>OZ018352.1:17707097-18219597 GCA_963969515.1 Yponomeuta evonymella | reverse complement strand
GCTGGACTAATACATTGGGGAAGGAAGTAGTGGTACAAACATAGAAAATAATAATTTAAGAAATATGAAATTAAAATTAGTACGTCACCGTCTAAATTAGTGTACACCATGAATTTTGGACTGATTGTGAGCCATAGCAAAATGAACGTGCCGCTTCTTAAGGCTGGGTTCTCCGAGCGCACGGCTTTGTATCGGATTCATTGCGCTGTGCGAGCGAACATAAAGACTTTTGACGACCCACGTCACTAACAAATTCAAAGAAAGAAATAAAGACATTCAGTGATAGTCATTTTGGTATATTTTTTATTATTGTATTTTCTAAGGTCAACACAAGCACTAGACATAATAAAAACTGATTTTGCACGGATATTTACTCGTTTATTTTTTCATTTTACTATTTTCCGACGTTTCGGTACTTTTGCAAGTTCCATAGTCTCGGTAGACTGAGGTGACAGGCGTCTTTTTGAAAGCATTGACTGTTAGTTTATTACCCTCGGCAAAAAAATACAAAAAATTATTAAGCTACGTTCCAAAAATATTTGGAAGGCTTAAAAGTGCAGATCTAGAATATCACCCAAAGCATACACACACGTAAGATCAGAAAAATGTAAACAAGCTTACAAAACAAGATGACTTAAACTAAAAGTTCATTGACCCACGAAGGAAGTACTTAATTATGATTGTCTTGTACTAATCATCATCATTATCAGCGTATATACGTCCCACTGTAGGGCACAAGCCTTCTCTCAGAGAGAGTATGGGCGTAATCACCACGCGGGCCCACCACGGATTGGCGATTTGAAGCGCTGAGGTATGTGAATAGCTCAGACACTCACGTTTCCTCACGATGTTTTCCTTCACAGTTGGCGAGTGATATTGCTACTATAATTTCACAAATGTACATAACTTAGAAAACAAAGTCATAGGTACATGCCCGCACTGGGAATCGAACCTGGGTTTCTCGCTTCCGAGTCCAATGTTCTACACACGAGGTTACCACCGCTCGAACAAATACCAAAAAATACTTGTACTAATCCTAACTAGCATTAAGCTAGCCTATGTGGAAAGCAGAATTCAATAAATAATTTTAATAATAATATAACATAAAATCGCGCCTGTATCTCGGAGAGGCAGCCAGTGACCAGAGCCAGCCACTTGCCATGGTCAATCTTGAAATTAAGAATTTTAATAATCCTACTTAATATTATTAATAAATAAATATTATAAATGTGAAAGTTTGTGAAGATGTTTGGATGTTTGGAGGTTTGGATGTTTGTTACTGAATCACGCAAAAAAACGGCTGAACGGATTTACATGAAACTTGGCGTACAGATAGACAAAGACCTGAATTGAGACATAGCATACATGATATCCCGGTAATGCGTTCCCATGGGATAATATTTATTTTAAGCTTAAAATAGATGGCGTTGTGCGAGCGAACGTTGTGTTTTAAAAATAGATGGCGCTGTACAAGAATCGTATAAACGGATTCTGTGGCGGTACGAGGTTCGCCGGGAGAGCTAGTAATAACAATAATAATAATAATAATAAAGACCGCCAATTGTATATCATATTACTTAGGTTGAGGAATAGTACATTATTGCAAAGGCAGCGAAATAGGCAATTGCAGGTCGAGTATGAGTTTGAAGGCCGAGCCGCAGGCGAGGACTTCAATGATACGAGACAGGCAATTGCGATTTCGGCCGAGGCATGTATAGTGCTTTTCTTAAAAAATGTAAGGAATTAAGAGGCCTTTTTTTATTTTGCTGGAAGCAGGTTTTCCATCGCTAATTTAGCTTCCGATCTTAAATCTGGTGGAGTGCAGTCAATGTTCAGTTCTAAATTCAAACCGTTTCATACAACATTGCCGGCGCGCTCTTCGTTCCAAATTCAAAGAACGCGCCGGGAAGTGATTTTGGTTTTTCAGTCTACTTAAATATGATACTTCGCGTGTTCTTTATTCAGAAGTAATGACAATATTTCCGCGCATGTTTAAGAAAATCATAATTACAGTGTAATCCTTTGTTTCTGGCTGTGCAATGAAGTGTTCCTTATTCATCTATAACGCTGCGACAGGCGTGGGTGGGTTTCTCGTCGTACGCGGACCTGCAATCGGGGCGGCTGCAGAGGCCGGGCGTCGCCACCGGCAACTGGGGCTGCGGCGCCTTCGGAGGCAGCGCGCATCTGAAGGCTCTCCTGCAACTCATGGCGGCCGCGGAGGCCAGGCGGTTCGTCCCAAATTACACACAAAAGCCTCCTTGTTACCTCGATTTTTAAGGAAAACGAACGTTGTCTCTATTCGCAAGTCGCGCGGCTGCCGCGCTGGGTTCCGACACACCAATAACACGCCACCCGACGCGACCCGACGCGACGACCTAACTTGTATAAGTAGTTGCGTTGCGTCGGATGTTCCTAATGTGATTCTGATCGTATTTAATTCAATTCAAATAATTTATTTCAGACAATGAGTCCATATTTATATTTAAAATTACATTTGAAATTAATAATAATTAATAATAATAATAATATTCATATTTTGTGTTAGAAAGTCTAATAACTACGTTAGTGTGGTAGTTGATCATAGAAAATAGTAGATTTGATTTGACTCAACACGCGTCGCGTTGGGTCGGGTCGCGTCGCGTTTCCATAACCTGTTTCCGCCTGTAGCCGCGAGGCTGTGGCTGATGCCTTTTCATTACAACTGCAGCCGCGCGACTTGTTTAGATTGGGGTGGCGCACTTCTTCATAATTCATTCCAAAAATGGATTCCAACGAGGAAACGTCGTTGTTGCTCCTGCTTTTGTTAGTTGTCCTTCGACGCCATCGACGTCGCGTACATAATAAAAGCGCTGCTGTTCGCTATACATTAGGGAGTCGGGCGATTGTCGCGCTGCTATTTTTAGTATGAAAATTAATCGCCTCTCAGCAGCGCGATTGTCGCGCTGCTGCAGTCGCACAGTGGAAAGGCGCTCTAACGGATTTGCAGCGCTGGACGTAATTTGGCTGGGCAATTTGGACTTAACACAAGTTGTACGATGTAAATGAAACCGAATGTTATCAGATCTGACCCTATCAAATCAGGCTGCCTCCATGGTTAAGGCGCTTAGTTGCCAAAACAGAGTTCGTCGGTTCGATTCCCAGTGGGGGCCGCCGTAAATTTGTACAAATTGCCTCAGTCTGGGTGTATTTTCATGTTTGTGACATGCCTGCCTGGTTACCATAGCACAGGGTATCCTAGTTTGGGACCGGGTCAAGTCATTGTATTGTGTGGAAGTTATTATTATTATTGTAATAATAATAATAATAATAACTTCCACACAATGCAATGACTTCTTAATTTTTAACTTAATCTCGATATCCCAGCGAGTCATCGACTGGCACCTCAAGCTAATTGTACCGAATTTCCCTTTAATTCCGAATCCAACCAGACGGTTGTGCTGGCAAGCTAACACAGTAACTTACGTTTTCGTCTATTTGCTTTCAGGCCGATGGCGTATTTCACATTTGGCGACGTCGAGTTGAGAAACAATATCATCAACATGTACAATCTTTTGGCGACACATAATGTCACCGTTGGTAAGTTTTTTTGAATTTGTACTTCGCACGTTATGGGGCGGGGGATTGAGACCGACAAGGTGTGACATTGTGTGACAAGGGGTGGGAGGGGTCCTACGTTTTGTGACGTCACATTTACTGTTTTGTCGGCGTCTATGTCAAATTTCAACTTTCTCGTACTAATCGTCTCTGAGCTAGACCGCGGACACACAGACAGACGGACCGACAGACGGACGGGTTGACATGGCGAAACTATAAGGGTTCCTTGTCGACTACGGAACCCTAAGAATAAGGGTTCCTTGTCGACTACGGAACCCTAAAAATGCAACATATATACTCTCCAACAGAAATAGATCGTTTTCTCCCCTCGGTGTACAATATACTACGAGTATTATGTAAATGTTCTTTTTCTTTTTATGTTTTCCGTAAATTTTGTTAAGTGTTTCGTTTCGTTGGTGCAATAAATGTTTCTCTTTCGCTTTTTCTTTCTTTCACTTTGATGAACGCTTCAAATTATAGAGAGTAGGTAAGTCTGGACTTCAAATTAATGCATATTGGCGGGCAAGATACCATTCCTCCAACGAGTCGAGTATTTTTCTAGGGACCGGGAAAATAATTCCAATTATCGAAAGATTCGAATTAACGAGAGTCCACTACGTTTATTGATAATGTAACATCTAACTTTTTTATGTTTTGGGCTTCAATGAAAACAAAAAAAAAAAGGGTCCAACGCTAAGTAAGCAGCCCGCATTCCGCGCCAACCCCTCAATCTACTGATGCACCGTTTGTCCTTGCATTGCACGGCAACCCCTCATTCTTCCGATTTCGTTTGTCCTTACAGGGCAGCTGTACAAGATAATAGTGGAGTTCTCTGCGACAGACGTGCGCGAGAGTCAGCTGTACGCGTTCATACACCAATCGCTGCTGGATCGCGACCGTGCTGCCGACGAACCGATGGACACGGTCAGGAGCGTTTTTTGTCGTGAAATCTACATAATATATAAATTTATTGCTGTTCGTTGGTCTCGCTAAAACTCGAGAACGTCTGGACCGATTTGGGAATTCTTTTATATTTGTGCAAGTCCAGGGAAAGTTTAAATTTAGGTGATACGAAGTAAATAATAAATATTATTAACACAATTCCGGAATTACATAGTAATATATTAAACGGGCCCAACCGCGGCAGCTGCAACGTTGCCGAAACGTCGGTTAAGGCAATAAAATTTTACCTAGTAAATAATCGCGGTTATAGACCCGTTTGTTATGTCACTATGTATGAGCATCGCGAGTCATTCAAAAAAATACACAATCCCGGAATTACTTACATTATATTGCATATACACTCGCCTTTATACCGGAGGAGTAGGCGAATACCAAGGTTGGACCCTTGCCACTATCCTGACAGGCCTCTTTTGCTTCATCAATATTCATTAATGGTTCTGGGTACTCTTTATCTTGCCCTTTGCTAATACATCCCCTATTTGATCGAAGTATGTCCCCCTGGGACGTCCCTCACGGTCCCTCCACCCACTCGATAAATTTCTTTCGTCAATCTTTCTTCCTTTATCCTGTCCACATGTCCAAGCGAACGCAACATTCCTTTCTCAATTCTAGTCACTACATCCTCTTTCAGTCCACGACGTTCGCTAATCAAACTTTTGCGTATCCTGTCATTCAAAGTAAAAAAAAACTAAACTTTGGCATTTGCATCAATGAGATGAGATGATTTATACAGCGTTTAGTGGCACCATCACTCAAACTAGATGGTTGAAGGGACTATTTGGACGCTGCAGTGCGTAGGATATTCAGTACCTCGCATAATTCCCAAGTACCTCATTTCTACCCTAAATTACTTCCTGAATTTTTCGAAGAGAGACGAGCAACCGACAACGCGAGCTCCGTCCCTACTCACCATGATTAAGCTCTGCGAATCAGAGCGAAACCTGGTCGGACTCTGCCGACAAAAATTCAAGTAATTTCCGGAATTGAGTTAATAATCTGTAGAGCTTTCGTAAGTTTTGGTTTGAAAATAATAAACACGTCATAACAATAAACCTATGGACACGGTACCGTGTTTTTAAAAGAGGTTGGCAATCTCCGCCAACCAAAAGTTAATTAATTAATTGCTGAGACAATACTGTGGTCTATGTTATGTGAGAGACGCATATAGACGCATAGATATCATCTTTTATGTCTAATAACGTGTTCTCTATGTATAGTTTTTAATTACTTTGAATAATCGTTGTATATTGCTCTTTAAAGCCGATCGGCGAAACAAGAGCCTGATATTCGTTTAGAAACACTGTCATTGTGTTAACCGGTATCTTTGGTCTCTGTTATCGAATGCCACTTATACATAAGTGAAAGTATGAACGTTCAGATGTTTGCTTTAATGCTTATCTTAGTTAACGAACTCTAAAACTATTTCAGAGTACGTCTAGTTACGCGGCGGAAGGACCAAACAACTCGCCCGACTTATTCTCGCAGGAATACGACGACAGTGCCGACATGGCCACTGACACAAGCAAGAACACTCCTGATTTAGCAGCTAGACTCCAAGCCAACGTTGCCAAACATGCTACCTCTAATGAAAAAAGCAAAGCCCCCGTTCGTATTTCGAAATTCTTTGAAGGCTTTAAACAATGCGACGGCAATAGCACGGAGAAAAGTAAAACGAGCGAAAAGACGGCCCAAAAAGAGGAGAAGCCAGTCTGCAAATTCAGCTTGGTCGACGAAATGGACAGACTCGACCAAGAGAGCGGATTTTCGAATTATTCTGACGCTAAACGCAGAAAGAGCATACTAGAAGCCGACGCTAGCCTTGGAGATGCGACACGCGGCTCGCTCGCGCCAAATGCCATCGACAAAACCGTGACAGTTAACGCGTTACGCGTTACGAATCCTGGGGCGGACGATAGTAAGAGTAATGCAAATATTCACTCAGTTCAAACTGCTTCTGCCCAGCAGAATACAATTCGGAGTAACGAACGGACTATCTCGGAAAGTGATGGGGCCCATGAAAGACTTGAGAGAGTCCAGCTTTCGCACAGTGAAACGAATTGCCACGGGGAAGATGTAGATGGCGACTCCATAGTAGAGGATGATTCACAAAAAATATGTGTTTCAAATGAAGTGAAAAAGAAGATAAGCAAGAAAATTACTGATTATTTCAATAGGAAAACATGAGTGTGACGGGTATGATGCATTTTATTCTTTGGATTTATTAATGCGATTTATTATCATTGCCTTATTTATATTACATTTGAATTAATTTTCTATTAAAATATTGGTCTACATGAGTCCACATTTTACTCCAACGAAAATGGATTCTTATCTCCTTGAAAAAAGCATAAAATGTTCTTCAACTTAAGGTCGTAAATTAAGTTTTGATGTCTGGCATCGTGATTAGACTTGGGTTGATCTTGGTTTACAGCAATAAACCATTTACGTAATAAAAAAACCGGCCAAGTGCGAGTCGGACTCGCACACAGAGGGTTCCGTACCATTATCTATACAACATTAGACAAAGATAGAATTTGAGAACAGCGCCATCTATAGAAACCAACAAGAAGCGATTTAAATTGACATTTAACGACATGACATCGGCGCTGTGAAGGTTACATAGATGGCCGCTAGATGGCGTTGTCTTTAGACAACGTTTGATGTATGGGGGCCCCTTAAATATTTATTTTATTCTGTTTTTGGTATTTGTTATATCGGCAACAGAAATACATAATCTGTGAATTTCAACTGCCTAGGTATCACGAGCGAGCGAGTGACGAGCGAAAAAAACGTCCTTAATACCTTAAAACCGTGTAAAGGAGCGATTTCCTTTGCTCTAAAATAATAAAAAAATATATCTGCTCAAGAAGGGCAAACCGATCATGGGGATACGCACCACAAACTCAATTTTCATCATCATCGTCATCATCGGCTTACGCTTGTCCACTGCTGAACATAGGCCTCTCCTATTACACGCCACTAAGCACGGTCCTCGGGTACTCTCATCCAGCTCTTGCCAGCCGCCCTGCGAAGATCATCGCTTCACCGAGTCTGCGGACGTCCTACACTACGTTTACCGATCCGCGGTCTCCACTCAAGAACTGGTCTACCCCATCGGTTATCACTTCTTAGGATAATATGGCCGGCCCACTGCCACTTCAGCATGCTAATTCGGTGGGCTATGTCGGATCACCTCGTTTCGAATTCGATCTTTCAGAGAAACCTCGAGCATTGCCCTTTCCATAGCTCGCTGAGCGACTTTGAATTTGTGGACCAGCCCCACCGTGAGTGTCCACATTTCGGCACCGTATGTCATGACGGGTAGGACGCACTGATTGAAGACTTTCGTCTTTAGACTCTGTGGGATTGGCGATGTGAAGACTCGATGTAGTTTCCCATAGCCATTATCCTCAGCACAGGTTAGTGCAACAAAAAGAATATAGTCATGTAGGTACAGCGATATCATTCCAATGTTAAAACCTAGCTGCAAAGTGGGTTACTCGGGGCTGCAAGTGATGTAAATTGCTTCGGCCAGATGTCGCTGCCTATACGTAATACAGCTCGAAATTTCATCGATGCTTACACTTGCCCATTAGCTCAGTTGGGAGAGCACTGGCACGGTGAGCCAGAGGTCGCGGGTTCAAGTCCCGGCGTGGGTGGAATTTTTGGCCTCTTAATAGGTTTTCATTAAAATGTATACGTGATTATTGTGCCTTACTATCATCATCATCATCAGCCACTTGACGCCCACTGCAGGGCACAGGCCTCCCTCGTGGTTTTCATAACCATCAGGGGTTTTGCCATAATCGCCACGCTTGGCAGGCGGATTGGCGATCGCAGTATGCGGTTAGAATCTCAGGAAGACGCTGCTGCCCGTCTCCTGGTAATTTATGATGATTTGCCTTACTATGATGGAAGACAAATAAACATTGTATATTTCTACAGCGTTGTAAATAAAAGTCGTTTGTAAATTCAAACCAAACTACGTTTGTATGTGAGTTGCCGCTTGGGAGGAACTATCTCAAGCCAAATGTTATGCACATTTTCAATAGAAATATTAAAAACACATCACATCATTGATCAATCAGGAAGCGGTGATAGCCTAGTGGGTAGAACATTGGACTCGGAAGCGAGAGACCCAGGTTCGATTCCCAGTGCGGGCATGTACCTATGACTGTTTTCTAAGTGATGTACATTTGTGAAGTTATAGTAGCAATACCACTCGCTAACGCTGAAGGAAAACATCGTGAGGAGACCTGAGTGTCCGAGCTATTCACATTCCTCAGCGCTTGAAACCGCCAATCCGCGGTGGGCACGCTTGGTGATTAAGCCCATACTCTTTCCCTGAGAGAAGGCCTGTGCCCTACAGTGGGACGTATATAGGCTGCTTATGTAAACCTTTGGAAAAACTAAATAGAATTAATTTAATCGTTTATTCTCAATTCTCGTCGCTGCCTATGATTGATCAATCTGAAATGTCTAGTTTTGAAATGAAACACGTGCTGATATAATTAAAATTATTTATTATCCTTCATCATATATCTAGCATACTAAACGTAATAAGTGTATAATAATAAATAATTGAATAGTAATTTAGTTTTGAAATATTTCAGCATTATACATATTAATAACTTGATAATATGAGTTTAAACATCAATAACTAAAGAGTAAGTACATGCAAAGTAGGCGAATTCATTATTGTTTTAGTTCCCTAACTTTTTTTTTGTTTTCACTATGTGCGCAGTCGATCTTTGGCTAAGTTTATAATTTTATACTTATTAGAAATCTGTTTAATCAATAGCTTACATAAAGTTTCGAATTAACCAAATTAACAAATTAGCCTAGCGATGCTCGAAGAAGTGTTAATAATTCTTTGAGGTTCCGTCTCTTTGGCGACTCATAACAATTTACAATGTGAATAAATACTTTGCAATAGGCTATCTATCAAACGTTACTGATACACGGACCTGGCACAGCCGGCTCGCAGCTTCTATATGCTGTCGATTCAAATAGAACATCCACTATTATTGACTCCTGCATTAGTAATTCAATATCATATTATAGGATTATTTCTGTAGGTGACACCATGCGTAAACTGCTATGATTGTGTTTGAGTTAAATCTTAATAGATCATACATTCTTGGGCGTCAACTTTTTGGAGAAATAATATAATGTTTCGAATTCTATCGTCAGATAAAGTATTTTGTCGTAATCGTTTACATAATAAGAGTATAATTTATACATACGTAGTAGGTTCAATGGACGATTTTCACAAGCGTATATCACAGACACCCGGAATCAGGCATCTCAATGCTAATCTCATTACAGTTAACTCAGGTCCTTTAATTATTTCTCTTGCATTCTATATTTCAATTTGTTTTTATAAGTTATCCAGAACAATGCGCCAACCGAAATGCTACACGGGTTCTTTACATTGTGTTAATATAAAACAGTTTTATGTGACACGTTATGTGCGACACAAATCGTGCATTTTGTATTTGCCCTCCCGCAAATTCTTCTATTTTCACGGTGGTGCGAAACCATTGTATCAATCGAAATGCTAGATACCTTCACGGAATACAGCAACCTCCTATGCAAGATTTGAGTCTCTTTTCTAGGTAAATGTTTGCTTCATTATGATATCCACTTATTATTAAACAGCGACACCCTGTCACCCGCCCGAACGGTACCGGGACAAAAGGCTAGTAAGCTCTATACATAATATAAGTAGATATGACGTCACTTATGTACACGGCCACTACCCGTGTAATTTACTGTTAATTCAGTAGCTGGAGCTGTTCAAGTAGGTAAGTTGTTGAGTCATTGTGCCGGTTTGAATACTGTGTATGTGGAGTAATCAGCTCGGAAGCGCAAGTTGCGTTGCGGCGGAAGGGCCCCATAGGTCTAATATTGGTCGCATAATTGGTACTAATTCAGAAACACTATAGTTGCCGAGGTGCCTTCGTCGCTCAATAAGTATTTAATTTGAAAGATACCTGCTTGAACAGTTACAATTTTACGTCTATCAGGTTTTCCAACTGATCCTTAATGCGTGTTTTAAGGACAAAAGACACGACTTTGGCCCCTATTCTTGAAATATGCATGAAAGTAACTAGAAAGTGGAGATATTAGTTTAACTCGAAGATAATCAAGAATAAGGGCCCGTTCTGTCGGTTACTTGGTTTGATAGTGATGAACATGGACGGCGGATTTACATTAACGTTTTTTACACTATAATCGCCTTATCGTTTTCTATAAAACAGGTTTCTAATTTTAAGTTTACTTTGTCGATTTTACCAATTATCTAAGATTTCATAAAGAAATATACGATTAATATAAACCTTTAGTGTTAGAAGATGTATTTAAAACCTAGTTTAGTATATGTAAGTATAAAATTGAATTAGTTTACAGGTAAGTGTCTTTGAAAAACAGTATTCTGGATAACTTACGGAAAGAACATGTTGCACGTATTTTTAAGATACAATGTTAACCTATGCAGTCACTGTTAAAATAAAAATACGAAATCTGGAGCGAGTTAAGTACATGCGTTAAAATATTAAAAAGCGTCTAAATCAATAAGGTACTACCAATTAAATAAGGTTAAAAACAAGAAATGCTTGAAGCTAAACTATGCTAAGCGATAGGAAACAAAAAAAAAATAACAAAAGTGGATATGACTAGATTGTTTTGTTCCATTACTAGGACCTACGATTCATAAAAGCACTATGCGCATCTCTCCATATCTCTATATTATACATAATAATATAAATAGATATATTAATATGATTAATTACTCCGAAATCTAAGTTTTTGTTTCCGATTAAAATATTGGCATTCATCTTACTAGCTAGCTTCGACTGGTGGCTAGTGAACTTTAGTTTTTTTTTTGCGCGGTTAGCGCGGGTGTGACGCGACCGCCCGCACCCCGCACCCCGCTCCGCTTGCCGCTACCCTCTACTAAATCTACACACACGACGCCGCTGCGGCCGCGGGCCACCGCGTCCGGGCCCTGGGCTCTAATACACAGATAGTTTTTCAATAGAACTATATAAGCACGGCAATAGCTGTTATTTGCATCTATTTGATAGTCTACTAAGCAATAGAAAGAAAGACAGTTATTGGAACAAATTAACACAAGAAAAAAAGGCATAACAGTACAATGCCATTCCAATGGTGTAACTCGAGCAAATGAAATAGGCATCTTTTGCGAGAGCAAATCGCGCGAGGCACCGAGTTAGGTTGCACGGGTTATACCATTTGAATGCGACTGGTTACTAGACTACCAATAGTGTCGATAAAACGACCATTACTACGCTAATATGACTCTATTGAACATCTATACGTGTTAGAGACTCGCCCCCCGGTTCTCTTCCAACCGGCCGATTACAACGGCCTCTCACCGACGACGCAAGAGATCGGTCGCCCACAGCCGCAGTTCAAACATTAAACTTTCTATCATAGACTTGACGCTCTCATTACATTTACATAACTAACGAACCGCATTAAATTCGCATACAAAAATTTATGTCATTGATATATTTTTACTTTATTACAATCAAATCGTTACTTCCTCTTTCGCACAAAAGTTATTAGAAATTCTCTCAACTAGAGCTCTACTGTTTTAAGAATGAGTTACGATTTATGTTCGGAGTTTGATTAATGCTGGTTTTAGTAATAAATCTGTTCTATAGTGGAGTTGGGTGCGCGTGTCGCTTTCCCTCTTAAGGACTTGAGAATAGTTGTATTGTCACGACAAATTCCTTTTGTTATATTCGGAAGCGACCCCACGAATTGCTACATGAGAAGAATATAGGGGAAATCAAGTTGCGTATTTGTATACAATGTCTGCCAAGCGAATAGTCTTGTGACGGGAGAGTAGGTAATGTGATGACGGTGAGATCGAAGGGACTTAGTAACACTACGATAGAGCGAAGGTACAAAATCGTGACAGACTAGTCAGTGGACCCGTGTGAGTGGGACGCCGTGGGCCGAGCGTAGGCCTACTGCACTCTATACAGCGGCTACGACTGCCTACATGAAAAACATTTAGTAAAGATACATTTAAATAATTGCAAAGCATACCCTGTATCCTAGAATCACTTTATGGGCGATCGTTTTATACATTCAGAGAGGTTCATTAATCTATTACATACGTTTTTTTTTGCATTACCGCGATATATCTTTAGGGAAACTTTTAATTTTAATCAGTATAAAGATAGTAGTGTTTATTTAATTACCCGTCTGCCGAACGCCGTGGCGTCGTTGGGTAACATTACGCCTATTTTACACACGAGGTGATATTTTATCGATTAACGATATTTATAATGTACCAAAATACATGTGTTCCGGTTTGGCATCGATCAATTACTTACTACTTGCTTAGGGCGGCGGGGCTCCATCCGTCTCGACACTGCCTTGACTCCAATATCTAGCGCTCTCTGTTTTGAAACTAAGGAACTTCACTAACTTCCCGCTTTTGCAAGCGAGTAAACGTCAATATGTTCATGTTATCTACGCGACCGCTCGAAAAAAAGCGCCTTTACCTACACCTAAGACTAGCTATGTAACGTAAGTTTTGAAACTGCACTTGGAGTCGATTCATAAAACGCGGTTCTACATCTACAACCAACAGCTGGTTTATCTGCTACCGTTTGCTAATCCGTTCTACGATTTGGGTTCAAGGCCCGTGCGCACCGTGTGTGCGGAAACCCAATCTGGCGTGAACTCGCACGAGATGCCAGTAATGCCCGGGCTACATTGAGGAGAAACACCAATAATTATCGCCATCGTGAACCTTAAACGTTATTTTAGCCGGCCTTAATGCAGAAATTTTAAGACGTCGTTGTGCAGGACATTAGACATTAGGTAAGCTCGGGTGGCAGTCTGAATAGACACATCGAAGGGAAGCATCGCGACGCTTGTCGCGTTGTGGCTACATTGGGGTCTGTTATTTGTATAGTGAAGCGCGTAGGAAGTAGGAACCTAGGAAGGACTGTCGTTAGTCCTACATTACAACACGCATACATTTGGGACTAATCTATTGTTAATCTTTTCCGGTATTTGTTTGTCACTTTTTTGGTATATCTGTTCCATCGGCCGAAAATACACTTAAATTTGTGCATGATGATTGATCCAAGATGAACGCAATTTTTTGAGATCAGTGACACAGGCTCTCGAAACAGACTTCCGTAGCGGTCGATTGTGTGTTTTCTATTGAAGCTCGCCCACATTTTTCCCGATACTGGTTGATTCCTGCTGGACTGAACGCCTAGTGCCTAGAGTCTAATACACACATAGTTGTTTAATCGACTGATGTTAGCACGACAATAGCTGTTACTCGCCTCTATTTTGAAGTCTACTTAGCAATAGCAATACAATATCATTCCAATAGTATAACCCGCGCAGATAGGAAGATCGAATCGCGCGTGGCGCCGCGTTAAGTTGCACTGGTTATTACATTGGGATGCGATTATTAGTACATTTCCAATAGTGTAAATGAAACAACTATTGCCGTATTAATAATTCCCTCTATTGAACAATTATGCATTTAAGAGTGGTTTTAGGACGTCCTCTCTTCCTCGACGCAGTGGGGCACCATTTCAGAGCAATTATGGATGGGTGGTTCTCTGATCTCCTCATCAATCCTGTATTTACGTCATAGTTATTGTCAATAAGACGTTAAACAACTTTACAGTGTAGCCAATCTATTTAAGACGCTTTTAAGGTTGTTTTGTCCTTAATGTAGCCCGGGCATAAGGCTTATCAAGTTTTCTCTAAGTTATCGACGCAATTTAAGCCGACCCTTGTGTACACATTTGCGAATACTTTAGTCAGTATTTTCATAACAAAGTAAAATTCTTATTTCAATTATTTAAGTTAACAAAAACGAAAAACAATAAAAAAACATGCGCTTGAATAGACTTCGAAATAAACAATGCAATAAAATTAAATAATGGTTTTTCTATACTTAGTATGAAAAGCATAACAAACAAAATGTATTGCACACTAGAATGATTTAGAAGAAAAATATAACTATTAATAAGTTAGTAGTTTAGTGAAACCTTATGAAATAACCTAACCTAATTTTAAAAGATCTCGGCTACACACATTTTTCATGTTTACTATTTTACGGTTTTTTTTATTATTAAAATTATAAACACTTAAAACTAGAATACTATATTAATATAATTAATTTTGTGTAAATATAAAATTCTATGTCTTGTGGTGAGTGTAATATTTGACTAGAGGCGAGGGTCGTTGACCCTCGGCCTGCGTGCTAACACGCTACAAGTGCGCGCCGGGTCCTCGCTCCCTACCCTTTGTTGACCTTATCAAGAGCTTAGATTTCCGCACTTGAACCTCACAGTTGGGCTATTTGACCAAAAGGCATATTCACCAGAAAACGTCAGATGACTGAGCTGAAATGACAAGGTTTAAGTCCCTAGGCCTCCTCTTAAACCTATACACGCTGATATCTGGGTGGTTCGGAAGCCACGGTTATATAATTAGTGAATAAAATGCCATACATTATTAGACTATTACTTTCATGAATAGACGTAAAATAAAAAATATTGTTAAAAACCTTCTTTCGAGTTGAGAAATCTTGTTTCGGAAAAATTGTAGGTACCGCCTCTCCGTATATCAGGACAATGACCCGCGGACCCTCGGCGCGCACGCACCGCTATGGCTGGCTACTAATATTTCGATTCTCATAGAATCGAGTTTATATCGAGATGCTTTTTGGAAAATGCCTTTTTCTACAAAACAAACTAGCTTATGCGATAGCTATTATTATGTTCATTTTGCTGTCTCTCAAACCACCCAAAATTCATGTTGTATAGTTCGAACGCATTGTGACCATCGATCAGCGGCTCGAATCTCGGGGGACCGAAAAACGTCTGATCTGTCTGAAAACTTTGTTATTTCTCTGTGTAACCTATGAATATAACCAGCTGCTGGGTTTAGGCCACTTCTCTTTCAAGCTAATTCCTCGGTCCCCGAAAAGTCTCGTTCTTTGCCGTCTGGAGGCTTAGGCATGCCTCGGAATATTCGAATGGCTCCTAGTCATTTGATTATTTACCATTTTTTGTACCAATGCAAGTAAAATTGAACTTATTAATTCGAGAAGGCTCAACATTTGATTATCGAACGTAACGCAGCTTCAGTAGGTACTTATTTATTTTTGGTCGATAGAAGAGAGTAGAGTTCAGAAGTGCTCAGTTAGCTCAGTGGTCCGACGCTCTTGAAGGGCTAGGCGAGACCCATGACCCGGCGGCGCCAGGGGCCGGCCACAATGCACCCCAAACACTTTTATTTATATCTAAGGTATCTCCGTATCATTATTTTATATTGGTACCTTTTTGATTATGAATCTATTTTTTGTTAGTAGAAATTACACTAGTGTTTGTATTCAGCTTACGCTGCTTCACTGTTGACTCCCCGAGTTACAATTTAGCTCATCACCATTTTTAATACCTTACGTATAGTAAATATATAAATACACGCATACAGACGCTGAGGTGCCTCAAATCAAAGTACGGGAAAGCGAGCTCTTAAGAATTGACATAGTCACAATTTGCAGGTTATTTTTAGCACGCACGTTACAATGATAAACGGCCTGTACATTTTTAGTGTCGGTTATAGAATTTTCTTATTATCACAGCCGATTTGAAATTTACAACACATAATTAACACGATCATTCGAAAAGTAAGGCTGTTTTGATGCCGCGACCTTGAGCGACGTGGTTTTTTCTTTTATATCATATAAAAAAAAACAATTGTTCAATTCTAAACAAAAGTTTGCAAAAAGAAATCCCAAATGCCACTCAAGGCCGTTAGCACAAAGTGCCTTCGTGAAATATATTTCGGTCTTATGTTGAAGTGCACTTTAATTTGTACACAAAGTTAAGATTAGTACAAACATTAATTTTGTCACAAACGTCAATTGTTACTACCTACTTTGAATTTTCACACTGGTACGTGTCGCTAATATCAAACCTGTGTGTCTAATTTTAATTAATTTTGTTGCTTGATTGGGGCGTAATTGAAATCAACTGCAACTGTTTGTCTGCCTACCGCAGCTTAACAGCAACAAAGGGACGAAGGAAAGGATTTAAGGGTCTCTTTTCAGAGCACTTATCGTGTTAGTTCGAGAGGGAGGCAACAGTGTGCGCTATTGAGACATATACCGTGACGCGAAACCTGTATCTGTTGGTGTTAAAATTAAACAACTATTTACAAATAATTTGCGTTAACTACGTTGCGCTAGGCGTCGCTGCTATTCTGACGCAGTTGCCTTGGACTTTCAACAACAGTTCCCTAAGTTTTGCCCATAAATTGTGGTCAGATTAGATTACATAAGTAAGTTTGGAAATTTAACCACGTGAATTGATTTTAACGTTGTTTCCGATTGTATAACCACCAGCTACAGTTTATAGGGCAAAGTATTGTTAGATCTCCGTTCTCAGCGACACAACTCGAATTATTTCTTTCGTGTTACATCGTCAGGGATGTTTCGGGACATTCCAACAATTCCGCTAAGCCAAATGGTGATTAGAACAGATACAAGTATTGTCCGCGGCGATACCTACATACTATACAATAATTAAAATACTTTTTCTTACACCTTCAACTTACTTAATAAATTCAGTTTGGCTTAGTTCAAGCAAATAACTAGTATAATAAATTTATGTTTAAAGTTTCAGTAAACATTAAGTACTTAGAAGTAGAAGTATGATTACGAATGACAAAATTTTATAACGTGTCATTTTATAATAATAATTAATAATTTAATCAAAGATAATAAATTGTATATTTAATAATATAATAGAGTAATTTAATGATTAATCAGTAATGATAAGAGAATGAAGCTTTTCTACGCATTTGTTTTTTTTTTTGTTCAATAATAAATTACTTTTTGTTAACTAATTTAGTATACTGGGCGAATGGGCTCGCCAATATCGATTAGGCGTACAACGTTAAGATACGCGTCATACAATTCTACATGTAAATTCCTTGGAATTGGGTATTTGGGCATGCCTCGGGCAAGATAATACAACTAATGTACGGCCGTGACTAGGTACTCCGCAATACTAGTACTACACATGTGTAGCCTCGTCGTACCGGTTGATTAGGAAGTTTAGATGAATCCCAAGCTGGCCCTTGCTAGTACTTAGCTAAGCCGCGTCCCCGTAGGGCGTCTTAGCTGGTCAAGATGAACATGTCTCGTGAGAACATGGTTTCAACAAAACAGTCTTCTTGAAAAGAAAGTGAAATACAAGCGTGCGTTCAATACAAGGACGAAGTGTTGATTAAGAACGCGATTCGCTTTCGGTGTTACGAGGACGCGACCGGTGTGAGCCGCCGGCGGGCGCGGCTAGTTGTGCTGCGGGTGGGGCGCCGTTCATTGCTAGTAGGGCCTGTTGGCGTCCTTAGGCCGCTTCAACTGCACCTTCAGACGCTTCATGCCGATCTGGAAGCCGTTCATCGCCTGGATCGCCGCGTGTGCAGACGCCGGGTTGTCGAACGACACGAAACCTGCAAACGACGGGTCGTTGGGTGACTTAAGGTGAAACTTTGATTAATTTGTGCAAAACTTAAAAAAAAAAGTATTTGCCCACATTTTTGTGTGCGTTAGAAAAAGTTAGGGTAGTTGTCTGGTTAATATTAATAGATAAATACTTTAAGAGCCATAGAAAAATTAACGAGCCTTAAAAATAGTTATCGCATAGGCTAGTTTGTTTTTTGAAAAAGGCACTATATTGGCATTTTCCAAAAATATCTCGACACAAAATTGATTCTCCCAGAACCGTTAGGACCCAGCCAGCCCACCAAATCCTTTTTTTTTTTAATCTCATTTATTTTATAAGCCATACATTAGCCCACCAAATCCTGATCGATTTCAATCGTCTAACTGTCAAATTAGTATGGAATTTGACAGTTAGATGATTGGAATCGCTCAGGATTTAAGAAGAAAAAAGACATTTATTATACCAACAAGACACATCACAGAAATAAAATAAACAGATAAGTAACATAATATGCACAATAACAGAAAAAAAAACTAAATACACAACAGACAAAGCGAATAAATAAAACAGGACAATAGATGTAGCCTGTGGTGTGTCTAAGTTGCCACAAAAGGCAGCTGACTCAGCGTTGTGCTGAGGAAGTGATCCCTCAGCGCTGATTTTCAGTCAGTGCCTACGGTAACCCATTTGTACTACGGAGTGCGTGCCGTGGTGCATTTAAAAAGAATTAAATAAACTTTGGTGCTCAGAGCGGTGCGTGCGCGCCGCAAGTCCGCGGCTTGTTGTTCTAATGGATGGAGAGGCGGTATTGATTGTTCGCGAATTTTTCGAAACAGTCTTCTCATCTCGAACGAGACTTCTCAAATTTTATATTTTTATTTTACTTCTATTTATACGTACTTAAAAGAAATAGGTAGTCTAAGATGGCAAAATTATTATTTTTATTATTATTAGTTTGTTATGTATTTATCCGTTTATTTTGTTTCTGTGATGTGTCTTGTTGGTATACTCGCAATAAAAGTTTTTCTTTCTTTATTTTTAATTAATAAAAAACATAACCTTAAAACACCCAATTTTTTGCGTTTAGATAATTATGTAGAAAATAGATAAGTGAGTAAGTACCTGTCTGTATATTAATTGACACGGTCTAGAAACGTCGTGAAGAGTTGTTAGGAAAAAGTTGTTTATCAAACATTGATTGATCTAACTTTATTTGGATTGCCTAATTTTTCATGCTCTCATTTTAGGGTTCTGTACCCGAAGGGTGCCAAACGGGACCCTATTACTAAGACTTCACTGTCCGTCTGTCTGTCTGTCTGTCTGCCTGTCTGTCTGTTTGTCTGTCTGTCTGTCACCAGGCTTTATCTCATGAACCGTGATAGCTAGGCAGTTGAAATTTTCACAGATAATGTATTTCTGTTGCTGCTATAACAACAAATACTAAAAACAGAATAAAATAAATATTTAAGGCGGGCTCCCATACAACAAACGTAATTTATTTGCCGTTTTATTCTCGATATTAATAACGGTAACAGTTAGACGCTTGAAATGTACACAGAATATTTAGTTCTATATTCATCTAAAAATGAATAATTAAATGAAAATAAAATAAATATTTAAGGAGGGCTCCCTTACACCAAACGTGATTTTTTGCGGTCTTTTCTCGATCTTTGTGTCTAATATTGTATAGATGGTACGGAACCCTTCGTACGCGAGTCCGGCTCGTACTTGGCCGGCTTTTTCCCTACTCACCGAAGCATTTGCTCTGGTTGGTGGCCCGATCGATGAACACCTTGCTGCTGATGACGTTCCCGAACGGAAGGAACATCTGCATGAGCTCCGCGTCGCCGAACTCCTGCGGCAGATGGTAGATGAACAGGTTGCAGCCCTCGGGGCCCGAGATCGAGCAGCCTGGAAACATTAGAAAATCTTTAAAGCACTAACAAACCTGCCTCTCAACACAAACGTTCTGTTGCACACGAAATATAACACTTTCGACGTGACTACACGACAAACACTACTGTAACACCCCATTGAATCTGTGTTAGACACATAATAAATAAGAATAATTAGTGCAACACCAATAAATATGCCAGAATGTACACAACATAAGAGATGCCATGTAACGACACATGACCATACTGGAAATTCTATACTGAGGCCATCTGTCGCTATGCATCTTGAGACTTGCTGCAATTATGGACGCGACCAGAACCTAAAGGTTAAATTGAACGTACTTTCTTATGTATAGCTCTTGTTCAAAATATTGAAGCTTTAGCAAAGATCAGGTTGGTGAAGATATAGATTGTGCGTGACGCCTGCCTGGGACGAGGTCGTGCTTAGCTTCTGTGAAGCACTGTATTAGATCGATAGAACTGCAGTCAACCTTGGCCCGAAGACGAGCTTTTCCGCTCTGAACTCACCTTAGGTTATGGTCCGACGAACATATAACACATATAAGTACGAACACAACATATCTAGTGCGTGTTACAGCACATACTAAACTCCCACTATTGTGTAATACTCAGGTTTATCCTTGGGATACTAAGGAAGAATAGACACACCGTCTTGGAGTTAAAGAAGACTTGAAACGCGGGATCGTGTAGGCATAAAGCGTGAAAGGGGTTGAAATACAAGGGTTCAAATTTGACCTTGGAGATCGAAGAATGAACGTTCCCCGGACCCGTGATGCGGGGCTCCACTTACCTTCACGGTGCGCAGGTGCTATGGTCGACAGCGGCGGCGGAATAGGCTGCGGGAACTGCCCATAAACCGCGGGGTAAGCTGTCAAACATTAATTAGCACATTTTCACAATGAAACATCTAGTTTGCGTCACGCAGCCATGCAATAATACCGAATTATATTTTACTACGACACAGTTAAATCGGCAGAATTTTCCTCTCTAAACGAGAATTTTCTAGGTTCGTTTTATTTCACTATTAATGGTAGGAGAGGATTCCAATTGGACGTTATTAGCATCGGGAATTGGTCAACGGAATATGTTTTATGGCTGCATTCGAGCATTCATTCTTTGGTCCGACCGGCAGTGAATGGACGATGCCTCTTGGAGTCCGTCCAAGTAAGAATCTCTTCTCATAGTGTAATAAAAATTATGGAAATCGCTACTGCTTCCCAGCAGTGGTCCATTCATAACGACTTAACACACAAATATATGTAAATATAACTAGACATAATAACAATCATAACATACATTAAATACACAAGCGACGGTTTAAAACTTGGAGGTAAGTCAACCATTCTAATGCAATTGGCTTAACAGTTAAGAAGGTATGCGCCCCTTCTTATTGCCTAGGTAGGTACTTATTTAATAATTTCGATTTGACTTAAAAAATAGCAGCGGGCTCCTTATGAATATTTTTCTTTGCAATGGGTGTCTTTTTAACCGACTTCAAAAAAGGAGGAGGTTATCAATTCGACGCGTATAATAATATATATTATAATATCAACTAAGTCAGAAGATGTATGCGCAGGAACATTTTTGTTAAGACGAAAAGTATCCATACAAAAATTACATAGGCGAGCAGGCAGCTTTCATCAAGTGTGTAGTTGTATAGGTAACTGAACGATACTCAATGCAGATGCACAAAGTTAAGGCCGGGTTCTTAGAAACCCTAAAACAGGTTTTTCCAAATACATTTAACCCTCTAATGGTTAGTATTTAAAATATGAAAAAAAATCAATATTACCCAATTTTTAATGACCTTTCTAGGGCCCTCGGTCATTATTTTTTTGATTTTTACTGGTTTTATTTGAGCTATATTGAATTTTGGATAACAGAAAAATATACCAAGTCGTCAAAATTGCATTAATTAGATGTTTATATCTGTGATTTCAAAAAACCAACTTTACTACACACTAACTTATAAACATTGCATACTATATAGGATCATCATCAGCTATTTGACGTCCACTGCAGGACATAGGCCTCCTTTGTGGTTTTCATGACCATTAATAATAATTAATAAATAATCGCCACGCTTGGCAGGCAGGTTGGCGATCGCAGTATGCGGTTGGAATCTCAGGAAGACGCTGCTGCCCGTCTCCTGGTAATTGATTTCCTTAGTCGCCTTCTACGACATCCACGGAAGGAAATGGAGTGACGCTCGTCTTAATCCGGCGCCACACGGAATCGACTGTACCTAATTACTTGTAATTAATTTAAGACCCATCCGACCCATCGTTAATATCGAGGCAAAACACCAAACGAATGTAAATGACGACCTTTTAAGAGCGGTCCTATCGTAACTTAGCGCAGAATCGAATCGGGGAAACAAATCTTTTGGCTTTATCTAATGTTACGTTTGATAGCCAATCAAGGAAATACATAACGGGCAGCAGCGTCTTCCTAAGATTCCAACCCCACACTGCGATCGCCAACCCGCCTGCCAAGCGTGGCGATTATGGCAAGATACCTCATGGTTATGAAAACCATGAGGGAGGCCTGTGTCCTGCAGTGGATGTCAAGGGGCTGATGATGATGATGATAGCCAATCTAAGTAACGTCAAACTTTTTAGGGTTCCGTAGTCCGACAAGGAACCCTTATAGTTTCGCCATGTCCGTCTGTATGTCTGTCTGTCCGCGGCCTACCGCAAAGACCGGTGCTAATAGAGAGCTGCAATTTGGTATGTGTGTACATATTTGTCACGCCGACAAAGTTAAAGAATAAAAGATTTTTTTTTACTGTACCTCCCCTAACATGAAAACTGGGGATGATTTTGGGATTGATCTTGTGGGGCATCCTTAGATTGGTCGTTGAAAAATATTGTGGGTGTAGGAATACAATTTTTGGACTTAGGGTTCCGTTTGCGAAATATTAAGCTTCAAAGGGCAAATTTTTGTCCGAGTAGGGCGTCTCCCCCTCTCCTGGTTAAACGGTTGATTGTAGAAACGCGAAAAAATAAAGGTAGCACATATATTGAACTTAAAAGGAAAAGTCGGCTAAGTAGGCTTCACTAGTTAACGAGTAATAGGCAAACAACTTATAAAAGTAAAATTTCGTACAAAATTCATTGAAAATGACATTGACGAAGTCTGTAAAGCAGATAAAAAACCTCTTTCTACGGAACCCTACATTGCGCGTGGCCCAACACGCACTTGGCCGGTTTCTTTTTGTTTTTGTATATTATTGTTCTGTATTCTTAACGAAACTTTTTAGCGGATATTATATGGTGCATGTTTTTTTTTTGTAATGCCTAAAGAGGTACCTAGGATGCACAGTACTTTAGATCCGAAAATAATTACATACTTCGGTAATGAATGTTGAAGAAGCGAAAGTAATCTATCGGGATCGTGGCAAGTGGCAATCCCTTGTCTCTGCCTACCCTTTTGGGATACAGGCGTGAGTTTATGTATGTATGTATGTCACTACGCCTAATTACCAGTAGCTACTTTGGTAAACACTATGTAATTATTGTTTGAAAAAAGAAAGGTATAAGTCATAGCAAATACTATCTACCAGCTGCATTGCGTTGTGGTCTATGCGCCATAATATTCTAAAAGATATGAGCCACTTTACGACGTATAGTCACTCGTATTAAACTTGACGTTCTGAACGTAACAACTACCTACAGAACCTACACTATCCTACGGAAAATATTTTACATAATTTTTCGTTTAGCTATTGGAGACAGAATTAAAACATATATTTTATCACAAACGAGATACTTAACATTTTTGTTATAACAGGTATATTATCAGATCAATATTTTCCGAACACACAAATTATTTAGACGTGCAGTTACGAAAACTACCACTTTTGATAACCATCAAATATATACTAGAACATTTGTGTAGTTAAATATGTTGTATAAACAAAGCGTAGCGTGTCACTGTCGATGACATAAAACTACCTAAGCGTGATGACAGCAAAATCGGTTACACCCGGCATCAAGATTAAAACTCTATTCAGCTATAGCAACGTGCTTAGAGATTTTTCCTCGTGATGCCGTTTGCGTGAATGACAGATAAAAGTGATATACCGGATGCTTTCGAACAGTCGTGTCAAACCTTAAGTTGCAGTAAAGATCGTCAGTGAATTGTTGATCAGGGTGTGTCAAAATATTGGTAGAGTCCCCATTAGATCGGTTATGTAAGTTGAGTGAAAATTAATAAAACTTTGAAGCACCGTTTTTAAAGTCTAAAGTATGACAAGACTGCCCTGGGCCCTGATTCTGTAGAGTTGAGAGTGTACCAAGACAGCGAGAAAATATCAAAAACAACGAATGATATCGGGCAAAACAATAACAAAAAACTAAAACGGAGAATTTACTACGAACCACTGACTGTTCGAAGAATAAGTGGATTAAAAAGTTGACGTGAGCTTTCACTGACGATCCATCTAAAGGAGTTTCGAGGTGATTTTGCCGGACTCTACTATTTTTAGCTCACGTAATTAATGACATCTCTTCTCTTAACACATTTCGACTTTAAGCTCTGCCTTTGGGCGTAAGGAAGTCTGTCTCAAGTGAAATTGCAATTGAGTTTATAGACTGTCAAAGATATTTTGGCGAAGTGTTGGTACCCCCTTCAGTAACAGTGTTAAATTTTAAGGCTTCAATTCTGTTAGAGCATTATAGTACAATGAAAAATTCATGGTCAGGTTATGTGACTTCTATTTTCCTTCCATCGATGCGTGGGTTTTATTCATATACGCGCGTAGATAGATAACACTTTATTACACACCAGTAGACTAGAAGCGGCAACGATTTGAAATCGACACGTTCATGCAATAAGGAACGAGCCATAATATTGGGTTGGACTAAAGAAATCTTATAACATTAGTTTTCCGTTGGATTCTGAACAATTTTACTTCAAATTTTTTTATTCAAATATATAAATATTTGAGCTTTCTTACGTTATAAGCTCAATAATGAAGTGCGATTCGCTAGTTACGACGTCACTAAATACAAATATCTTTATTGAGAAATGCAATTCATTGCCCATTTTGTACACGACTAGAATTGCTTTTCGACAGTTATTGTCAAACGTAGTAGGTTGTAAAGAAAGAGCTTCACCGCGATTATGAATCTTTTGACCACGATTATGGAATTTTTTTTGCATCTTGTACTATATTGCGTTAGAAGAATCTTGACTAGGGTTGGCATGTCATGTGCTTAAACAAAGTTTTAAAATGAAAAAAAAAAAAATGGTATGAACAGTTCAAAAAGCGTATAGTAAACATGCCAACCCTTTTTTTGACCTGGGAAGCGTGGGCAGCGGGGAGCGAGGACTCACCGACTCCGGAGAACTGCATGCCCGGGTAGGCCGCCGCGTGCTGCAGCGCCGCCTCGCCGTTCGGCAGCGCCTGCGCCGACACCGGCACCGCTGCGGGAAAATGGTGAGCCTTACTTTATGGACTTGCGATGCATTTTGAGGTCTTTGAGTCAAAGCCGCCTGCAACGAAAACATGTCGCCGCGGCCAGGGCTGTTACTCTGTAACTGCGTGTCGTGTACAATTAATTTATATATCGTTAAGTAGAGCAAAATAGCTTTTACTTAGATTCTTTTGAGCCGTGCCACTAGATGGCGCCAGTGCCGCGTGACACTGAGCTAAAAATTGACGCTTACTTATTGACGTTTCACGTTACACCAACGGCCGTGTTAAATCAAGCCCACCGCAGCCCATCGGCTTTTTGATTGAAGCAGCTGCCATGTACAAGAGAGTACCTTGGAAAATGTTTGCAGCTATTTAGTTTGCTCTTCCTAGATAGAAATATAAAGAGAATAGAAAGAAATACTTTCGGTTAGGGACATTTAGAGATCGACTCACTGCTGGTAGAATGCGGATATAAAAACTGGCCAAGTGTGTGTCGGACTCGCGCACAAAAAACTGAGAAAGCAAAACATGGGGACCTTGATAGGTCTTGATAGACACAAGTACTTAATGAAGCGGGATCGTGAAAGAGCCTTGTCATGATGGCGACAAATGGCAAACCCTGGTCTAACTACCCCTCCGGACTACAGATGCGAGTTTATGTATGTAGGTATATGTATGTAACTTACACGTTAAAAGTCAAAAGTTTTTGTAATCATAATAAATTAACAAGTAAGCAGGGAACTTCTGGCATGACACAAGCATTACCATGAACAAAACTGAAACTACCTAAATTAAGTGTTAAAAATGTTAACAATTTTCACCTTACTCACAAATTAGCGTTTGTACAAATTGCCAAGCGAGTGCTACGACAATATGCTACGCCGCTACGCCGTAGCGTGCTACGAGACACTTGTACCACACGCTAACTGTGGCTACGATTGGATTAGGTAATTTTATGGTACGTAATATGAAGCTTATTCATTTTATGTTTCTTCGGTGCCAACAGTAAAAACAACAAAATGGCACTTCATACGGACTATGGCCTCTTATATATTTAAACACGATACAATGTGTTAATTTGACTTTAACACTAGAAAGACGGGAAAATCTACCTACCTAGAAAGACGGCGGGCAGTCAAATGTTTCCTTAGGCAGCAAAGCATTTTTTAGCTGAGAAACGAAAACTAAATTAAAATAAATGAAACATAACGAAATATAGTCTCGCCTTTATTGAATTATCATAATTTGTTCGGAAGATCGTGATGTAGAAGGCACAGGCTCTACGGGGTTCATTGACCTAAGTTTCGTCTCCAATTTCAACATGACCGCTTAGTTCACATGCTAGACTTAGTATAAAGTTCCTCCATTTTATGTTTCTGCCTATTATACAAAATGAAAGAATTTTTTGCCGCTTGGTCTAATATCAATATATTATTCAATATCCAGTATACAAGAAAACCCTTTAGACCGCAACCACCTTGACACTGTAGTTCATCGCCATCCGATCAGACACCGCCAAACTTAGTAGCATTATAGAAAGTCACAGTCCCCGGCTATCTTCACATTCAAGCTATGACTTCTACCACGGCTTCCATCACGACCACGCCCACAGCCACGAAAACTCACGTGACCTCCGCCAGCTGACCCCTCAACCCCCGCGCCAATCATGCGCGTTTGTTTTTGATTAGAATTTCTGCGACAAGATGCAGGCTGACTAGCTTCATCTAAACAACACGAGCCAGGCCAGCGGTGGCTTGTCTGTAGAACTAGTGCCAGCGCACTGGCTTCGTGTAAACCATACTTGGTTTTATATTGGTTTAACGCTTTCACTTACATTTATTAACGTCGGGATGCGCGGGCGCAGCGCCTGCAAGCCCGCAGTGACGGATCGATGGCCGCGGCGAACGCACCGACTCTCCTCCATGATTCCGGACGAGGTCGAAACTAGTCGACTATCCAGACGTTAATAAAAGTAAGTGAAACCGTTAAACCAATATATAAATGCGCAGTGCTTACGAAAGTTTAAGTTGTAAAATTGTCATACTTGGTTCGTTTACGATTTAAGGCGGCAATACGGTAGCGCAGCGGTAGAGCGCCGGCCTCACATTCGGGAGGCCTAGGGTTCGAATCCCAGCGTGTACTAATGACTGTACTCTATGTTACGTATATTTGTGAAGTTGTAGTAGCAATACCCTCGCTTACTGAGAAGGAAAACATCGTGAGGAAAACCCTAGTCTCTGAGGTGTTCTCAGAGCTTGCTACGTACAGTGGCCCAACTATGACCCTAAGTCCGGAAGTCTCAGGTCTAACTAACCTACTCGACATATCCCTGACCGCCTCAGCGTGTGTTACTCCTAAACGGTTTCTCCACGTAGTGGCACCCCGGACCGATTGAAGGCAATACTCACGATACTCACGACCAGTGAAGGTCTGGTGGATGCCGTTCGCGTAGACCGCCTCCTGCGGCGGCGGCTGGCCGTTAGCGGTCTGCGCGGCCATGTTGAAGCCCGGCATTGTGGGTGAGGGCAGCGACGGCAGCGCGCCGCTCAGCGGCTGCGCGCCACCAGTGCCTATCGCCAGGCCCGAGTAGTTCTCTGCGGGAGAACGGGCCACGTACCAATGCGTATGCACAACACAGATAAAAATCTAACGTGGAGACCAACGGATAACAGACTCTACTTTATTCTATCTGTGCTATCACTACTTATTTAGTGTAACTTTCTCATCTGTTCCTTTCAAATTGTGGTTGTTCGAATAAATACTTTTTTACCTTTATATTAAGCGTAGATTTTTATTATAACTTATTTATGTATGTTTATCACAACTACATATGTAACGGTTTATGTAGGTATATTGTTATTTATATAAGTATGTATTTTAATATTCATAATTGCACCGACTACCCGTCTCTCTACTTCAGAATTTTTCTATCATACGGTTGTCTGGAAGAAATTGCTATGAGCAATAAGGCCGCCAGTTCTACTGTATCTTTATAAATATTTTATGTTGTGTTTTTCCTGGTACAATAAAGAATATTCTTATCTTATTAAGTTATTTGTTCCCTTAACTATTAATCCATACAGTAAAATTAGCGCTACCAATGCCCATTTATTTTTCAAGATCATCAAGTTAAGGGGTCCATGCAACAACACTAGCACCACTAACGGGAAAAATTACATCTTTTTTACAGACACTTTAGTTCTCTGTTTGTTTTACTAAAGTACGCGGAGTGCACGGAAACCGAGAGGTTCTGCCGTTGTGGTAAACCATCAGGGACGCGCGTAAGCCGCAATCGCATTGAACGTGTTGACGATCTACGATGCAAACAACCTACATATTCCATTTTAGTGCTTATGTCCTAAATCACGTCCGTGGTGGTTACTTCTTCCCTTTACCACATACTATTTAAACCGACTCTGAGGAGTTTTTTAAGGAGTCGTGTTTTTAATAAATAAGACAGAAAATGTGTCACTTTGCCACTACGTTTCTATGCAGAATTATGTCTTATTGAGATTATTACTATACGAGAAACAGTAAGTTACTCTCTTAGTAAACAAAACAAAAAATAAAAGTTAAAAAAAATAAAAAAATTCCCTCGTAATCTGCGGAAGACCACAAACGGAGCTATAATATATATTTCTCTGACGGCACCAAAATATGTCGAGATATATATCTCAATATATATTTTGGCATTGCGCTTGCAACGACGACAGCAGACCGAGTGAGGGCAAAAATATGTATTATAGTATGTCTGCCACAGAACAATGTCTCCCGTGTGTGCTCGCTTGCTATACTATAATATATATCTCGGTATATTAGTATATATTATAGCTACATCTATGACGGGCTTAAATCATCCCTTCTGGACAGGCGGCACTCACCAGACGAAGACGGGACCATGGAGTTGGCGATCCCGTTGAGTGCGTGGGGCAGCTGCGACGCCAGCGCCGTCATCGGGCTGAGGTAGCCCTGTGTCGTTGCCGCCACCATCAGCGCCGCCTGCTGCTGTTGAGGGACGCGCGGAAATTTTAGCTCGCACGGTGGTCACAGTGCACAAAATGTATCTGCTATAGGTATTTCATTAAAGATACGGGAACATATACACCATGAATTTTGGGTGGTTTAAAAGCTAAAGTAATGTGAACGTGCCTTAACAATAGCAATCGAATATGCTAGTTTGTTTTTAAAAAAGGCATTCTCCAAAAATTTCTCGCCACAAACTCGAATCTATTAGAACCAGTAGTTGCCAGCCAGAGCGGTGCGTGCCGCAGGTTCACGGGTCATTGTTCCGATAGACGGAGAGGCGGTACTAATTGTACGCGAATTTTTTGAACAAATGCTCTCAACTCAGTTTTTTTTTTAATTTACGTCTATCCTTACTAATATTAATTATAAATGCGAAAGTTTGTATGTATGGATGGATGTTTGTTACTCTTCCACGCAAAAACGGCTGAACGGATCCGGATGAAATTTTTCACGGAGATAGATTATTGACTGGATTAGCACTTAGGCTATTTCTTATCCCGGAAATATACACACAAAAATTACCACGCGAACGAAGCCTTTTAATGTATTTTACTTTCTGGTGTGTACAATAAAGTGTTCTAATCTAATCTAATAGTGTAAATAGATGCCGTTTTTAATTACGAATTAAATAGCCGCGGCTTTCTGACCACCCAGATTTCAGTGTGTACAGGAGGGATGGATGGGATCTTCTTAGCGTAACGATGGCAAATAAGGTTTGTCATCGTTGAATAGTCCGCACAAATCTTTTTGACGGTAACGTGAACATAGTCACAGATCGTTTGCACTGTCTTCATAGTGTGTGTGTGAGTAATTGACTACTTTAGTAATTGACTAATAGTAATTTACTACGCATCACACTACCTCAATTACTTACGCTTACACTGTAAAGACCGTAAGCGATGTGCAAACGATCTGTGACTATGTTCACGTTGCCGCCAAAAAGATCTGTGCGGTCATTCACCGCGTCACCACTGAAGTTCATTGAGTTAAGACATTTACAATGTCAATGCAGACAAGGTCTTCTCCGTGGGACATGAGTGGTTGCGCGTGCTCTATATAAGGATTTGTCAATCAGAGTCAGAAGCTCGCTCCTTATTGTCTAGAGTGCGCCGGGCGTGCTGGACTCAGCAAATTGGATATGGGTATATATGAATAGCTCAGCTCTAGCTCTTCCACCGACAGAGCATTTTTTCGGTGTAGGATTATTTTTAATTCACCCGACGTGCATTTCAATCGCTGGATAAAAAAATGATTTTATAGAAATAATCACATAAAAAGTTACTGCGATACATGAGAATAAAAACCGGCCCGGGGGCTGTGCTGGGCGGGATCGACTGTAAATAAAATATTATGTATTGAGCAAATGTGTTTGCTTTCATTAACTGGGGGACCATGAATCCCACTAACACATAACAGGCTTTAATTATTTGTATTTGTGCTATAGGGATTGCACTACTAATCACATCGAGTTTGATACCTTTATTTATTACCGTTTCTATGATAGAAGAAAAACAAAGAAGCGTTAAAAAAATTGTATCTTGTATGGGGAGCCTCTAAAAGCCGGGGCTAAAATATTCCGGTTCAAGAGAAAAATATTGTTTATATCTAGGTATAGGTCAATAAATTCCGTTTACCACTACATTTAGCTTGATTCTCGGGAACCCTACGAACAGTACGTAGTTAGTACTGTTTGTAGGAATTCCGCACCAGAAGGTATCTTAACGCTAGATACTAACCGGTATCCGTTACTCGTTAACTGCGAAGGAAAACATCGTGAGGAAACCTGAAGTTCTGAGGTGTTCAAATACCTCAATGCTTGAAATTGCCAATCCGTGGTGGACGGTTCCCTCTCTGAGAGAAGGCCTGTGCCCTGCAGTGGGATGTTTATGCCTAGACTAGAGGTATCCTACGGTAGGTACCCCTGACGCCGTCCTTTGAATTGAGACTTTCGCTGTCTGTCTTTAGATTTCTCAAAAAAAGAACAAGTACGATACTTAAGCATTTACTTAGTGGAATTCTCATCCCGGAAACCGTCGAGAACTTAATTTACCGACAGACCTTTGAGATCGGGAAAAACTTATTTCATTGGGTTGAATTGATTTTCTACGTTTGAACGCTCTATTTTTACACCCCAGCCTAGATGGCGGAACGACCTCACGGTCGTTCTATCGGGGTAGCAGAAGGTGACCACGAATAGGGAGGGGTGGAAAGTTAAAAGGGTAGGTCTTGCCCAGGAGTGGGATACGATCGAGGTTACATAAGTGCCTAGCACGCTCTCAATACGACGGGGATTGTAAAAAGTAGAAAAATCTACGGTATACATACCTACTTCAAACAGTAGATTAGAACATCGCGATGTACTTAACTACTTATATCTATGAGAATATTATTTACATCAAGAAAAATACCAGTATTTTAAAACTGTGGCCAACATAAAGTAAATACTAGAAATAAACATAAACTTTCATTCCCTAGATCGAGGCTGGCAAAGGCTGGTAATACATTATTGATGGGGTATTGTTTACGTTTCTACGATAAGATCCCTGAAGATGTATTAAGCTTGCCAGAAACAGGGTTAAAAAAATGTGTAAAGAAATACCAACCACTTTTTTCATTGTGGCTAAATAACTTTCCATCTAAAGAAAGGTAGTGTGAATATACACGACTGTAAGGTGTCTTAAGGTTATCTTGAGTATGTTAGGCGTCCGGACAGAGCCTTTTGTCTCACATGCAACACATTCCTCACATACCTCTAACTGAAAGGAGCGAGTTAATACGTTTCAAGCAGAATATTACGAGAGATAGCGGACTGGTCAGTTTCAGTGCATCAAAGAGATATTTTCTTCGTTTTATTATGTCGCAAAGCTTTTCTGTATTGAACGGGTGAACTATTTGACACGGAAAAAGGTAGGAAAAGTGTAGAGAAAATTATTCAAGGGGCATTGTCAATTCTGCATGTAGGTACGGTCTGCTGATATTCCGAAAGTACGTATGTTGGCATTTTAGAGTTTCGTTACTTGACTATCAACTCTTATAAAAAACACCTAATTTAGAAATTTCAAGCCAAACTATACAGGGTGTTAAAACAGGACCGTGGGGTCATTGTACTCATCCATAGAAATTATGAAAATAGTATTTAGTTGTAAAGTTGTAGTTGTAGTAAATGGACACCTAGTTTGACTTGTAACGTTCATTAAGTCGCAGTTTCTGTGCTACTTCGAATAAAAAAAAATTGATTTGATTTATTTAAAATTATCACTCTTTTATTTCATCGGATGTTTCTGAAACATCCAGTACCTACTCGGAATTTCGAAGTACAAACAATTGAAAAATTAAAAGTGCTATTTCCATTTCAGTAGTTTACCACGGTGCCATGAATTCCTTTTATTTGTAACATTTGTCATTTTTAGCAGCAATTCGACTCGCTAACGGTGAAGGAAAACATCATGAGGAAACCTAGGTGTCGGAAGTGTTTTATATTCCTTAGCGGTTGAATTTGGCAATCTGCGGTAGGCACGCATAGTAATTAATTAAGCCTGTACTCTCTCTCCGAGAGAAGGTCTGTGCTGTACAGTGGGACATACATATATAGGCTGCATTATTATATAAAAAAAAACTAGCATTGCTCGCGACTACGTTCGAGTGGAAAACAGATTAGTCTATGTCCACCCTGAAAGACCATTCTAAATACCGATGAAAAAAATTTTGAAATCGGATTAGTATTTTCAGAGATTACCCCCTACATACAAAACATATAGCATAATAATCAGCCTGTTATGCGTCCCACTGTAGGGCACAGGCCTTCCCTCAACTCCTCTCCAGAGAATGGGCATAATCACCACGCGTGCCCACCGCGGATTGGCGATTTCAAGCGCTGAGGTATGTGAATAGCTCAGACACTCAGGTTTCCTCACGATGTTTTCCTTCACAGTTAGCGTGTGGTATTGCTACTATAACTTCTAAGACAAAACATATAAACTTACAAATTACAAACTCGGGTCTTATTTATAAAAAATCGATACCACTAAAACATTCTAATGTCGGCTTTGGGCGGGATTTCCCCTTATAAAGCGGCATTAACTCCGTGTTGAGACGGTTTCAGTGAAATCAACTTTTTATAAATACTGTTTTTCTTTATAATATAGTACAGAAATATTCACCTGTTCCGTGATAACTTGCGCGTAGGTCCCGTAGGCGCCGAACTGGTTGAAAACGAAGGGATTGAGCAGACTCATGTTGCCGGCCATCTGCTGCATGCGCCTCAGCTGCCGCTCCTTCTCCGTGTCAGCGAACTTCACCACCAGGCTCGACGACGCGCCCTGTCCGGATTGGGAGAACTGGTCTCTTTAGCGTCAGCTCAGCGGCTCTACTCCCGACACGCAAAGACATTTAGATCGTGTTACCCAGATGCATTCCAACCCACAGTAAATGACAATAATAACTTCCACACAACACGATCACTTGTCCTGGTCCCAAACTAGGACTCAGTGCTATGGTTACTAGGCAATGACATCACAAACATGGAACTAACTATGAAGTAACTTTCGAGGAAAACGCTTTCTTATGTGTAACGTTGTTTTGCGATCTGTCAGGATCGTCGCAAGTGGCAGTCCCTGGTCTCTGCCTACCCCTCTGGGATACAGGCGTGAGATTATGTTATGTTTTGTTCCTGGTTTTTGTTCCGATGTTTTATATTTGCAATCGCTGTAACATTCACCACGTCTAAACAAAAGCATGGCAAAAAATAGTGTAACACACGAAAAAGCGTTTTTCTCGAAAGTTGTTTATTGTGGGTTGGAATGCTTCTGCGTAACGCGGTCCATTTTGTTTATTGTGTTTTTGCTTGCAAAGAGTGAAACTTAAAATGTTTACTCCATTAGTTCATTATGCTGAAGCACGAGCAGTGTGGTGAAATAGTCAAAACATTCACGGGTATAGCTAGAAAATTGAAAAAAAAAAACTAATAAAGGAGTTTAACTGTGTAGAATAATTAAGAGAATTGGTGCTAATTTTCTATAGTGAATTATTTAAAGATGAACCATGATATCCTACTTTAGCTACAACACTAAAATAACCTTGAAAGTTTCGAATTTTCCATCACGCTACTCGACTTTCACCTTACCAAATTCTTGTCGAAATGTGTTAGGAATAATTCATAACAGCAAATCAGTACCTATTCTCTTAAATTCTATACAATTAAGCAAGAATAAACCAACGATTAGATTCTCGTACTATGGACAATTATTGTGGATTTTGGAGGTAGCCATGTATATGGCGTGGCAATTATGGCGAAACCCCTCATGGTTTTCATAACCATGAGGGGTTTCGCTATACTATAAATGTGAGACTGAATGTATTTGTCTCCATGCCATGACATCATTCTTAAATGCCCTTCGCGAGGGCATTCGAATACAAACATAGTTTGGTTTTAATTTACATTTCGGATTGCACTGATTTGCATATGTTTATTGGACACAAAGTGAGGTTTGATCGTATTTTGCTTTGAGAATACTTAAACAAATAAAAACGAAATTAAAGCCTTGTAAGCCTTAGAAACTTCTCACAAGGTTCTTATTTTTTTTTTATTAAATTTTTAGTGGTAAACACGGTCAAAACTCGGTTTAACTCCTCTAAATATATTGGCAAAGTTTCATTGCGTTGGGTAAACGATCTTTGGTCGATAATATTACTAAAGTCTCAGAAAGCAATGGACAAGATTGGCAGGGAACCAACAGGGTTGGCGTGACAGGGAAGAGATCTATGATCGGCGGTGTGCATAGGTATCTTCTATGCGCTGGATAGATAAATAAACATAGCATTGGTGAACATTGTGCCATTTAATTTTAAGCAGGATTCAATGGTTGTAGGTACCTTTCCATAAATTGCACTTACGCGATAGTTTGGCGAATAGTCTCTACATACCTAGTTACTACCACACTAGTCCACTGAGACAGTCGCAAGAAATAGATCCTCCTTACGTTGACGGATCGCAGGTATACCTAACATTGCATTCAAAGGGAACCAAAACAGCCCGAACGAAAAATGATAGATTCACAGCACAACAAGGCTGTCAGTATTCAACAATCGAGGGAGCAGCTGGCATTCATTATGAGGCAAAAATGTATGCGGCCGGGTAGGCCGGGCGGCCCGCACACAGGCGCAACAGGTAGTGCGCCGCTCCGTCTAGCAACAAGTATTTGGGCTCCCATCCAAAAATGCATCGGCCGTGGCACGGCCTGCAGTGCAAACTTGCCTCCTTCCTTGCGGAAAACTGGCTTCCTTCCTATTAACTATTCCCCTTTGTGCTCGGTAATAGTTTCGCCATTCATTACCGCCTGTTCTGCGCTTGCTAATTGAGTGCAGTGTTGCGAAGCGCGATGAAATGGAATGTCAATGAATTGTACTTTAAGAAACTGGGTAATGTTGGCTCTTCGAAGTGTGTATTGTTTGAATGGATTTGTTATTTTCATAATAAGTCTGGCAGTCTCTACATATTTTTTTGTGTTAATTATATACATGTAGGGTATATATTGTGGATAGGCGTAACCCGGTACGGTGGTACCGGGCCCCTGCGAGATGTCGTAGGGGCCCGATTTTCTGTTGTTCACTGTGTCAAAAACTGAAAAAGAATGAGTATTAAGTACGTTATTAACTTTGAACAGACGAGTTAAGTTTATCTATAGCAATTACATGAAATTCGTAGGCTTTTGACAGTCGCATCTTAGAAATTAGATTATCTTAGAAAATTGAAATTATCTTAATAACGATAAGATAAGATAAGATAAGATAGGATAGGACAGGACAGGACAGGGCAGGGCAGGGTAGGGCAGGGCAGGGCAGGGCAGGTCAGGTCAGGGCAGGGCAGGGCAGGGCAGTGCAGGGCAGGACAGGGCAGGGCAGGGCAGGACAGGACAGGACAAGGCAGGACAGGGCAGGGCAGGGTAGGGCAGGGCAGGGCATGACAGGACAGGACAGGACAGGACAGGACATTATGCAGTACATTATACATTTATTATACATACGTGTGATTATTGGAAATCAGATCATTTGAAAATTTCCGGTTACCTACCTACACTTTATAAAGTAAAGTAAAAGTAAAAAATGGTTTATTGTTCATAACTTAAAATTAGGTACATTTTCCAGCGGCACCCACACTAGGAGACCCCGTATCGTGGGTGCCAGTCAGTTTTATGAAAAGCAATTAACGATAAGAAACTTAGAAAACCGGGATACAAGCATGAGTTTATGTAATGTATGTAGAAAAAATTTTTAATTTGAAACACATTAATGAAGTAGCTGACTAGGCAAACGTTGTTTTGCTATATTAATTAGCCTACGACCTATTCTCACACCTACCAAATATACACAAATATTTCATGAAAATCGCTGAATCAGTTTCGGAGGAGTTCGATAACAAATACTGTGACAAGAGATTTTTATATTTTAGATAGAACTGGGCCTACTTCTAGAATCTGTTACTGACTATTAGTTGTTATTGAGTATGGAAACAGAAGGATCCCTATCTTCTCCCCATATATCCCCATAGATAAATTAAATATTCCAATAAAAAAAATTTAAACTGTAATTTCCCATTTAAAAAAAATGTAATTGTAATGTAATTTATCATGCTGAATGCCCTTGCTTTCGGTGTTAGGGTTTGATTAAAGCCTTTTATGTCATTAAGCTACACTGTTTTAAGTGTCTCTATATAGAAAGTACTCTAATATATTGAATATTAGAGTCTAATATAAAGAAAGTACTTAAATTGCGAGCACAAAAAAAATATAACTGTGAGAAATGTCACCGTCCTCGCAGAATTTACCTATTTTTTTTCCAAAATCTGTGAATGTAGTTATACTCCATTCCACGAAACGGGCTCCCAAAGAAAATCGTGCATGTGCGCCCATTGGTTAATGCGCGTGATCTTCAATAGCTACTGCATTTCTTAACATTGTTTTACATGACGCATTTTTCGCATTTTTCGATAGCTGTCGCAGTGATCGGACGTGGTGTGCACGTATTATTAAAAATGTCAGATATTGAAAACTTTGAAGTGAGAAAAAGTAAAAGACGTCGTCTTTCATCAACATGATGTTCACAGTCTGCTAAAAAACGCGATTCGAAAAATTTATTCGGGCGGATGCGTTAGGAATGTTATTGAAAAAGTTGAGTCCGGATTTGATCTGATCGAAATTCAGAAAACATCACGGAATCGTTCATAATTAACATTATATTAACCGACATCGGTTCAATTACAAGTTCAGATTACGAGGGCGATGACTTGTAATAGATATGTCAAGTTTTTTATTTTTTATTTGTCATGATTGGAAATAAGTTAGAAATATGAAATATTCACTCGATCATTAAAACTGTATTCTACGAAAAAGCTCTTTTTATCATCATCAGCCATTTGACGCCCACTGCAGGACATAGGCCTCCCTCATGGTTTTTAACCATGAAGGGTTTTGCCATAATCGCCACGCTTGGCAGGCGGGTTGGCGATCGCAGTATACGGTTGGAAACTCAGGAAGGCGCTGCTGCCCGTCTCCTGGTAATTTATTTCCTTAGTCGCCTTCTACGACATCCACGGAAGGAAATGGAGTGACGCTATTCTTAATCCGGTGCCACACCTTACTTCATAGGTTCTTTTTATAAAAAGTAAATAAACCATGCATAGTTAAGCGGACCGTCTTCGCTTATTGTTTCGCTTATCTCTAGCCGCGCGCATTGACCAATGAGATGCGAGTGTGTTACCTAGGAGTACGACTCGCGGAACGGAGTACATGGTTTCAAAGCTACATATCGTCGCTTAGCAAACGACACTGCTCAAGTCGAAATTTTACGACCTTTGAACGCAGTTGGGTGCAGATTTTAAGCGCGAGTCTATCTACCTATGAGATTCAAGCATTCAGTCTGATCAGCGGCCGTTATCGAAAAATATTGATATTTTTATAAATAAAATTTTTTATAAATAAAAAAAGATAAAATTATGGAGCATTTTTTTTCTATGGAAAACCGCAGAAAATTTTTGCGAAATTAAAAAGACTTTCCTGAAAATAGGGAAACATTACTTGCACGTGTTTGTGTGCTAAGCGACGATATGTGGTGTCTTAAAAAAAGTATTTCATGAGCTACAAAGGCCCTTTGCTGCCTAATCTCAGATTAAGACTAAGAAAAACCTATCACGCGAACCCACCGCGCATAGGCGATTTCAAGTACTGTGAGGTACCTACCTTAAACCGATTTCACACCTTTTTCACCGTTATCGTAAGGCATTCCAACTGCAAAATCACAATTCGCTTTGTTTTGTTCGTGTTTTCTGCATGGTATTGTGGTACTCGCAGTACTTAGCCCGGGCACGGGAACAAAATTCACTTGACATAAATCACCTAGAGATTCTATTCGATGGATAAACACGTGACATTGCGGTTGTGAATGCGAATTGCGAATTTTACTATTAAAATATTATTACTATTATGATTTTTTGTTGAACAAAAGTATGAAATGTCCAGTAAGATTACCTACGCAAGGTTTTAAGTTTTTTAACACAGTCTAAGTAAAACAAATCGGCCAAGTGCGAGTCGGACTTGCGCACGAAGGGTTCCGTACCATTAACATTAGCATTACATTAGACACAAAAATTGAGAAAAACCCGCAAAAAATCCAGGATATAGTGACAGGACCTAGTAAGTAAAAAAAGCAACGTTAAAAAACACGTTCTAATAAGGGGGTCCCCATACAAGAAACGTGTTTATTCTATTTGAAAATTATTTGGCTGCCATTACCTACGGTCCATAGGAGGTCCATAAGAGATACCGAACTTTAAAGGTTAAGTGGACTGCGTAGGTTTAGTAATCCGTTGGGCCGAAAATGTATTATATTTAGTTCAGCATAATTACTTAAATTGGTTGACATAAATATTGTAAGACCGTGCTAGTGAAACAACAGTTTTAATCCGTGCGCTGTGGAATTATATATTTCCACATTATAGGCTTACAGCTTTTACAAGCTACTTACGTTCTGCCCAAGTTGAAATTGAACTTACATTGGTAAGACACCAAAGAGCTGTTTAAAAACCAAAGGCGGTTTGGTTAGGGGTAATAAATAATATCGCTCAGTGCCGGCCACATATTATATACCTGTCATATAAGCCAATGTGAGACTGAGGTGATCAACAAGGTCGACCTTTATCGTAGGCTCAGACCCTTTATCTTTTGTATGCGACGAAACAGGATGATGTTATTAAAGCTAAAACAACCTAGACATTCATAGGTTCTGAATGCTTTATTTGAAGTTCTTAAACGTACTAAAACTAAGACATTCAACCAGGGCATACCCATCACATGGTGCCGAAACTTACCTAGAGCTTTTGTTCAATAGGTTCCTTTTTTTTCAGATACATAATTGAATCTGGTTATGGCATTTAGTATCCTTTTATTGACGGCAGCCGGCACCAACAGCTTAACGTGCCTTGCGAAGCACGGAACCGCTCGGAAAAATGCCACTAGCGTTAGGCATAGACGGCGACCCATCCATGCACTGAACGCGCCCTGTGTTACTTAACCTTCGTGATCGTTTTAAGATCACTCAGGCAGCCGGGGCTACGAGCGATTCGTGCCGTCAATAGATGGCAGTCGTTAAGCCAAGTCAGAGGCCTTAGGGCGGCTTGACAACTTCTGACAGTAGACGAGCCACTAGTCTACAAGCCTCCACCAATCCGAACTTGGCCCCCGTGGTGGAGTATGGCCTATACCTTCCTCAGGGAAGAGACCCGTGCCCCTCGGTGGGGACATAATGGGTTGATGATGATGATGATGATGATGATAATCCTTTTATTTAGCCCTAGTATAGCGTTTAGCAGAGAAGCATGCTGGGTATTTCACTCGGCGATCGTTTGCGCAACGTCGTAATTAGGTAAAAAGCCAAAGTGGGACACTTTAGGCCTAACTATTAGGTACATTATGGCGAGAGGACAAGAACGTTGCTACTACCTTGTGACTGCCTCGTTGGACTAGCCGTTAAGGTTCTTACTACCAAGATAGAGGTTGTGGGTTCGATTCCCACTGGGGGCCGCCGTACATTTGTACACATGACCTCAGTCTGGGTGTATTTCCATGTTTGTGATGTCCTTGCCTGGTTACCATAGCACAGGGTATCCTAGTTTGGGACCAGGTCAAGTCATTGTATTGTGTGGAAGTTATTATTATTATTACCTAAAGCCTTGGTAGACTTATTTTCTCAGAAAAACTCTATAAGAGTAAAACCATGTTTAAATGTCAATTAAAAAAAGTTCTTGCTTGATAACTTTGATACACAATTGTGAGCTATTAAGTAGGTAGCTGCTGAAGTGTTTAAAATATAAGTTCCTTATTCATCTACAGTCGACAGCGAATCGAGCTTTACATTTCTGTGGCAAAGTCGCCGTAATGACACCCAGTAGATGGTACGCATGTAAGGGTGGACATGTTGTCAACTTTATAGTTTTATTATTGAAAATTATTTTGAAAATGCGATAAATTCACCAATAAACTACCATGCTGTTTTGCGAATAATATATACATTTCGAACTCTACGATAAAGCGTAAGTCAATTAAGCTACGCAATTCGCCAAATTAAATTAGAGTCAGGCATTGGTGAGGCAGCTGGACTAACGATGGATATTAATCCACTGTTTTCTATAAACGATCCGTCGATGGTTACGCCGACTGACAATTGATTTATCGTACAAACTATGTGGAAGAATTGCCAATTTTTTTACTTTTAGCAGGTTTATCTACAGATGAATCTTTAAAGCAAACGGCCAAAAGAAAATCATATTGTGGTAACTCATGTTGGGTAGACGGTAACAGACCAGCGACTGATAAGCCGATGATATTGCTATAGCCGGAAAGCAATGGACCTGGTTAGCAGAGGGCCGAGGATGTTGGCGAAAGGAAAGAGCCCGCTCACGCTAATCATGGGTTGGGACCTACATAATATATTCACGCTATTAATGTGCTGGGTACATTATATTCACACTATTCATAGGCTGGGTACATATATTAACGCAATTCATGGGCTGGGTACATTATTATATTCACGCTATTCATGGGCTGCGTACATATGTATATTAGAATAGAGGATTTTACCGCGTTGACTTATTTTTAGGAATAAAACGCTTGTTTCCGCCTCTGTACCGGTTTACTCGAAATGCCATATTAATCAGGCCACCTTTATGTCTCTCGAAATAAAGTTCAAATTGTCATTTGGGCTTGTTATCCGCAACGAGCTTCCAAGGGACTCATTTGTTGCGCTGTTTTCCCCAATTAACGAACATTATTAGTCTCTTAATTGTTGTTTTCGAACTTCACTATAATGTTGGGATGGTGTTTATGCTTGTGAACAGTGTAGAATAACCACCTCTACGAAGTTTCGAGGCAAGCTTTGGATGCATACTCCATATATAATTAAATTTAAAATGTATGTAATGTCATCATTGTACTTCTTTATGAAGCGTAGGGTGACTTTCTCAGATCTCCTATAGAATCATACCGTCTGTTTGTGGACTTACTGAAACGCCGCACGCCGTAAGGGTACTTTGTTAACAGAAAATGCTAGTGTGCAATTCTTATGTAAAAGTGCTATGTAAACCTGTGGTAAAACTATTGTAAACGAGACTGCTCCCACAGTCAAACCAAGCAATTGGTTTTGTGGGGCCTTCCTATAACAAATGTCATCATCATCATCATTCAGCCACAAGAAGTCCACTGCTGGACATAGGCCTCCTCCATGGATTTCCAATAAGACCGGTTGGAAGCGGCCTGCATCCAGCGCCTTCCTGCCACTTGGATGAGGTCATCTGTCCATCTTGTGGCTGGTCGTCCTACGCTGCACTTGCCGATATGTGATCTCCATTCGAGAACTTTTCGGCCCCATCGGCCATCAGTTCTGCGTGCAATGTGCCCCGCACACTGCCACTTCAACTTACTGATCCGCTGGGCTATGTCGACGACTTTCGTTCGTCTACGGATCTCATCATTTCTGATTCGATCTCGTAGAGAAACTCTGAGCATAGCCCTTTCCATAGCTCGTTGCGTGACCTTGAGCCACACACTGGTTGTATAATTTTGTCTTGAGCGATTGAGGTAGTATAACAAATGTAGCATGTTCTTCTTTTATATCAATAAATATAAAAAAAATACAAACAAAAAAATCGAAAAGAGAAAAATCGTGCTTTGTGCTCATTTAATTCCTGATTCAAATCTAGATTAACATAAAGCACGATTATTCTTTCATTACAAAGTGAGAAGTAGGTATCAGACTGTTTCGAAGAAATATAAAACGACAGTGATTAAGTCTAACAGTTAAAAAACAAAACCTAACGTGGGTAAAAAGGTATCAGCATAATACGACTGTTCAACAAATTCCCGTTTGTTAAGTGAGCTCGTAGGTAGTTACGTTACCACGGTGGCAGCCTTGTGGGCCCGCCCGTCGCAACGTTAATTCAGGCTTTTCAACTCTGCATTTATGATGCATTACTCTATTCAGTATTCATGTTCCGCTGCAATTGCAGATAACTTCCAAGTCCATCTGATTATTTCACTCCGGTTGGCTCCAATCAAATAGTTTGGTTCGAGTTATTTCTGTGCCTAGCTCGATTGACGAGTTAAATTTAAGAAGACCTCTGGAATCGTTTTAAAATTAAACTAAAAAAGTGGCTTGCCAAGCAAAAAATCCATAATTGTGGTTGCTGGTTTATTATTTTTTGGTATTGATATTATTGAAAACCTATTTAGAGGTTAAGAATTCCACCCATGCCGGGACTTGAACCCGCGACCTCTGGCTAAGCGTGCCAGCGCTCTCCCAACTGAGCTAATTGGTAAGTGCAGGCGTCGGCGAAATTTTGAACCTCTTTATTTATTTATTTATTATTATTTATTATATATACAAATTCATATTATTATTTTAAATTAAAGGTTGAGTACGATTATTAATATAGCGTAATAATTGAAATTCATTGTGTTAGTTGTGAAGTATAATTATTGTATTAGAATTATTAATTGACGTGTAACTTATAATTATGAATGAAGATGGTTTTTCTACGTCTGTGAATCCATTTGTGACGTAATAGCTGTGTAGGGAGATATTCCTTCTAAATTATGACAATTATGAGTTACCGTGGGCACTGACTGAAAATTAGCGCTGAGGGCTCACTCGCGGGAGTGAGGCTGTTTTATTCAACTTAGACACACCACAGGCTTTCTTTTTCTTTCTTGTTTTGTTTCTTGTCAATTTATTAAGTTTTGTTTCTGTTGTTGTTCATATTATTTCACTTATCTGTTTATTTTTTTCTGCGATGCGTCTTGTTGTTATAATAATCCTCTTTCTTTCTTTCTCTCTATCTCTCTCTTTATTTATTTCTTTCTTTCTTTTTATTTCTAAATTATCCGTTTGAGCCCAATCAAGCAAAGGGGCAGCAGAGGGCAAACATTAGGCCTAGCAATAGGCAGATGAGCAGTAGCTAACGGCGGCGACAGGTCTTCCTGACCATTAGGGTGACTGGGCGGAAGCGGGGGAGGCAGGAAGTGCACACAAAGCCGCAACCGCCCTAATAGTCTCACAGATAGCCGTCTGTCACAACCCGGAGCTTGATAACGCAACTGAATCACAGTTACAGATGGCCCCCGCTCCCGCTCCAGCCCGGCCAATTATTAACTCACCATTGTGCCAAAAGATCCATTACACTATTCCGGTGAAACTATTTGCCCCCCTGAAGTGAGGGGGGATAGGTGCAAATACAGTATGCACGTTGACTTCGGATTTGTTTGGCAAACTTTAAGAGGACATTCTAGCCATGATTTAGAAACGTATGGCGCTAGTTTTGGCAAAAGCAGCGCGTCAAGAAAAATTAGTCAAGCGTCTTATGGTCGGCGCCGGCGAAATCAATTGTTATTTTAATTGTTTAAAATGTCAGACAAAGCACTCTTAAGCATTTAATATATTAAAAAACAATTTTTCAACGTTATTGTACTTCCACTTAAAATTTGTACTACTAATATTGTACTACCACTTTAAATTTGGATTCACAGTTTCGATCCAGGATCGATTCAAATACAAAATATTTACAATTTTGTTATACCATTACTGATACAACATTAATAATACTGTTCTTCATAATAAAAAGAACATTCCCTGAAAATATTGATAACGATTTCAAAATCACGCTGTGTCTGGTGTCTGGTACATTCCAGGACTATACGTTTCTTTATGTTAACCGTTTAAAAAAAAAAGATTGAATACATAAGGAGTTTCCTTTTCTGTCATTCTGACTTGATTTCCCTTTGTCCCTCGGAGCAGCAGTCAAATGGATACGCAGGCCTCTCAGAAATACGCTTAGGTATTTACCTGTAGGTCTCTGACGGCAGATGGTGGCTCGTTAAACTGTCTCGCTCGATCCCGTTCTTACGGTGCGTTAGACAGAATTAATTGAATATCAAATGGCTGGTGTTTATCTAAATAAATAAATACGGCAGTGCGCTAAGCCCTGCTTTATTGGCGGTGGTCTCTGGCGGCGAACACACGAAGCTCATAAGGCATTGTTCGGGGAAGCCTGCGGCGGAACGACAGGCGATAAAGGCGTCCCTAAGCCGCGTCGGACCAGCGTTTAATTGGAATCTTTTAAAGTTTATTCACGCAATAAAGACACGATGAATTGCCGTGCGATTACATTGTTTAACAGCTATTTGCGGGGCTGTGATTAAGCGAGAATTGTATTTTTATTACTTTGGCCCCGAGTTCCCTCGAACTTCCTTGTGAATTACGTTACATTCTCTGACATGGCTGCTCGTTTGAAAAGGGTTGTGACGGGACTGATGAAAATGCGCTACATTATTTCTCTGTTTCTAATATATTAACGTATTTTCTCAAGAACAATGCTTTTCGTGCAAAGTAAATAGTAGATTTCCGTTAGAGGCATGCGAAGATAATATTATGGAGCGAATTTTGCAATAAAATTTGTGATACAAATTCAATACGGGCTAGTATGCGGCCCCGCGTCTTTAAGAGCATTGGGTATATCTTCGTATTCCGTCCCGCATTCGAAATAAACGCCTTTTCTTTTATTCATCACCCAATTACAGGTAAAAGAGAATTCGCTTCTGTACGCAAGACAAATTGATATTTTCCAGTAAGCGGACAGCCCCTTTAAAAAGTACATAAGACTCGGCTTTCCTACTCGTCTTAGTTATTTTAATCAGCTGAAATGAGGACTATGGTTTACTTTAACTTACTACGTAATGACTGCCCGTGAAGCGTCTAATCTCTCTAAAAATGAGCTTTATTCTTGAGTGAGCATTTTCATCACCTACAGAAAGCTGAAACGTAAAGTTTGACTTCAGATTAAAAAGTTTAGCAAAACCCCGCGCAGGGCGGAGCATCTAATGAACATAGAACTCAATTTAGCCCACGGCCCCTGCTGCCATTGCAACTAAAAGAGAGCGGGCAAAAAGAAAGGAAACGAGACCTTTAAGCGAAGAGAAATGGAAGCTAATTCTGACAAGTTGCAACAGTCGGGAACGGTACAAAAGCGAACTCAAGTTCGCTTAGTATGCACGCATCGAGAAATGCTTCTCTTCAGTCAGGAATCTCTCCATTTTGCTTTTTTTATGATAAAATATTTTTTTCTTCTTTACGTAGCAGCCGAGAGCGAGATGGCACAAGTCTTTGTCCTTTATCGCCTTGGCGACACAAAACGACAGAAAGTCGTTAATTTTTTTGGAAGGGCGTCCAAGTTTTTGGTGTGCTACGCCGTAGTCGCGTAGGCACTCTTATAGTCCGCGTCCTACAGCATGGAGCTTGCTCATAAATCGGGAAATATGATAAGGTTATAGTTTCTTCAAATTACAAAAATCGGGTGGCATCACGTCTAGCATATTACGTAGTACGACGACGCGGGTTGCGCGTTTTAAATGTCAAAAGTTGCTATTTTCCAGTACATTAATTGTCAAGTTCTGACATTTGACCTCCAAAAAGGCATGACTCGCGCCGTTATAGTACCTACGCAGGGTCTAAAGGCTACCAAATGCATAGTTATTTAAAAAAAAAAAATATTAAAAAAACCCCACACAAAACTCTTAAAAAGTAAAAAAACTCTTTGACGGCCTTTGTTTTCGCCATTTTGCTTTTTTTATCGCACTTAAATTTGCCCAGGGTGTACGTTGTTTTAGTCAAAGCACCATCCTTATACCTCTTACCGTTTTGTCAGGCAGTTGACCATGTCTATAAACGGTTGAGTGGATTTCCATCAAACATGGCTAAGAACCATCTCGATCAATCTAGTTTTCAGTTTAGGTGCTACGACGGAACGTACAGACACACAAACATAGGCTTCTAACTTATAACACCCCTCTTTGCGTTGCGTCGGGGGTTAAACATACTATTATTAGCACGGGAATGGATGTTATTCGACACTATCTTGTAGTATAAAACACAATTTGAATTGTAATATCACTCAAATGGTATACAACGTGCGAATTAAATAGGCAGGAGTTTGCATTGCGCGAGGTGACGTTTTAAGTTGCGCGGATATGCCATTGGATTGCGATTGGTTAGTAGCCTACAACAAATAAACAATACAATCAACCAATCACTCTATCAATCAATGAGCCCATAATCGTCCACCGCTGGACATAGCCTTCTCCCAAAGCTCGCCACTTTTTTCTGTCCTCGGCCATCCTCAGCCAGTAGCCGCCACAAGAACGCAATTCCAAAGGTGGCTCAGAATCTGTAGTGAAGACTGGCAAACGGTTCTATTGATTGGACTCATCCGAGTTATGAGTAGAACGGAAACAACGGAGCGTCGTCGCCTTCAACAAGATTGCCGATTTATTTACTTTAGATCTTATATAGTTTGACTCGACTTGAGTTTGTTACAGCTAAACAAACGCTTAAACCTTAAACAGTGGTCACACACACACGCGCGAGTGGACGTTTGTACGTTATATATTGCAGGGAAAGGTTCTACCAAGAATGTACTCATGTAAGACCTGACAAGAAACAATAACTTCCGATAACTATCCCGAAGACAACGGTTACTTGATTTGATTTGACTTCTTTATTGATCTATCGACGGATTATTTACTTGATATAATATTACCTACTATGATTTTTGCTTAAGAAACTAACAGCTTTGACGTTCATTAAGTAAACATTTTGTTTTTATAGTGAATAAAATTTTTTACTTTGACTTTTATGTCTCCAATTAGATGGACACCGCATTCATAAATCTAGAACAATATCAAGCATTTTTTTTGGATGACCTATTAAACTACTTTACGTTGATTACGTCATAATAACAGTAATGCTATTTCGGTATTTCACTGTGGATTTTCGAACGTTGAAGCTTCGAGCAAAAGTTTGAAATTCAAAACGAAAATTATACGAATTAACTCAATTTTCAGATCAATTTCGTGTAGTCCGTTCCAAAATACAGGGAATCAAAGATTCGTTTTGGAACTGAACATCAGTTAGTCTGTTAGTTGAATGTATTAGGCAGGTAATAATTGCATTATAGAATAACATTGATGGTCTTAACTATAAAACTATGGTCTTAGCTAAACGTCATTCGAATGGTGGCGTGGTGGCCGGGCCACCTATCTCCCTCTAAAATGGTTGAGACTGGTGATGGCTGACCCCTGCGTTATGCTCGTTAACGGGTGATGTTCGTGTGTCTGGCCGCAGCGTTAATGTTTTTCCTACTTTTGTAAGAAGTGTTATTTTGGCTTTTAAAGTTATTGGTGGCAATCATGGAATCAATGTATGCACCTTTTACAGAATAAACAATTATTTTTTATTTTTTTTATTTTTATATAGGCTTTGATGTATAAGTTTAAGGTGATTTGAGAAAGATGGTCAGAGTGGAGTTTTTTTTCCCTCTGCGTTTTTCTCCACTACAAATACGGCCCGAAGGCAGCGGCTAACAGTAACATAGTACATTGACATTCAGCAACCAGAATGTAAATTCTAAAGAATTGAAATAAATTATTGATCTCTGATTTCTGATTTATTTCTTTTATATCAGAAATATATCTGATAAAACATGCTGAAGCCAATTGCAGTAGTCTCTGTCTCGTGGTTCAAATCACCGAAAAAAAATATGACAGCGATCCGCATTTGTGCGACGAGCAACTCTGTGGCCTTTATTTGATTGCAAGTCTGCTGGAAGTAATATATCTTCATTTCCTCGCTTTTTACCTCGCAAGTTATACAATATCTTGTCGTCTTTACGGTTGATAGTGAAAGAATATTAGTGGCATTGGAAAAACTATATTTTTGTGATAGAAGAAAATATTTTCAATGCTTTCTGACATATTTTTTCTTGCGTTGTTCTACTTCAAACTTTTACTACTACCTACTTAAATTAGTTAACTTAGCTTAGTTAACAACAAAGCTTGAACTGGAATAATTGTACAAAGTCGCGTGTGAATTTTGTTGCTTTTAATGTTGTCTTCTAGTTGGTTGGTCGTTAGAAGGCTTTTTTATTTCTTTCAATTCTGCCGATACCTTTTTAGGGTTCCGTAGTCGACAAGGAACTCTTATAATTTCGCCATGTCCATCCATCTGTCTGCCTGTCTGTCCGTCTGTCCGTCTGTCTGTCCGCGGCCTCGCTCCGGGACGATCAGTACGAGAAAGCTGAAATTTGGCATAGACATACATATTAATCACGCCGACAAAAGGTAGAATAAAATCTTAAAAAAAATATTTTTTTAGGGTACCACCTACATCTAAACCCCCCCGCTCCCCCCTCTTCTGGCTAAACGATTTTTAAACCATTACCGAATGGCAAACCCTATTTATGTATTGCAAACCTTCCGCCAAACACGCCGTCTAAGGAATATACAATTTACCTATATTTCTATTAATATATCTACCTATAACGCATCAACTTTGCCTTTTGTGGTACTCTATTTGTTTATTTGGTATTTTATCTTTTACTTGCGACAAGACTTACATCGCTTTCGCGGTACTAAAAATAACACTTTAATCTAGATTGATGCTCAACAGGCCTCTAATAAATTACACCCTATCTCTTGCTGGAATAAAAAATATAAATAATTACAAATAGCCGTCAGTTAATTACCGTCTCGCGATCACCTGAGCGGGTATAATTCACAGAGCGACCGTCGCGGATTAATTCGGCCTTATTATGTGCCGGCTAGAATAAAACTTTGTATTTTCAGTGTCGCAAAAGTACAGTAAAGAAAATCAATGAAATATAAAATAGAGCTTAAGGGTCATAAGGCAGCAGTTTGATCTGCAAGCGGTGGTAGCCTAGTGGGTAGAACATTGGACTCGGAAGAGAGAGACCCAGGTTCGATTCCCAGTGCGGGCATGTACCTATGACTTTGTTTTCTAAGTTATGTACATTTGTGAAGTTATAGTAGCAATGCCACTCGCTAATTGTGAAGGAAAACACCGTGAGGAAACCTAAGTGTCGGAGCTATTAACATAACTTATGTCTATTCAATATTGTAAGTCGAAAGTATATTTGTTTCATTATTTCACGCATGAATTGAACATGTTTTTTTGAATGAAATAGTTTAAGTGCCGGAGCGTGTTGTAAGCCACCTGTTTTTATCCAAATCCTACACGAAAAATCGTTATATCATCATCACGTAAATAAAAAAAAGATCTTTTTATTTTGTTCTAACAATAATTATAATTTTATCATAATACTAGCTGACCGAGGAAATGTTGTTTTGCCATATTAATTAGCCTACGACCTATCAAATACACACAAGAAATTTCATAAAAATCTGTGAAGCAGTTTCGGAGGAGTTCGATAACACGAGATTTTTATATATTACATTAATTGCTTATCAGAAGCGGTACAGATTAGGGAGTAAACGGTATTCAGATTTTGCGTTTAATTACATGTAATTTGTAAATTTTAAGATGGCTTTAAAATTTGTAACGTAATGAAGTCTTGCGCACTGGTGCACAGGGTGGTGGTGTGGTGTGGATGAGTAGGATAACCCCTTCAAGTTCTACCAGAACTATCTGCTGCACCCCGTTAAAACGTAGTCAATAATTTGTCTTCGAACAGTAATTATAAGAAATTCTGTAATTTAATTTGTAATATTTATTTAGTAAAAACTTGAAAGTTGCATGGGAATCGAAATAGGCACAGGAATCAATATACGTTTGGTTGTATTTTATCAATAACCGAACTAGTTTTATCACTGACGGACGCACATGAAAAAGCCTGCTTCCTGCACGTGGCTGATAAACGCTGGAAGAGGCATGCGCCTTATATTCCGACCAGCAGGGGCCTGCCGCCTCCACTAGTCGAGTATGCAGACGGGGAGTCCTCTCTCAAACAGGACTTGTGACCAGCGCGAATGCTGCATAAATAATCTGCAATTGATGTAAAGCCCATTCGCCACTGTTCCTCCACTATACAACACGAAAGCTACAGAGATAAAAGAAGCCTTTAATCCCCGCCGGCGCGCGGCACGGCACAAGCGCTCTCTAATATCGGTAGGCTACTCAGCCTTCTGGTTACATTCCTCCAAACCTAAAAGTCAGGAGCCGCAGTCCACCAAATTGCTAGAAGACTACCACAGCGCGAGACACACAGGTAGGTAATGTCACTTCCGGGACAAATGAGGAATCGATCCATAGAGAGTCTATCGCAGTGCCGAAATGAGCTACTTATAATGTCGTTCAGCGAAAATTGGGAGCATATTAGACTCAAATATGTGAATCGCTCGTAGCCCCGGCTGCCTGAGTGATCTTAAACGATCACGAAGGTTAAGCAACACAGGGCGCATTCAGTGCATGGATGGGTCGCCGTTTATGCGTAACGCTAGTGGCATTTTTCCGAGCGGTTCCGTGCTTCGCAAGGCACGTTAAGCTGTTGGTGCCGGCTGCCGTCGATAGATGACAGTCGTTAAGCCAAGTCAGAGGCCTTAGGGCGGCTTGATAACTTCTGACAGTAGACGAGCCACTAGTCTACAAGCCTCCACCAATCCGGACTTGGCCCCCGTGGTGGAGTATGGCCTATACCTTCCTCAGGGAAGAGACCCTTGCCCCTCGGTGGGGACATAATGGGTTGATGATGATGATGTGTTGGCTTAGAAAAATATACTTATAGGCATTTTTATATCTATGTTAGATGCTTATACAGCCTCTAGTGGTAACTACGTTCTACACTAGACAGATGAACTGACCGCTCAGATGCTGTCGTGTCTGAGACTTATTTTTTTAGACAGAGTAGGGCAGTCTAGCACTTGAACCGTTGAGGTATTCAGTACACTCAGCGCTTCATATCAGCGCTTAAGATCGCCTATCTGTGATGGGCGCATATTTTGTTTAAGGCCATATTATCTTTTTTTCTCTCTCTGACAGAACGTATGTGCAGTGGGACGTATAAAAGGCTGCTTATTCTCAAGTATACGAGTGGCTGGCGAATAGTTTTCACAGATTAGAGTTTGTATCAACACATATTTTTGGAACTGCCTTTTAAAAAAAATACTAACTGGCGTAGCTATTGTTAAGGGATGTTCATTTTGCTATAGCTTTCAAACTACCCACAATTCAAGGTATACATAGCAGGCTACAACTTTTGATTAGGATAAGCGGTTAAGGTCCGTGTGGCGCCGGATTAAGAATAGCGTCACTCCATTTCGTTCCGTGGATGACGTAGAAGTAGGAAATCAATTACCAGGAGACGGGCAGCAGCGTCTTCCTGAGATTCCAACCGCATACTGCGATCGCCAACCCGCCTGCCGAGCGTGGCGATTGTGGCAAAACCCCTCATGGTTAGGAAAATCACGAAGGGGGCCTATGTCCTGCAGTGGGCGCAAAATGGCCGATGATGGAAGCCGTTAATACACGCTCATTCGTCTAAGGGTTGGTAGGTATGCGTCCGTGGTTTTGCTAGTTGCCAGACAAAGTACATAATCTTTCATTAGCACGCCACCAAGTCTTTAAACTAAGTCTCCGGCAAAAAGTGACGACTTTCTCATTTAACTTGAAACTGCACCAACACATCGCCACTTTTCGTATTAGCGCCACAAAAAGGAGCAGCCAGAGTTAACCGCTTAAGTTTCCCTCGCGCGACGCTCCGCTCGCGCTAGTCAGTTTTTTACCTCATTAATTTTCATCTCCCGGTTGTTCCGCGCATAATTTTCTCTCGAGCGCCTTTCATACGGCCGTGATAAGGGTGTTCGACACCGCCATCGAGTGCACCGCGTTTTTATATTAAAACCCTCCGAGTCGGTCGACTGGCGACCGCCGATAGCGGCCGCTGTTTATTTACAAACAGCGAAATCCGCGAAAGGTCGCTTTCAAAGCTTATTTTATTAAAGGAACTGGCTGCAATACAATTAAAATTTGAAGCGGAATTTTGTGGGCTTGGATTGCATTCAGTCTGGGCTCGCGAGGGCGTGTGCGCTGTACGGGTGCACGCTGCTACTTTGTTATTGTATGCAAATCGGCGAAACGCGGTCTCGTTGCCAGCCGCAGCGGCTTCTCTATGGCCTAGGAACTTTGTCGGAAAGTGAACTCTGCTCTAGAAGGTGCCTTATTATATAAAATTTGAAGAACGTCAACAGTGTTGAATGGTGGCGCGTTTCAGCGTAAATGGTACGCAGAGAAATAGGTAATGATCTCCCTACTTACGTATAAAACAAAGTCGGGAATGGTTACACCCTCAATAACGGCAGGATCAATTTTTGTGATCTTCGATTTGATGGATTTGTCTCTGCCCTGGATAGCTAAAGCTGAATTTTCCAAGCTACAACTTTCCATAGCTTAACAAATGTTTTTATTGATTCTAAGGCGATATGAAGCTCGCCGGTGGTAGCCTAGCCTAGCCTAGACCCAGGTTCGATTCCCAGTGCGGGCATGTACCTATGACTTTGTTTTCTAAGTTATGTATATTTGTGAAGTTATAGTAGCAATACCACTCGCTAACTGTGAAGGAAAACATCGTGAGGAAACCTGAGTATCTGGGCTATTCACATACCTCAGCGCTTGATATCGCCAATCCGCGGTGGGCACGCGTGGTGATTAAGCCCAACTCTCTCTGAGAGAAGGCCTGTGCCCTACAGTAGGACGAATATAGGCTGCTTATATGAAGCTCGCCATTTCAGCTGTTGGTCAATGAAATTTAACCTCCTCAGTCCTGACATTGAAAATAACAATGGCTTTCAATTGTTGTTTTCAAGGTCAAGACTGAGGAGGTTAATAAAGACTAGCTGAACTGCCGAGATTATTAGCTAACTATTAACAGTCTGGTTTATAAAAAGTCGATTCCACTAAAATACTAGAGGGACGGAGCAAAAGCCGGTTTATAACAGGAATTCCTCTGATAAATAAGCTTTATCTCCGTCTTAAGAGTGTCGTAGTGGGATGGATTAGGGTTCCGTGTTCCGACAAGGAACTCTTATAGTTTCGCCATGTCCGTCTGTCTGTCTGTCTGTCCATCCGCGGCCTAGCGCAAAGACCGGCGGTACTAGAAAGCTTGGTGTGTGTATACATATTTATTACGTCGACAAAGTTAAACAATAAAATGTTGGATTTTTTTTTACTGTACCTCCCCTAACATGAAAAGTGAGGATGATTTTTTTTCTCGTCTACCCCATCATGTGGGGTATCGTTAGATTGGTCGTTAAAAATATTGTGGGTGTAGGAAGAGCATTTTTCGATTTAGGGTTTCATTTGCGAAATATTAAGATTTAAAGCGCAAATTTTTGTCCGAGTAGGGTGTCCCCCCCCCTCTCCTGGCTAAACGATTGATTGTAGAAACGTGAAAAAATTTAGGGTAGTAGCACATATAATGAACTTGAAAGGAAAAGTATCACGGTTAAGAAGGCTTTACTAGTTAACGAGCTATAGGCAACCAACTTATAAAAGTAAAATTTCGTACAAAATCCCTTGAAAATGACTTCGATGAAGTTGTTTGTTCTGTAAAGCAGAAAAAACCTTCTTTCTACGGAACCCTACATTTTTTTATAAGTAAGGCTGTAAGTATCAAATTTTCGCCTCCAACGTTTAATTCCCTGCAAAAGAGCTATAGCTGCTAAACGACTATTTTCGGGTTTGTGCTTTTTATGCGCTCCTCTACGCTTAAATTATTCCGAGTGTTACCCTTAGGGGCCGCACACGTAAAGCGTTTATGGGGCCGCGATTTTCTTTAGTGTGTAAATAGCGACTGATTCAGATAAACGTTTAGAGAACTTCCGTTGCCTACCGGAAGTTATTTTTTTTAAATTTAATTGAGACGACATCGCATATCGCATAACTCGCATCATAGTAGGCGTCTTAATAAAACCCTGCCCCTCTACTCTCATTGCTAATTAAGCCGACTTGTTTTATAATCTAGTGCATCTATTTAATAATTTAACCAAAATATGCTTTCGGTTTCAGTTGCGCTCTGAAGTTCCAATACGTTTAATGCTATTTCTTACAACTAAAACGTTTACTATTTGCATTTAATTGTGACAAAATTTGAACGCAATAACGTCGTGAACAGAGGGGCTGATTTGCCAAGGAACTATGAAGATTAGATATGTTGAAATGAAATATTAAAAACCAAAAGTTCAATTTCAACCGTTGTTAACAAACAAAGGCATAAAGACAAAATGCATTGCAACAGAACTTCGCTATGCTCTGGCTGGGACACTAAGACAATTGGTAAACGAAAAAAATTTTAAATAAAAAATTAAAACCGACTTCAAAACGGCACTAAAAAGAAATAATTTAAAAGAATACCTTTAAATTAGAAGTACGTATACACGTAGGTATTGCAGACGTACCTAATTTGGAGTCGGTGAGCAAAATATATGTGCTGGTTATGAAACTGGGTTTATATATACAGGGCGTGCCACGGCCATGCCACATGGAGGGAAAGTAACTTGAATATTGTAGAACATTTTACTGAAAGAAGACATTATTTTAATTTAAAAACAATGTAAACTGCATTCATAGATTTTTAAAAAATTACATGTTTGAACCGGGAATCGAACCCGTTAAAATTCATGGTTTTCCTTTTATTTCTGACACTATGTTATTTAGCAAAAAATAATCCTTATGATGAAGCCTTTCGATGGATGATAAAGCTACAGGGTAATTTTTTTCTCGTGTAGCGGGTCCGATTCCCGGTATATGTAACATATATATATATATATACATAACCGACTTCAAAAAAGGAGGAGGAGGATCCTCCTCCTCCTTTTTTGAAGTCGGTTAAAAACAGAACCCACTTAACGCCCTCCATTCGCTACTAGGCACCGCACTAACGCGCGGCCAAATAGTGAATAATTACAAGGGATGATCCGTTTAATATTATGCAAAAATGGCCCCCGGTCGCGTGGGCACGATGGCTTGGTAAACAGTCCGCCGACTAATGACTGGACAAACAGACATCTGCATAAAGGCCGGTCGCCCCAGGCGCTCGGCGGCCTGCAGTACGTGACCCAAGCACTAGAGACGTTCCTTATAGCATAACTTGATCTCTTAGGACATGCATCGAGGCAATCAGGATCATGACTTGATTGGTAGTACCGGGTAGTTTCTGAATTGTTTTTTTTTGTGAACTTATTAAAGCACGCAATGAAAAACAAACAAGTTATGAGAGTTCAAAAAAACGACGAAGTCAAAGCACTTCATCGTTTTTTTGAACTCTCATAACTTGTAAAAAAAAAAGGTAGTAAAAAAAAAATCTGCGCTTCGCTTGGCTCGGCTTGGCGGGGGCACTACCGTGGCCCCAGATATATTCCAATGGGCACGCGTGGTGATTAAGTCTATACTCTATGTCTCTGAGAGAAGGCCTCTGTCCTACAGTGGGACGTACATAGGTTGCATTATCATTATTTAATAAAATCAAAACCTTCTTTCTGGCGCAGTGGGCATATGGCATTTGAATTCCATTATAACGGTTTAATGTCAAAAATAGTTCTATCATAAACTTTAATAGAACTAAAGTAGAATATCTTATATATAAAAAAGGACGTGTTTCTCAACAACACTTTACAAGTGAAAGACTTTACCACTAACTATTTATACTCTGTTTATGAAGTGTTTAAAGGGAAAAGTCACCGTGAACCGTTTTCAGACGACACCGTGAACCGTTTTCAGAACTGTGACCACGGCAATTGCAACACGTCGGGACTTACGGTAATTTTACCTAAAAAAAATCGCGATTAGAACCGGCTAATGCACAATTATATTTTAAGTTTTCGGAAATAACACCGCATCTCCGTCAGCGTACTAGCTCAATGTCCGCTGTGCTCTTAAGCGTGAACCAACCTCTACATATGAAGCATCTGGAGGATTTTGCTTTGAGATAGAAACCTCGGTGCTTTTTTTGTCCGCTCTGTTCTCTATTCCACGCTGTCCTTGCATGTGTGTGTGTGTGTGTGTGTGTAATGTGCGGTTGATAAAGACCAATCCTTTGTTTTATCTTGACTGTGTTTGTTTATTAACTAGGGTTAGTACGCGTTGTTAGAACAGTGCTCACGTTGTTCCCGTGTGGCGCTGGATTAAGAATAGCGTCACTCCATTTCCTCCCGTGGATGTCGTAGAAGGCGACTGTGGAAATCAATTGCCAGGAGACGGGCAGCAGCGTCTTCCTGAGATTCCAACCGCATACTGCGATCGTCAACTCGCCTGCCATGCGTGGCGATTACGGTAAAACCCCTCATGGTTAGGAAAACCATGAGGGAGGCCTATGTCCTGCAGTGGGCGTCAAATGGCTGATGATGATTATCCCACGGGAAGGCATTATCGGGATATTAGTATCCTATGTCTTAATCCAGATCTTTGTCTATCTGTACCCCAAGTCTCATGTAATTCCGTTCAGCCGTTATTGCGTGATTGAGTGACTAAGATTCAAAGATCGTCACAAACTTTCACATTTATAATGTTAGTAGGATTGTGATTACCTACTAAAAAAGAAGAGGTAGCAAAAGTAGCCACTCTGTGAATCTGCTAGGGTAATGATATGCAGTTGGTGGATTCAACGGAAGTGGTGAGGCTTTAATTAACTTTTGTTATTTTATGTTAATATACTTTTCGCGCGGCCGATTACCCGCTCCGTCCGCCGAATTATTTCCGAATACATTTTCGCAATTAAATCCGTTCTGGGCCCGGGGGTTGGGTCGAATTTGATTGTGGTTTTAGAACGTACCTACTGTATTATTTGACGTTAATAAGGCAAGTTGGGAGGATTGGCAGTCTGGTTGGTAGACAGAGTTTTCAAGAGTAATATTTTAGAATCCAATGCCTATAGCGGCATGCATATTGCTGTACAGATTGTTTGGAGAAAACTGAAAGGATGTAATGCTATTCAAGTCTAGATTTGAAACTACAGCGTCTACTCAGCGATCATGTTAGCTATAGTTTAAAGAGTAATGGATAGAAACTATCAAAAGCTATAGAGTATTTCATAGCCCCCTGGAGGTTTTTAAGCCTATACGAGTATAATGGTGTTGGAAAAATGTTTATTTTATAAATATTATTTTTTTGTTTTTATTACCCGAGTGTCGCGGAACCCAAAAGCAAAGTAATGTGTTTGGCTCGTAAGTAATGTTAAATATGTTAATATAATGTTCAATACATATGTTAATATAATCTGGCTACTCATCTCGCCGCTGCAATAGCTAAAATGAAAAACCGCCCAAGTGCGAGTCACACTCGCGCACGAAGGGTTCCGTACCATTATCTAAATAACATTAGACACAAAGATCGAGAAGAAACGGCAAAAAATCGTTTTGCTGTGTGGGAGCCCGCCTTAAAAATTTATTTTATTTTAATTTATGTATTTATTTTTGAAGCGTCTTTCAAGCGTCTATCTTTTGCCGTTATTAATATTGAGCAAAAAACGGCAAAATAATACGTTTCTTGTATGGGAGCTCACCTTATATATTTATTTTATTCTGTTTTTAGTATTTGTTGTTATAGCGGCAACAGATAAATACGTCATCTGTGAAATTTACTACTGTCTAGCTATCACGGTTCATGAGGTACAGCCTGGTGACAGACAGACAGACAGACAGACGGACGGACAGTGAACTTTTAGTAATAGGGTCCCGTTTGGCACCCTTCGGGCACGGAACCCTAAAAAAAATACCACAAGAACAGAAACCAGAAAGCAATGAGTCAATACTGTGACTGATTGCGAGACAACTAGATTGGTCCCGCACCCTTAGTAGTTTTATTTATTTTATTTTAAGTTTATTAGGGAAACCAACAGCTTAATTAACAATAGTAGATTAATGTAGAGCAGTAACAATGTTCTAAAGCCAATAATAGGATTCCACAAATTAACAAGTTAGTTGTTTATTAGAAATTCAAACATATTAAACTTTTTTTTTTAATACATTATGACAATTTTGTTGGTAAGTACGTTATATCCTAAATATTCAAATATTAAACAATGAATAGTGTCCTTTACACATTTCTTTTTTCTTTTTAAGCTTTTGTATTGTGTTCATTCATTTCGTTCATGGTTATGGTCGGGTAGTTTAATATTTTTATTTCAACTTTCTATTGACTTTGCTCTTCGATGTTTTGGCATTAGCAGATTACTACAGGATGATAAAGGTCATCCTGTAGTAATCGTCATTATGTCAGTACCGTGATTTCGTGTAATGACTTATGATTACGTTGGCAAATGTATTTCCCAAAAGGGGCTCTGATGTGAATTGTGGAATATTGCGGAAGGTGCAATTCTGGGGTCTAAATATTACAATGATATTCTTTAACAAGCGGTGGTAGCCCCGTGGGTAGAACAATGGACTCGGAAGCGAGAGACTCAGGTTCGATTCCCAGTGCGAGCATGTACCTATGACTTTGTTTATTTTCAAAGTTACGTACGCCTGAAATGAAATGAAAAAAACTTTATTTAGAAAAGGGTTAAAAGAGTGGTTACTAGCTCCCAAACTAGGATTCCCTGTGCTATAGGTAGCCAGACCTGCGAATTAATATTAGCAATCATCGTCATCATCATCATACGCCCACTGCAGGATATAGGCCTCCATCGTGGATTTTCCCTAACCATGAAGGGTTTTGCCAGTATTAGCAATACCACATGCTAACCGTGAAGGAAAATATCGTGAAGAAACCCGCACCTTGGTTGGCTATTCCAATTCTTTTACTGTGACAGTGGTGCGTCTGTGGAGCGCGCTACCAACATACATTTGTCAGTCAGCGTTTTTAAGATAAAAGTTCAGGAACACAATCGTCGTCTTCAGAATAATAATGTGTAATTTCATCCGTATGTATTTTATTTTATTTTTTATTTTTATTTATTGAAAGAAAACAAACAATATGGTACAATATGGTTAAATACATAGAATAATTACATTTACACTATGTAATTGCACAACCAGCAGCGTTTTCTATAGACTAAATCAAAGACATAAATGATGTATGTAAATATAATTATGCCTCTATCGCTATAAGTACGATTGTCCTGTTTTCATTGCAATTATTTCTGTTATTATCTTTGTCTCTATGTATTTAAATAATTGTTCTACATGTTAGTATATATGTTTAATTTGAAAACTAAATAAGTACATTAAAATATCATTACATCGTTTGGCACTACCCCTACCCTTTCCACGTCACCTGTTGGTTGGATACTATTTAGCATTAAGTCCGCCCATTGTATATTTTTTTTCTGGAACAATGAAGAATTTTGATAATAATAATAATATGCACTTCTTTCCTGTGGGCTAGGCTGACTACGCGGTCAGGGTGGTGTAGGTGCTGGGCAAGCCTAATCCAACTAAAAAACAATGTCCTAGGAACTGCAGCGTCCGAGCGGTCCGTTCACCCATCTGGTGTGAGTGAAGGTGCTACTGGACGCAATATAATCATCTTATTACGTACATTTTGCATGTACTTAAAGTATTGTGGCCACATTATACTTTAAAATTAAAAGCAACGCAAAAATAACGCAACGTTCCAAAAACCAAACAACGTTTACTCTGAGCGCCCCCCCAGTGGGTTTTAATAATATTCCAGGCAAATATGTGTATTTATCAGTGCATCTTCATTTTATAGAGGGCGCTTTCGGTTAATAAGGGTTAGCGAATGGCCTTCTCGCCTGCTGTTTATTTTGCCAAAGAGAATCTCTTAATTTCGCCAGGGTTGCCGCGCAAATGGCCTGCGCCGCGTAAATAGTGCACGAATAGGCCCCCAACGATGCTTACAGTCTGAGAGAAGGCCCCGTGTGTCATTTGGAAGGGGGTTATTTGCGGTCACGTGTGTAGTCGCAGCGCGGCTTAGACAAATTTAATCTTTAATCGGTTCCGTGGAGGATATTTCTTATTGCATTTGTATTTTTAATGACTTGCGATGCTCATACAACGTTATATATTGAACGGGTCTAACCGCGATTATTTATTAAGTAAGATTTTATTACCGTAATTCCCGACGTTTCGGTAACGTAGCAGCTGCCGTGCTCACGGGTGGACTGAAGTGGCGAGTACAGTCTATTCGTTTATCATTGCTCCTGAAAGTGATTTTGAGTCTTGAAATGAAAATATGAGTCATCAATTTATGGCTCCTATTTTCACTCATAGCATAAGCCGACAAATTACACTATCAGCTGAGGCTTACCAAAATACCTACCTTTTACTCATGTCTGAAGGAGACGGGCTCATTTTACCAATAACACATCCTCAAGAGACTATTGGTAGTATTAAGATTGGGTTACAGAAAAAAACGTACGATTCTAATTTCCAATTGACTTGAAAAGTCATGAAAGGTTATGTTATTACGTAGTTGTTCGCCGCCCACATGTCGCCAGGTGATGGCGTGCAAAGGCGGCGTGTCTCGCGACCATAAACCCGAATGCCCAGTTATCTTTGATGGCGCTATAATCCGCAGCCTGCGCGCTATCTACGCATCTGACCTCTGAGGCGGTGAGGTGACACTTGATGACTCAATTATAACGTGCAGGGTTGAGGAACTTATTGATCCTGTGGGGCGTGGTGTGCTGTCGTCAGACTGTTGCAATGCAATGACCTAACTTGGCTGGCGAGGATATGAGGAAAGAAAAACAGCCTGATCCTCAACTTTCATTCCTCGCTGGCTCTCCATTTGCTTAGCATGCCCCCCTCGAGAAAGGTTTTTGGCGTGGGCCACATAAGAAAGGACGTAAGGCAAGAGCGCGGGAAAGATGCCACGCGTTGCATAGATTCACAGACAACAAGACCTTGCTGGTCTGTCTTTCTATACAACGCGTCGCGCCTTTCACACACCCGTCCCACGTCCTTTCTATGCGGCCCACGCCTTTCTCTAGACAGGAGTCGCCGGAACCTGCGCTCACGAAGCGGGTGACAGCAGGATGGCGCGAGTATCCATTTGTCCATTCTCGCTTTTCTCGAGACGTGCATGCCAAGGGAACTGGTGAAAAGATTTTTTTATTCATAGCAAAATTAAGCAAATCCAACGAAGCGAGCTCTACTCGCCACGATTAAGCTTTGCTAATCAGAGCGAAACCTGGTCGGACTCCTCCGGCAGCAAAAATCAAGTAAGTGAATTCGGAATTAAGCTTGTGCTTACGAAAGTTTTAGTTCGAAAATCGAAGGTCGGTCTCCTCTCCACCCCTGCTGTTGCCCTGCGCGCAAGGGTGCAAGGCTGTGGGGCCTAGGTACCAAATAGTAATTTTATTATAAAACTTGTATAAGCGCCACAGCCTGCCGTGTTACTATAACATTTGTGTACTAAATGTACTAAACTGTGTTCAGTTAACTTACATTTGTGATATTTACGTAATACAGAGAAGTTTGTAAAGAGGCTTGAAATTTCGCTGTTTCCTGCACTTGCCCATTAGCTCAGTTGGGAGAGCATTGGCACGGTTAGCCAGAGGTCGCGGGTTCAAGTCCCGGCATGGATGGAATTTTTAGCCTCTAAATAGGTTTTTAAAATAAAGACAAACAGTTTGAAAATTAAGATTTTTTTTACTAGGTGACCGGCGGGAGTGGGTATGTCTACTTAAAGCAGAGGCTTCTTTCTAACAGGGAACTAAAAAGAATCCAACTAGCTTGAAGTGCCTGAAGATTAGTGGGCTATGCATGGCGGTCGTGCTATTGTGTGGCCGGCTTGGATCTCTTACGTCTGGCATACGTTTCTTTCGTATTTTATAAATGCATGCTGTTGCCATAATGATAATTCCACATAACGTTGAAGCGTAGAAAATGGGTTTTCATAATTTTAATTGCCATAAATCTCGCAGCCATAGCAATAATATTACATTTTGTTTTTCTACCTCAGAAAATGCTTAAAGTAACATCTGAGCAATTTAGTTTCTAATTAGGTAGTCTGTAAGTTAAGTGTAACACATATTTCTTATTGGCAACAAATGGTTATTCATTCATTCATTCATTCATTCATTCATAAAGTTATTTATATTCTAGTCGGTGATAAGAGAGACCATATATTGTCAATAATATGGTCTCTTTTATCACCGACTAGAATATAAATAATAAATAATAACTTCCACACAACACAATCACTTGACCTGCTGCCAAACTAGGATACCCAGGCTATGGTAACCAGGCTTGGACGTCACAAACATGAAAATACACCCAGACTGACGCCATTTGTACAAATGCACGGCGGCCCCCAGTTGGAATCGAACCCACGACAACTGTTTTGGTAGCCCAGCGCCTTAACGGCTAGACCAACGAGGCAGTCGAACAAGAACAATATGTTGACACAATATTAATAAAACTACTGCAACAGTGAAAGGGGACCAAATAGTTCCCCGAAACATTGTCGGTGTGCAATATCGTGGTCCTAAGCGGTGTTGAGCTCACCTGACGCCTTTCTCGCGTCGTCTCTTATTGAAAATATTTGCATTTCCATGTCCCTATCAAGCTGGATATCGTCCGATCGGTACGTGCCTCACATAGCGCATATTTTGTAAGGGGGCGCGGAGAATATTTTTAACGGAGCGTCTTTACCGCGAGCAGCTATGCTTTGCAGCCAAAGAGGAAATTCATTCTTATCGGGATACTTATAAGAGCGAAATATTTCGTAACAAACCACGTGATCGCCCATTGTGTAAAATATTAAATGAACCAGTACGTTCGACAGTTGTCATTGGAAATTTTTAATCGGGAACCGCGCGCGCGACTGTAGAACCATCAACACGTAAAATTTTTTGCTCCACATTTGCTCCAAGTTAATACCATTATTATCGTCATTTAGAAACCTAGCTGCTTACCATAGTTTGGTGTAATCATAATCCTCAAGTGAGTGCAATAAAAATACCAGTATAAGTGGTTATTTATAAAAATATTGACCAAATAATAAACGGAACCAAACGGATAAATTCCAAACATCTGCATCGACTTGCGCGACGACCGGAGTGGGTGACTCATCATCAACCGACACCGACGCCGCACGAGCACAAACCGAACGGACAACGAACGACGAGCCGGCCTACACCGGGGGTCTACTCAAGATTAATACCACCACCAGCGGACGGGGGACGCCGCGCGCCGGACGCCGATGAACGAGCGTCTACTTGGGATCGTTTTTACTCAATCGGCGGAATTGCCGTGAATACCTCCAAGTGAGCCTCTCATAGCTTCCGCGTGACGCAACAATATTGTCATGGCCTCAAAGAAAGCTGAGACCGCAAAGGTACCTCCGCCGGCATCTAACCCTAACGAATGTTATGGGTGCCGAGTTGCTTTCAAAGACATAAAACAGGTACTAGCATGCGCTCTATGTAAACAACGATACGACCTTTTGTGCGCCAATATCAGCAGCTCGAAGTACAATACAATGGAGGAAAAGGCAAAGAAGAGCTGGTCGTGCCCAGCTTGTCGATGCAGAGACCGCGTCATCAGGGATGGAGATACTCCTGTTAGAGGCTCAGGTCGCTACCACGTCGAGACAGCAAACGTAGCATCAGTCGAACATCCCGTGGACCTCAATGTCACCAAGCGCTCTAAAGAACGCACTGAAGCTGTCGGCAAGGCGAACTCTCCGACAGAATGCTCAAGCTTAGCTGATCTAACTGCAGAGATTCGTCTAATGCGAAAAGATATGGCTGAGCTTAGGGAACAACTTCTGACTGCACTAACACAAACGAATGAAAGGCTTGACGGGTACGAGAAAAAGAATGTAGCTCAAGAACAACGGATTGCGAAACTTGAGGCAACCATCCACGAGTTGAGAGAGTCTTACAATTTCCAGGAACAGGCGGCGCTAAAAAACGAAATAGAAATTTCGGGCGTCCCAGAAGAAGACAATGAAAACTTACACCATATAATTCTCTTAACTGCCACTAAAATAGGAGTCGATCTATCTGATATTGATATGGACTGGGCGCATAGAGCTGGGCCTCGCCGTCGGCCTTTTTCCAGATCTACAGCATCGGAATCCACAGAAAAACTTCCAAGACCTATAGTGGTTAGACTGCTACGCCGTGCGAAAAGGGACGAGATGCTTAGGGCCGCCAGAGTAAGGCGCAACCTGAGCTCCAATGAAGTTGTGAAAGGCTCAGGAACCAAGATCTACCTGAACGAGAGGCTTACAAAGCAAAATCGCCAGTTATTTCGAGAAGCGAGAGCCCGAGCTAAACATTATGGCTTCCAGTACTGTTGGCTGCGCAACGGCCAGGTTCACATCAGAAAAGCGGACAAAAAGCCCTCAATGCACATACGCTCTCTCGAAGACCTGGACCTTCTTGCCGGACCTGCCATGGAGAATACTACCACCGGCACTTCAATGGATCACTCTGATATGGTTTGTGCAACAATTTCGAGCCAACAGTCTTAGTGTGTTTATTTCCCTGGTACTACTTAACTACACGAAGCACGAGGCTGCTCTGACCGGACCGTATATTTATATTTTTAGTTCAATGATAAATTGCATGGTAGATATAGTTTTTGGGACTCAATGCATACAAAATTTCTCTCATTTCCCTATCCTCAAATCACATTGCAATTGCTCAACCAATTTAATTGTTAAAATCATCCACATTCTCTTAAAGGTATCAAGCGCTCTTTTTGATGGTATGGTCCCCTGCCAGTGTTCGAAGCAGTCTGAACCAGACATAACCCCTATTGTTTGTGGGCCTGGATAAGGACTTAGATTTAGAAGAATTCAGCTTTGTGGATTGCCGCAAACTAAATGCTCTTGAAAACTATAAAGAAATTGTTACGCCAGAGTTTAATCTAAGCATAGCAACGTTTAACTTGAGAAGCATGAGTAAAAACTTCGACGGATTCATAGTCATGCTTGCCAGACTGGGCTTTTCCTTAGATTTTATTGTGCTAACGGAATGTCGATTATCACCGGATTCCATCATAGGTCAAATTGATGGGTACTCGGCCTTTTACACACAACTACTAACAAACCAAAATAGTGGAGTAGTAATATACGTTAAGGATAATTGGTCAGCCACTTCGTATGAACCCCAGATAAATGAAGCAGACTGTCTAGTAGTAGAAGTAAAAGATGGCCCTACCCTAGTTGGAATATATAGATCCCCAAGTCCCGCTTTCAGTAATACATCTGAATTCCTGCTTTCTTTAAATACAATATTGGAATCGTTAGCTTCTGCTACGTCAATTTTTCTCGCAGGAGATATTAATATCAATATTATGCAGGACAGCGAAGACAGACATAGCAGCGACTATATGAGTCTTATGGCAGAGCACGGACTAATACAGGCTATAAACCAACCAACCCGCATTAACACTTGTTTGGATCATATATTTGTAAGATCTTCCGCAATAATTAAATCAGCCGTCTGTGAATGTTCTCTGACTGACCATGACATGGCCATAGCCAGTCTTTGCGTTTCAGGCAACTCAAAAAAACGTGACAGAACTCGGCTAAGGGTAGACTACTCAGCAGTCGCTGATGACTTGCAGGATTGTGATTGGTCACAAGTAACGAAACAAACGGAGGTCTCGAAAGCGGTTTCTGTTCTAGAAACGTTTCTTGAAACTGCGATCGTCAATCACAGCTCTTGTGTTCGTATAAGCCGTACCAAGTTTAACATGAAACCATGGATTACTCCCGGTCTTATACGCTGTGTGAGGACTAGGGATAAACTACATTCAGACTCCCGTAAGAGGCCTAAAGACCCTACCGCAAAGGCCATCTATATAAAATATAAGAACTTCTGCAATGATCTGTTACACCGTCTTAAAACTGCCTATGAAAGTAACCAGTTAGAAGGCAACATGGGGAATCCTAAAAAGCTTTGGCAATGCATCAAAAACATTACGCATACCAAAACAAAGCGGGGAACCGCCGAAGAACTTCTTCACTCTTCTACAAGTCCAACTGAATCTCTTAATAAAACGAATACATATTTTACAACCGTTGGGAAAGAATTGGCTTCAAAAATAATAGAAAAGCTTAGAATGTCGGAGCAGGAACTGGCAAACGCTATCAAGAAATCGGATGTTGTTAACTCCTTTTTCTTACACCCAGCCGATGAAAACGAAGTAATAAAGGCTATCCGGTCGTTGAGGAATGATTGCGCGCCGGGACCTGACGGGTTTACGAACACTCTAATCAAACATATCGCATGTCTGTTGGCTGAGCCTCTCACCCACATTTTTAACCTGAGCTTTACCAGTGGCGTCTTCCCCGCCCCCTGGAAAATATCATCTGTTTCTCCAATACACAAAGCAGGACTTAAAACTCTACCGGATAATTACCGACCAATTGCTTTACTCAACGTATTTTCAAAGCTCTTGGAAAGACTGGTCAGCAATAGGCTTATAAAGTACTTACAACAAAATAGGCTGATATCAGATAAACAGTTTGGATTTCGCCAAAACTTGTCAACTGAAGATGCTGCTAAGCTTCTTGTGGACCATGTTTCGAGTAAAATTGATCATGGGCACCGATGTATAGGCGTATTTCTCGACTTAGCAAAGGCTTTCGACACTGTCTCCGTTCCAATACTTATGAATAAACTAAACGCCATTGGAATTCGCGGGATTGCACTAGACTGGTTTGGTAGTTACCTAACTGAACGGAGACAGTTCGTAAAGGTTGACCAGTATACCAGTGAGCTTTCTTCCGTACATTTTGGCGTCCCACAGGGCAGTATCTTAGGGCCAACATTATTTACGATCTACTTAAATGATCTTCTGACGCTGCCCCTTATAGACGCCGAGGTCATTTGCTATGCTGACGACACAGCCTTATTATTCCATGGGGGTTCATGGGAAAGGGTATTCTCCTCAGCCAATTATGGCATGGCGGAGGTTGCGTACTGGTTGGACAGAAACCTGCTCACGCTTAATGCAGAAAAGACGAGATACCTAGTCTTTCACATAAGTAAGGCCTCAGAACCAAAATGTGAAATGACTCTAAAAGTTCATACGAGCAACTGTCCTGGGTTGACCATTCCCTTCGTGTGCAGTTGCAAAAGCCTGCAAAGAGTTCCAAAACTCAAATATCTAGGGGTTTTATTGGATGAGAACTTGTCATTCTTGCCTCACATAACTGCTCTGTGCAGTCGGGTGCGCAAACTTGTGTACGTCATGAGAATGCTCCGGAGCTCAGTACCCAGAAAACTACTCATTAATATATACCAAGTTTTATGCGAATCCTTGCTCACCTACTGCATATCGGTATGGGGTAGTGCTGCAAAAACTCATTTTATTAAAATAGAAAGGGCCCAAAGATCAGTACTAAAGGTCATGTTAAAAAAGCCCTACCGATTCTCTACTGACAAACTTTACAATGAGAGTGGTCTATTGCGTGTGCGCCAACTATACATTCGGAAGGCTGTACTCACAGCTCACAAAACATACATTCCAAACTCTATATTTTCAAGGCGTAAACCCAAAATACAGGTGTCCATGTGTAAAACTTCATTTGCCCAACGCTTTCCCTCGTTCATTTTCCCATTTCTATATAATAAACTTTTGCCGTTCTGTAACATCACAGATTTAACTCATTTCGCGGCAAAAACAGTTCTTACTAAATATTTGAAAACCTTAAATTACGAAGATACCGAAAACCTTTTTTGTAAAAATACCTAAAAATGTTTTTTTATGTATTAATTCTTATTTGTAATGGAGCTATTAGCCTTAATTATAATGCATGTTCAGTTTTAAATGTCTATAACGAATTTTTTTTTTTTGTGTGCTTTAGACAGTCGTTTATTAAAGTAATTAATATTTTAAAACTGAAAAAGAGTCCCCAAGATACAGGCTCGGCCGAGTTTGGGGGCTGTCGTTGAATTCTAGATTTTAAGTAAATTTCTTTTATATCCACGCATCTTAAAAAGTTCTCTTTCATAACTGTGTAATTTTAAATAAATATATTTTTACTTTACTTTTACTTTACTTTACACTTAGTGTACGAGTATGTATCTAAAAACTGGACAAAATATTCAAGTTTGGCTTCCCAATTTTATTTATTGTATAAATGTGAGTACCTATCTGTAACTTATTGGCCCTATTCATTGTAATTTATTAATAGCACTATTATTGATTAAGCTCGCTGTTTATACCTGCCTAAGATATAAAAATAAAAGAAGTTTGTTTTTTGTAAAATATTCAGACTACGAAAAAATTCAATAGAAATTCCCATCTCTCTGTCATGTTTGTAATTGAACACCTAAATGATAGAATTATAAAGCCGACAATAAATAAACCCAATTGAGTGGGACTCGCCCACCGAGGGTTCCGTACAAATTTGTAGGTATTTACATATTATAAATAGTTCCCGAACTTCAAAGACAAATTTTTGTATGATAAATCGTTACAAATGTATAGTTTTCGGATTTTTCCCTGTACTTTAGTATAACACGATGTTACTTGCCAAATCTCATAGTTCTAGGTCAACGGAAAGTATCCTATAAATTTTGCTTCCCTTGAGTGTCGAAATATACGTTTTTGACGGCATACAAAGGCCTTATAATTTTTTTAACGTCAACTTAAATGTTTGATGTTTTTACGGCTTCAAGGGACTGTAGACTTGAATGTATGTTTTTAATGTCGATACCCATACGCGTTCGTGAGGTAAAGGGTTTTGAAAGACAGACGGTTGGACAGACGGACAACAAAGTGATTCTATAAGGGTTCAGCTTTTTCCTTTTGGGGTACGGAACCCTAAAAAGTTATAGAAAAACGAACAATAATAAACTTTGTACTAAAGACTTTTAGTTGAGAAGACTCCCAACTGAACTATAACGTTAGGTTAACGTTATAACATTATAACTTTATCGATCGATAGCAGCGAAGTCACCTTTCTATTCTAATGATATTAAGTAGCAATTTTGTATGCCTAAAACACGAAAAAACGACGTTTACAAACAATGAAACTTAGCTAGATCACATAGACACTTTTAATCAACATATCAATTTCACCAAAAAAACTTCACAACCGTTATGAGACTGCTTTAAATAGAATCGTGTGTGCAAAAATAAGACTCGACGACGCTAATATCCCAAACCACCGTTTTAATTAACTCACAATAAAGTAAACAATACCCTAAGTACACAAACATTTGTAATTAACAAATTCTCGCGCGTTAAATTTTTAAGCATAAAGCCAGGTTAGAATGTAATTATACCGCAGAAGAAAGATTATACGGTACTCACGGTTTGTATAATATATTAATTAAATACAGTGAATGAAATATGGATCTGCCAAGGTATGATGTAACTAGCTGTGCCATGACCCTAATCGCGTAGTACAAGGCTAAAAACAATCCAGCCTCTCAATCCAGGTCATACTTCATCATCATCATCATCATCATTATCAGCCATTTGACGCCCACTGCAGGACATAGGCCTCCTTCGCAGTTTTCATAACCATGAGGGGTGTTGCCGTAATCGCCACGCTTGGCAGGCGGGTTGGCGATCGCAGTATGTGGTTGGAATCCCAGGAAGACGCTGCTGCCCGTCTCCTGATAATTGATTTCGTTAGTCGCCTTCTATGACATCCACGGAAGGAAATGGAGTGACGTTATTCTTAATCCGGCGCCATACGTCGTAACTCCTATTATAGGTAATGATTTTGCCGCCGGTTTTGCTCATAGGTTGACATTTGTGTACATTTTTCTAAGCTATTAACGGGTGTGACGCTCGTTACCGCACCTTACTGTCCAATTCGGATGATATTTACCAAAATCTTCTAAGTATACAAAAAATGAGTCCCTATTTCCCTTGGTCACACCATCAAGCGTAAACGGCTTGATCAATTTCACTAATTCTTTTTTGGTTGTGTTTGTTGTTGTCACGAAAAGCTTCTTATGAAAGAAAAAAAAAATTAATTTATTATATATAAATTTAATTACAATAAAATCATACTTAAGACAGGACAATATCTGTCCGGTCAGCTAGTCCTAATACTAATATTATAAACGTGAAAGTTTGTATGTATGGATGGATGTTTGTTACTCTTTACTGTAACTCTTACTGTTGTTACGCAAAAACGGCTTAACGGATCCGGTTGAAATTTTGCACAGAGATAGATTATAGTCTGGATTAGCACATAGGCTATTTTTTATCTCGGAAAATACACATCAAAATTACCACGCGAACGAAGTCGCGCGAAACAGCTAGTATAAAATAAATAAAATCACCCGACTTGTAGCAACCGTCCCTTTGCCGTCGTTTTATTTCTGTACGGACTATAATATGGTGACGTATTTATTGTGACCTTGTATTGTAACTTAAGTGAGTCCGTTAACGTGCTTTCAATTCCCTTCAATTTCGTACAGACTCACAAGAATCGAGTGTTTGTGTTTTTAGGGTTCGTAGTCCACAAGCAACCCTTATAGTTTCGCCATGTCCGTCCGTCTGTCCGTCTGTCTGTCATATTCATATTCTTTATTGTTAAATCACGTACACAGTTATAATTACAGGTGGTATTGGTTACATGTAGGTTAGTAGAGGATACCCTGTAAGGGCAGCGTATGTGCCAAGCTGTCCATAGCTTAGCACATACGCGATACGCACTAGGTTGTTTTTTTTTAAAGTGGCGAGTACTTTCCAAGTACCTATGATTTTCTTTCTTATTGTATTTTTATTTGCCTTCCTCATACGTTTGTTGTATATCTTGTGCAAGTTCATTAGTATTACAAAAGAAATGTTTTTCGCTTTCGTATATCTGTGTAATTTCCATTTTTATGTACAATAAAGTGTTCTCTGTCTATCTATATATCTATCGCGTCAAAAAGAGTCACTGCCACATGCGTAAATCTCCAATCAAAGTGGGATCTCAAAGAGAACTCTCTATCAGCAGTTATTTGTCTAATCATTGTGCAAATAACAATTTGCTCGTTCGCGCCGTCTTCGAGGCGCAACTCCGACGCGTCACAAAAACGTCATTAGACCGAGCGAGCGTAAATCCGGGGGCGAGGCTTTGTCAGTGCCCTCTCTGCGCCCAGGATGAAAGGAATTATCGGGCCCACGGGCGCTGGTGACGAAATTCTATTTCGCATTCGGTGATTTCGGCTGCAGAAGGGACTTTGTGCCCTTATTTCTTTGGGCCGCGTGCGGACGAGCGTAATTTGGAACGCCGCTTATGGCTGGCTGATATTCGACAGATATTTATAAATTCTGAATGAGCGGTGCGTCCCAATTTGCATTTTATCAAGCTTAAACAATTACCCCTCGAGTCACGGGTTGAAAGAAAATTAAGAAGTATTCCCAAGATGTATATAATTATGACCCCTCCTCGGCCCCCCCCTGGTTTTATTGTTTATTTTTCTTGTATTTACGTAATTTATGTACTTATAGTATGTATCGTGCATTGCCCAAGCCACATTATCCACAAACCCAAGGTTGACTGGAAGAAAATGCTATTTAGCATTAAGTACGCCTTTGTATGAAAATTGTTTTCTATGCAATAAAGAATTTAATAATAATGAATAATAATAAGATGGCTTATGCGAATCGCTCGTAGTCCCGGCGCGGCTGCCTGAGTGATCTTAAACGATCACGAAGGTTAAGCAACACAGGGCGCGTTCAGTGCATGGATGGGTCGCCGTCTATGCCTAACGCTAGTGGCATTTTTTCGAGCGGTTCCGTGCTTCGCAAGGCACGTTAAGCTGTTGGTGCCGGCTGCCGTCGATAGATGGCAGTCGTTAAGCCAAGTCAGAGGCCTTAGGGCGGCTTGACAACTTCTGACAGTAGACGAGCCACTAGTCTACAAGCCTCCACCAATCCGGACTTGGCTCCCGTGGCGGAGTATGGCCTATACCTTCCTCAGGGAAGAGACCCGTGCCCCTCGGTGGGGACATAATGGATTGATGATGATGCGAATTTCACCGCTCTGCTACGCGCTGCACTAAAAACTGTAATTTTTTTCTAGTACTTCTATTTTCCAAAAGGCATTTGTGTGATATGTGTTCAATGAGCCGTTTTCAGCACAAATTCACAAAGCACTTCATAGATGGCGGTTATAGGCGTGCACATACAAGAACAGGGACACGTCTGTCAAATTTTGCTTAGCGCAGATTAATTTTGACAGCTGTATTCCGGTTCTTCTATGGCCACGCCTGTAAGCGCCATCTATGAATTGCTTTGTGAATTTGTACTGAAAACGGCTCATTTCAATTTTATGTTCATACTGCAACATAACAGATTAAGGGGAGACGATACTGCTATTGATATAAATGTGCGTCATTTATTTGCATTCACAGAACCCTAAAGTATTTCGCGATGTCAGATGAAAAGCGATACAGACTGCATTACGGCGACAGATATTTTAAAAGAGATACCTTCAGCGCTACCATAATGGAGATGTAAATCAAATGAAGCAAGATTTTATCCCGCCATCATAGATATTAATGGCGCTCGTTCGATGCCTCCATCGACAAGAATTTGCATGAAGAATACCGATGTGACGGAGTCATATTAAATCTCCGGCTCCCAACTATTAAAATAACAGCATACACTCAACCTATATTGCTAAAATATATCTTTTACGGAGCTGCTTACGGAATCGCAAATATGAAGCTTTTTGGCTGCAAGGAAATTTACTGATCTAACGAATTCTTTCGAAGATATTTTGTTCGTGATTTGGATGTACTATTTATCATGGTTACCAAAACTATTCGGACCGCAGTATGTCATGACAGCATCGTGTCATATGTGATTATGATTTCTTCGGGCCCGATCAGCTTGTAACCTACCTATTCATAAGCAGCCTATACACGTCCCACTGTAGGGCACAGGCCTTCTCTCAGAGAGAGAGTATGGGCTTAATCCCCAAGCGTGACCACCGCGGATTGGCGATTTCAAGCGCTGAGGTATGTGAATAGCTCAGACACCCAGGTTTCCTCGCGATGTTTTCGTTCACCGTTAGCGAGTGGTATTGCTACTGTAACTTCACAAAGTACATAACTTAGAAAACAAAGCCATGCCCGCACATGCCCGCACTGGGAATCGAACCTGGGTCTCCCGCTTCCGAATCCCATTTTCTACCCACTAGGCTGCCACCGCTTCTATATTAAGAAATAATTGGTTCCGCGTTCGGTGACCCCCGGACAATTTATCATTGTACTCGGCTGTGTAAAAACACCGTTGTCGAATGTACGAGAAAAACAAGCGACACAATAGCCACCAATTAAGGAGACCAAACGAAAAAGCAAAGTCATTGGCAAATAATTTTTAGAAATTTCTATTGAAAGCAATTTCTATCAATAATACTACCTTTAGTATTTTTCATATTATTGTTTTGCTCTACCTTTAGATTGCTACTCTCGAGAACCGCGTATAACTAGCAGTGCATCGGGGGTATGTTGAGTAGAGACACAAAGTTAGACTTCCTGGAAGCGCGGAAAGCGTTATTGAAAATGTGTTTCTTTATGCATACCTTTAGTGCACTGAAAATAAATTTGACTTAAAAAACATGACTGGGTTTAGCGCAAAGCGGTTTGACAATTTTGTATGGAGTTTGCCTCCGTTTTTTGGTTTTTGCCGCCGCAGGTGGTAGCTTTATTCACACAAAAACATAAATACAAAACAACTGGCCAACTTCTCGTCTCGCAAAATACATGATATTTAAGTAGTTGCCAAGTTCATTGCCTTCACAGAATCAGCAGTATTTTGATAAATGCAGAAAACTTCCCAAGTATTATCAATAAATTTAAAATAAATTTTTTTCATGCTTATCGCAAAACTGCTGATTCTGTGAAGACAAGGATTCTCCTCGGTTCCCAATGGATTAGGAAGCTAATACGGATACCCTGTATATTTTAACGATTTTAATTTATTTTTCCATTAAACACCGTTTACATTCCAAATTTAAAATCTCCAGTCCAATTAGAATACTTTTGATGATCCATCAGTGAGTGAGTCAGCAAGAGCCAAAAATTGGGATTTTTGCACCCCCACATATTGTAAACTATACTATCTGGATGCATGAAATTTAGAGCAATGTTTGAATTTGGTAAACTTGATCTCTCTGAAAATTTTCAGCCCTGTAATATAACTGGCTTCGAAGATAGAGGTGGTGGAAAAGTGATTAAATCGGTAGGAGGCCGACGCCCGATGCTCATGTTTATCTAAGTTTACGATAAGTTTTCTATCAGTTTAAAAAGGTAAACCTGTTATTGGCCTTAATTATTACACATTACTTTAAGTTATTAAATAAAAAAAAAATTAAATGGATTCGTGTAATTATATGCACAGTGCTGAGAACTTGGCCTGCCGCACTCTGTGCTCCTTGATATGGAGCAGCTGATATTTTTTGCAATGAAATTTTATGGTTTACCCTATACAGTAAACATCGTTCGTGTTATGAAAAGAGACAGATTACATTCGAAGGAATGTCATAGGCTACTTTGTATTTAAAAGGAATCGAATCTGAAACGAAGTCGTTGGCACAGCCAATAGATACCTCGTAAGTGGAAGCAACAGTTAAAGTTAATCAATTTGCCAATGTATAGTGAATGATTACTCAAAGGCTGGTAGTGAGGAGTTCCCCGGTCGTGCCACTAATTAAAAAAATAAGCAACTGGGACGGACGCTTTCCTTTGCTCTATAGTCCGCAACTCTATCTATGTTGCAGTTGTCAATGGATATAGTGTTTGACTTGCAATTGCATAAAAAGTACGCCCGAGAAAAAGAAAGTTTTCCGCAATAATATTTGCCAACTTCATTTCAGACCATCATTACTTAAATTGTCTTCCAAATAAAATTAAGTCGTACGTAATTACTTTATACAGAGTGTATCAGAAAATTCAGATGAAACTTAAGGTGCATATACACCTCCTCTGCAGCTGACAAAATACAATTCAGCAGATATGTGCAGTGCACACATATAATCTTACTAGCAGCGTGCATTTTTACAGTAATCATTAGATTTTTTCATCATGATGTTGCAGGTTTGATAATTAAGACATTTTTTCCAGTTTCTACGTAGAAGAGGAATCAACAAATAGCCTTTAAACAAGATAGTTTAGGGTTTGGAGATCAGAGTTACTTTATATGTTGTTAATTTTTGTCCAGCGCATTTTCATTTTCATTTCAACGGAAACCTCAAATTTGCAGATCAATAAATAAGCGCTTTAAGAGTACGAGAAAAAAATAAAATAGAAGCAGCTGTTCTATACATATTGAAACCTAAAAATATATTTAAAACACCTAGTATTTTTTCGACCTTCTCATAATAATAGTGGTTTGAATAGAAAAACCATCGTACAATTAACTGTAATCACTGCAACACCCTCTATTGTTGAGCTCGAAAAATCAATGTTTAACGTTAACGACACGTATTCTCAGTGGACCGGCGTAGTAATTAAAACCCGAGCCCGAGCTCTGTTTGGGAGCTCTTAACGGTGGGATACACCAGCTGATTACTTCGAATCTCGGGAGGATACTTACCGGCATAGTTTGACTCCCGTGTAAGCTTGTGATGGCCGCCTGCGCCTCCTGGTGAGAACTGAACTTTACGAAGGCACACCCTGGAACAAACAGAACAAATGCTCAAACCATTTGGAAAGACAGAGAAAGTGGCAGACGCTGGTCTCTGCCTGCTTGGGATGCAGCCGCGTGTTTATGTTATATCAATGTCTTTGGAAAGGTGAGTGCGGCAACGTGACTAGAAATAGTAGTAAGCAGTTATGTTTCTAAAAGGTGGCTACTTGTAAATAAATTTTAAATGGGTTAATCCACAGGATGTGGCCAGGTCAGTGGGGGGCCCGTGGATGCGAATGGCGGGAGACCGCGAAGGATGATGAATCCATAGGAAATACAATGTGAACACATGCGGAGAAAACTCGGCCTCCTCACAAATAAGTACACAAAGTACTCAAAAAGCAGCAAATGAGCAGCAATTAAGTACCAGGCACTCTTAGCGCCAGCACAAGTAATCTAGCATATATGTGAATGGCCTGTATTTTGTGTGAATAAGTATAACTATCTTCAAACAAATGTAAAATGTTTGCAAGTTAGGAGGTCCAAAGAGCCGGCCGCCACATATATCAATCTCTGAAGCAGGCAGGTGGCTTTCACCTGAAGATATAAACAATCTTAGGTTAGCCATACACTAAGTTCGTCTATAAGAGATAGATAGTAGATAACACTTTATTGCACAACCAGGTGAAAGATATTACAAATAGTTTCTTATATCTAAGTAGTGGTATACAATTGGCGGTCTTATCGCTTAGAGCGATCTATCGAAACAGTTTAATGTTTATATTCTTTTTGTTGCACTAACCCGTGCTGAGGACAGTTTTAAAAACCTATTTAGGGGTTAAAAATTCCACCCTTGCCGGGACTTGAACCCGCGACCTCTGGCTTACCGTGCCAGTTTAATGTTTGTATTAAGTATATTATATTAGATTAACGAGCCAAAGAATTTTTTGAATTTATATAAATTCACTATATAGTGAAAGTGAAGGTGCTCTTTCTACTAAATAAACTGGTTGAAGGTTAACATAAATTCATAAAATAGAAACAAAAGGCTTGGGCTAGCCTGATGAAGTGTTCATCCAATATCAATAGCTTTTTTTTTGTTTTATGTCATTACAAAACAGTGTCATGTAAAATTTGAAGCACGTGTCATGCACCAAATATTTGACTTTTGCTCGCCTCAAAAAGGAGTTTCAAAGCGCAGCTGGTCGACGAGCGCAGTGTATACCCGTCTTAGAGCAGCGGCGGTGGGTGTCATGTCTGCGTAATGTCGAGTGATGGATCCGCCGGCCGCTGATGAGGATAAGATTACCCAGGGGCTACATTGCCTTCCCCCGACCCTCCTCCCAAATCTAAATCAGTTAGCCAATTACAGCTGCCTCTCAAATCCCTCTGAACGTGTATTATCCCGGACAGCTTTATAATGGCGTTACGGAGACCCTTCCAACTTTAGAGTGTTGAGAGAAAAGATAGTAGCGGCAGCACAGTTTATTAAAACCACAACGCAAACCGGAGACCGGAAACACGGCAGACTGGCGATTATAATAGGGGTTAAAGTATGAAATTGCCGTTTTATTGCAATAGGTTCTTTGAATTGACATAGAATCTTCATGGTTTGAGGTTTTCGAATGAAACTTTTTACAAATGGTTTCTATGATGTTCTTTTTTTGAAAAATGTGAAACATTTTAATATCGACTTTCAATTGTTTTTGTTATTCAATTTAGACAAGAAAGATGGATACTGCGAAAATTCGAGTGATTTTTGAATACGAGTTCCGACGCGGAACTAACGCGGCAGAAACAGCCTGCAATATCAATGCTGCTTTTGGAGAGGGGTCTACTAATGAACGCACCGTGCGATTTTGGTTTAAACGCTTTCGTGATGGAAATTTAGACTTAAAGAACGAGCCACGAGGAAGACCGCCCACACAGGTGAATAACGATGAATTAAGAGAGATAGTGGAAGCCGACCCTAGTCAAACTACCCAGGAATTAGCGGCATGGTTTAACGTTACCTTACCCACAATATTGACTCACTTGCGTCAAATCAATAAAATAAAAAAATACGAAAAATGGGTGCCTCATAATCACTCGAATTTTCGCAGTATCCATCTTTCTTGTCTAAATTGTATAACAAAAACAATTGAAAGTCGATATTCAAATGTTTCACATTTTTTAAAAAAAGAACATCATAGAAACCATTTGAAAAAAGTTTCATTCGAAAACCTCAAACCATGAAGATTCTATGTCAATTCAAAGAACCTATTGCAATAAAACGGCAATTTCATACTTTAACCCCTAATATTGTATTTGTAACTCTTGTAACATACAACAAAAACGTAGATCACGTTTTTAATCAGCCCGCGCGATTCGGAGTTCACGTGCCGCCGAGAAAATAGAGAGAAAGAACAAACAAAACAGGTAAAAGTACGAAAAACAATTTTGTGCCCTTATTAATGCGGAGGTGGGGCGACTGGCGACAAGTCGGCCGAGTCGCTCCGCGGAATAATATTGAAGATTTCGCAAAACGTTACAAATTTTAAAAGGCGACAACCTCCGTTACGAATTGACGCGCGCGCGGCCACGCGGCGCCTCATTACAATAGAAACGGCTCCGTCGACCCCCGTTCCTTCAACCCGCCAGGAACTTTGTCGGCAAACATTGCACTATTTACAGCTTGCACATTCGGCGACGTGTGCTCGCAAGTTGGGTGCAATTTGTTAACCCTTTGGTGTACGCAGCGCGTGCGTGGCGCAGACGCGACGGCGACCCATCACGGCCCAGCAGGTAACTTGGCGCGCTGCCAAAGATCTGTTTTCCTGTTGTTGGCGAACGCCAAACTCACAGATCAGTTTTTATCGCGCGAAAGGCCTTTATAACCGACCGATAGCGGGGCTCCGCGAACCGAAAGTTTTCGTGTCCCCGCCGCCCAAGCACAAATATTATTGGATAGTTTTATGTATCACAAACATTATACGTTAAAAACTTGGACACTTCGCTGAGATGGGGCGATACTTAAGCGAAACGAACGAGACTAGATATCGCACCGACAGGGAACTCATTACAATTGCTACGAGGTTCCGAGTGTACGGCGACGCCACGGGACGCCGCGGCGCAGCGCGAGACAAATGTCCCTTTTAGAGCAGGAATTGCACCTTACATTGCAGATAATAATATCACCGCTTTCCTCTGGCGTTTCGATTTTTGATACCAATTAGAGAATCGTGAACAGTCAGAAGTAGGTGAGAGTTGGGAGACGGTTGCTTGGCAACCGTACAGTCCCAAAGTGTAGGTGCCTTGTTAATTTTACAATTGGTCAACGGCCGTTGCTGCTCATCCTCTTTTGCTTTTGTACCTCACGAACACGGCGCCTTCTCACGTATGTATTAAGTATTTCGTCTCGTGAAAATACACGCGACTCGAGAGCACACTCCATCACGTGGATGCTCCCGTATATTAGCCGAAAGGTCTCTTCTGACAGAATCTATGTTACTTCCAATCTTTTCCTCGAACCTTCCTTTTAGTGCGCAAAAACAATAGAGCAACAAATAACGAGCTGTCGCTACGTAAGTTCGCACGGTTTCGCCGAGTTGCGAATTTCGAACGTTGTTTTTGATGATTCTGGGTGGATGGAAACGATTACTAAGAAACGGACGGGGATATACAAAGCATACCAAGACACAAATATAAGCAGATTTTCAAGATTTTATGATTATAAAATATTTTTTGTTCAAAAAATAATAAAACACAAGTGCCGAATTATGTTGTGACAAGATAAAAAGTACCCGAAACCGGTGTGCGTGCATGCAACGACTAATGAATGTTGATGAAGCGAAAGAGATCTGTCAGGATCGTGACAAGTGGCAAACCCACATACAGGCGTGAGTTTATGTTACGTTATATACTTACTATATTGTGTCGTCATTTGTCTTTGCTTGATGAGTTCCTTCTAACGAGAAGGTAAGGAGACTTTGATTCATCACGTACAAAGTATCTAAAGTTAAGAAAATTATTGTTTGTTACCTTGAAGCCCATCCCCGAAACTCCTTACAATCTTTCATTTTAAAGTTGAACGGAGGAAGTTTGCAGCGCAACCGGGTAACTTCGTAATGCTTTGAAATGAATTCGCTAGCAATGTAAACAAGGCTCGGAGCGATCGGCTGAGGGTTATATTTTAGCGGCCGCCCCGACGAGAAGCGACTGGTTTTTACAACCATGATATTATGGAACCAGTATGGACTTAATCACCAGCAGGATAGGTTGTACGACGGCGCGAGTCTCGCCTTTTGTGGTGGTTTGTCGCAATTTCGCAATTAATGTACTGAAAAGTCGCGACTTTAGACATATACACAGGAACATTGTCCCCGAATCGCTCGTAGCCCCGGCTGCTTGAGTGATCTTAAACGATCACGAAGGTTAAGCAATACAGGGCGCGTTCAGTGCATGGATGGATCGCCGTCTATACCTAACGCTAGTAGCATTTTTCCGAGCCGTTCCGTGCTTCGCAAGGCACGTTAAGCTGTTGGTGCCGGCTGCCTTCGATAGATGGCAGTCGTTAAGCCAAGTCAGAGGCCTTGGGGCGGCTTGACAACTTCTGACAGTAGACAAGCCACTAGTCTACAAGCCTCCACCAATCCGGACTTGGCCCCCGTGGTGGAGTATGGCCTATACCTTCCTCAGGGAAGAGACCCGTGCCCCTTGGTGGGGACATAATGGGTTGATGATGATTGTCCCCGTGCTGCATAGGTAGTACGACGACCTGTCAAATTATGACGTTTTAGCGCCGCAAAAAGCGTGACTCATGCCGTCGTACTACCTACTTATGCTATCATCATCATCATCAGCCATTTGACGCCCACTGCAGGACATAAACCTCCCTCATGGTTTTCCAAACTTCCCGGTCTTGTGCCGCCCGCACTCAGCAACTCCCCGCCACCGTAATCAGGTCGTCAGACCATCTGGTGAGCGGCCTTCCCACGCTGTGTCGTCCGGTCCGCGGTCGCCAGGTCAGAACTTTTTTCGCCCCAACGGCCATCAGTTCTCCGTGCTATGTAATAGGCGATAGAAAGTCCATCTAAATTAAGTCATATCAAGGAATTAAAAAAAGAATTCAGGTAATACTGTTTTATTTTAGCGTGCCAGATTCTGATGATGAATATCGTTCGATGAATAACTCAAGAAATGCAAAAAATGGTCGTGTAAATGAGAGTAGACAGAAGGGTCAAACCTTCTCGTTGCTAATTCGACAGAGGGCACTCGCACGGGCTACATTCAAGCATTTATTGCCTGGCAACTGCCGTTGGATCAACTAGTGGAGTAATCTGGAGCAATATGGGGCAATCTGAGGCAATTGTTTTGACATACCTATGCGACATCGCACCGAATTGCTTGACGTTGTAATTACGAACTGAAGAATATTGCCCACTCGCTCAGGATTTTTTGCCGTGTAAGGAGTGTAAAAACTTTGAATTGCCGTTGACTGAATATCTACAGAGTGAATTTGAATCGTTAGCACATCTTAAGGGATTATTCTTTTCGTTTTGATAAATTATGATATTAAAGGTTTTGTTCGATGATACCGATTTTCAACTATAATATAACAAATTAAATTGGTACGAAGTATTCAAGTATTGATAGGCAAGCTAAGCAGTAGAAAAGTATCAAGCATTGTTTTCTCTGAAGGGAATATGTACTTTTTTATCTATATCTCGTTGAATTCAATTTGTTAGCCTAGATATATTATAGGTATCAACATAGAATATGTTATTTCCCATGGATGTGATTTAGGCTGTGTTGGTCATTATTTTCGTATCGCTTTCATTTTCGGTTTCAGGTTCGACCATATACGTTTTTGTAATTTTATATGGTTTTAAAAATTACTTCGCTTTATCTTTAATCTTTAAAGATAAAGCGAAGTTATTTTCGAAGTAAAGTGAAGGATTCAAAATCCTGCCCGGAATGCACCCTTAAAATTTAGCTAACAATGTTCCCGAGTACCTGGATGCCGACGTACTTTAGTATTTTTCTTCCTACAAACAGAACGGTCCAGCCAAGCGACAGTTCTAGAGTGTATTTGTCTTGTCGCTTATGTGAACAGTCTGACAAACATTCCCTTAACTTACCGTTTAATGAACAATTTTTTTTACTCCAAATATATTTATATTATTTAGAAGACAAAGATGTTTGGCATTAAACAGTAGATTAATATTATTTAAAGGACGATTGTGACTAGTGTTCAACACATTCATGACTAATATTTTAAGTTGAAAACTCTGTTAATTAAGTTAAAACGTGTTTTGAAAAGAATAAATGTGGAGTTTCTTTGTTAGCTTCTTCTCCACATAATCCATTAATTGTGAAACTAACAACTTTGACGTTCATTAAGTAAACATTCTGTTTTTACAATGAATAAAAATATTTGAATTGAATTGAATTGAATTGTTTTCATTTCATAGTAAGTCAGCTTACATACAAATTATATGTACCTGATGATTTTGTAGAAAAGTACAAGCAGATTTGTTTTATGGTAGATGATGAGTATCAAAACTTACGTAACAATGTGGAACACAAAGGGTCTAAAAATATATCCTATATGCGCCCCACTGTAGGGAACAGGCCTTCTCTCAGAGAGATAATATGGGGTTTATCACCACGCGTGCCCACAGCAGAATATCAATTTCAAGCGCTGAGGCATTTTAACACCTCTGGCATTCCGGTTTATTCACGATTCAATTAGCGATTTAAATGCAATTAAAATAATATGGTTCATTGAACAAGACACATAAGCAGATCTACGAGTATATTGAATTATGATCACAATTGGTTCCCAGTATCTACTAATTGAATTGTGTGATTTTAAAACAACACAAGTTACATGTGTTTTTAAAATAACACTTGTCCATTTTTTTTATTAAATTATTTACACCTACCTATTGATTTACATTACAAAAAAAATTGTAGTTCATTCATACAGAAATTAACATAATATGCTAAAATATTGTTGTTGTAGATATTAGTATTTGAATAAAACAGTTTTTTCTATATTCTGACAAGTTGTAATGAAAGGACATGTGTTGTTTTAAAATCACACGATTCAATTACAGCGGTGGATAGAAACTTTGCAAGGATAACTTGAGCTTCAACGTACTCTGCAAGGATAACTTGAGCTTCAACGTACTCTGCAAGGATAACTTGAGCTTAAAAGTTAGTGATTATAACGGTATACCACCAAGCAGAAAGCTGAGGTCGGGCTGGCTGCTGCTGTCGTTGACTGCTGAAATCTCTAGAAGTAAAGGTCAATCCATGTTTAGTTGCTTTAGTGCCAATACTGTCTGAACTTCAGTCAAATGTAAATAGTAATGAAAATAATAATAATAAAATTCACACAACACAATCACTTGTCACACATACCCTGTGATACGGTTACCAGGCAATGTAATACATGGAAATGCCCCCAGACTGAGGCCATTTGTATAAATTTACGGCGGCACCCAGAGAATACAGCTTTCTTAATTTAAATTTCACAGCTGCTTTTCTTGCGATGACATCTCATATCAGATCTGATATGATTGTGACCACTATAACCAGATAAGCTGCGGCACGAAATAAGTCGTTGGTGCTTAACTGAAGCGGTTAATTTCCGTGTGGCGCCGGATTAAGAATTCCGTTACTACATTTCCTTCCGTGGATGTCGTAGAAGGCGACTAAGGAAATACATTACCAGGAGACGGGCAGCAGCGTCTTCCTGAGATTTCAACAGCACACTGCGATCGCCAACCCGCCTGCCAAGCGTGGCGATTATAGAAGAAGAAGAAGAAGAAGACAGACATTTATTATACCAACAAGATACATCACGGTTAGGAAAACCATGAAGAAGGCCTGTGTCCTGCTGTGGGCGTCGAGTGGCTGATGATGATGATGATGCTTAACTGAAAGCATTCACCCAGATTTTGTAGTTAGTGGGTTCTTATATAGCATTGTTTGTAATTTTCCCTACAGATACAGTTAGAGGATTTTATAGTTACGTATTGTATTTATTTTTGTTTTTTCTTGAATTAGGAAAGTAATAGGAATGACCAAAACAATAGCAGTATTAAGGAGTTCAGTTCTAAGCCCCTTTATGTTATTGTTAGTCCTGGACGTATCTACCAAAGATGCATAAAATTGACCACTGCAGACTAGTAATGCGGTAATCTAGGTCTCTGCACAAATAACAAAAACTCTCTAGAGAAGACAAAAGAAAAGAAAAGAGAAGAGAAAGCAAAACCGGTCAAGTACGAGTCGGACTCGCGCACGAAGGGTTATACCATTATCTATACAACATTAGACACAGACATCGAGAAAAAATGGCAATAAAACTTTTGTTGTATGGGAGCCCCCTTAAATACTTTTTTTATTTTAATTTAATTATTTATTTTTTAAGCGAATATAAAACTAAATATTCTGTGTATATTTCAAGCGTCTACCTGTTGCCGTAATTAATATCGAGCAAAAACGGCAAACAAAACAAACGTTGTATGGGGGGCTCTTAAATACTTAATTTATTCTGTCTGCCTAGCTATCACGGTTCTGCCTGGTGACAGACAGACAGACAGACGGATAGTAAAGTATTAGTAATAGGGTCCCGTTTGGCACCCTTCGGGTACGGAACCATAAAAAAAAAATTACTTTATGTTTGTTGCATAAACGTGGAAAATATATAATAATATGTACAATATGTACAATGAGGTGATATACAAGCGAAAAAATAATCAGGCGGATACTTTTGAAATAATGGCACATTAACTAATTACCCCGTATCGTATTGCTTAAGATGATAAGATTTTAGCGAAGCAGCAGTACAGGGCTCCAGAGGCTAATTAATGTAATGCGAGCGAATATTAGCTTTGCTATTAAACCGACTCAAAATGGTGCTCTTGTTCCGGAAGAGGGTTAGTACCGTGTTGATCATTGCGGTATTAGACATTGCCTGATACCGACGTTAAAATCTTAAATTTATACATATTTATTATCGATGTTACCTTCATGTATGGGTTTCAAAAGGATTTGATAACATCATCATATATATTTAAAAATTCAATAATTTGCGATCTGCCACAAAATGACTCGCGACGGTCACAAGACAGATAGAATGATGATGATTTTTTATGACTATGTCCAAATTAACAGAAAAATAGATTAGAACCTATATGCGATTAAAGTTCAGCGGGGAATATTCCCGTAAAAGGCTAGTCATCAGAAATCAGAAATCAATAATTTATTTCAACGTAAAGAATTTACATTCTGTTTGCTGAATGTCAATGTACTATGTTAGCCGCTGCCTTCGGGCCGTATTTGTAGTGGAAAAAAAGTCAGCGGGAAAAAAAACTCCACTCTGACCATCTTTTCTCAAATCATCTTAAACTTATACATCAAAGCCTATATGGTCATTATGGACCTAGTGGTCATTTAAATACTCCACAAGCTAAATTACCGAACATGTTCTTTATCTATATATTCTAGCAGATTCACACTTTTAATTATTATAAAAATATAGTTCAATTCGAATAAGATACGAATGTTCTTTATTGTATACGGGAATCAAGGCACATATATATATTTATCCTTCTTCGACGCTATCTTCATTGGGGTTATTTTTCTTATAAAATTAGAATATTTGCTTTTGTAGTTAACAGTTCAACTTAATTATATCGTTTTTTACTGTGAAACCGCCAAAATAATTCAAAATAAATAAATAATAAGGAATATTTAAATTATGAAAAGACTTGCCTTCCTCAATAAGACAACGAAATAACACGTTTGTTGCCTTTTGGCAGTCAGGTTAGTTTTCAAAAACGGAAGGTAGTGGTTTCTATAGCAGATAATCGTGTCCCGCGTTTGAGGTAAAACGTCGGAAGGTCAAATTGCAACTAACCCACTGGTAGAAGGGGCCACTCCTTCCTAAGGTTAATTCTTTCTCGTTGCCAACTACCTGTATTGTAAGACGATACTTAATTAAAACCGTTCCTCTGAGATTTACGCTGCGGACTGGCGCAGGCTTAGGCCCGGCCAGGGAGGCGTGTAGTGTGTACCGTGTGCTATAATGTCTGGTCGAGTAAAAGCAAAATAAATAGGTTTGTAGGTAATAGCAGTCTAGTTGCGCTCATTATTTTGCTTGTTTTTTGTTTGCGTTTTATCTTACCTCCTCCCATCAACGTCTGTAGCAGTAAAATTAACAAAACAATACACATACCAAAAAAATTGAGTGTCCTGAATGTGATAAGTAAGTAATATTTGACCTTATAATGTACTTAGTAAGTTCTAGTCTGGAGATGGGCTGACGACCTGGTCAAAGTGGCAGGAAAAGACTGGATGCAAAAAACCTAAGACCGTAGTGAATGGCATGCATAGGAAGAGACCTACATTCAGGATTGACTGATTTGATTGATATTGAAAGTTCTTTATTAGCTTAATACTTACAAACATGCGAGGTGTAAACACAGTCAACACACACGAAATATTAAAATTTAGATAGTTTTATGAGACTAAGGCCGACTTGCATTACGTTCTTCATACAAAAGTCGATTCTAACGGCGACTTAAGTGACATTTAAGAAGTGGTGCGAGTCGGCCTAAGTATAGCGCCTTTCAAAACTGTGGCTTAAATGGTACGATATATTATCACATAAGACAACAGCAGTTACATTTGTACAGTTCCAGTGTACAGCTACTTGCAGAGAGATGTGTACTGGTTTCGTCTACAAGAATACTATTATTGTTTCAAACATAAAATATGCTGCCAATAAAATATAATTCCAATTGAAATACAACTCCAATTATAATAATAATAGTAACTTCCACACAATACAATTACTTGACCCGGTCCCAAACTAGGATACCCTGTGCTATGGTAACCAGGCGAGGACGTCACAAGCATTAAAATACACCCAGACTGAGGCCATTTGTACAAATGTACGCGGCCCCCAGTGGGAATCGAACCCACGACCTCTGTTTGGGTAACTAAGCGCCTCAACGGCTAGACCAACGAGGCAGTATTCAAATATAACTCCTTATATACTCAGCATTGGGTGGCTATAGGCTGAAGACACCAAAAATGGTAGATAAGCAATATTTGAAAACTATTTGATATACTTATCATAATCACGTTGAGTCAATAAATTCAAACGTAAATTTGAAACCGAACGTAAAGTTGGACTGTGCTACGCAGAAACATTCCAACCCACAATACGTAACTTGCGAGTTTTGTAACCATGTTTTTCTTCAGAAGTTGTATATTTGTAATCACTATAACTGTAAACACGACTGAACAAAAACATGGAAACAAACCAATCTAATACATAAAAGAGCGTTTCGCTCGCAAGTTACGTGTTGTGGGTTGGAATGTTTCTGCGTTACACGGTCCAATTGCGGATCGACACGGGATATCGAATTTCATTCCAAATCACGACAGTATTTCCAGTGAAATGTCAAGAACTCAATTTCGCGGAGTATTTCAATGTTCATTAAAAGAGCATCCGTCCGCCTTTCTGGGCCGTCTGTTAGCTGCCTTTAGCCCGTAGCTGGCTAACAAGCGGCTTTCACAGCGAATGGAAAAAGACACTCGCAAGTGCATTCCTGAGAGTTTGTTAGCTCTAGCCGTCTTTTATTTTACAAATCCACTTTCGATGTCGACTCGAGGGCGCTGGTTTGAGGACCAAGAATAGTCGACAGCGCGTCGACCTTTAAAAAAAGCATTATTGTCCATAAGAAGAGTTTACATAAGGGCTTAGCTAAGTATTATCAATTTATAAGCTAATTATAAAGTACAGGTCGTTGATACCAGGAGCCTGTTTCATAGAACTACAATTCGTATTTTACTATGACAATTCGACTAACATTGCAAAGTGGGTTAATCCACAGATTAAAAAGTAGGAAGACTGCAACGCAATGTACTTCGAATTGTCATAATAAACTACGAAATGTGGCTGTATAAAACTCGGTCCAGGTGAACCGCTACATTTTTGTTGCAAAGTCGTCTTTAACGTAATTGGTTAGAGTACACGTATGTAACGGTTGACGTGCTGTCGATTGTAAAGTTGACAGCGCGTTGACTCGTTGAATGCACTCTACTCAAGTAACTTTACGGCCTTTGCAAGGAAAACGGTTGATAAGGTGTCATTTTTTAGGGTTCCGTACCCAAAGGGTAAGTCCGTCCGTCCGTCCGTCCATCCGTCCTCCTTTTTCAAACTACCTTTCACCTAAAGAGTACAGCAAACCGTGTGTCCTCTCTCTCACAAGGAGCTAGCAAGAGTAGCGACAACCTCCTACCAGAATAGCTCAATTTGGACCGGAACAATGCCACCCTGAACGTAAAGTATTCACCACCAGAAGTTAACTCAGTGCTATAGGTCACCCCGGGGTTAGTTTGACACTTGGTAAGCGGAATCAGAGTGTTTAAATATAGGGTGTGCAAAATTACCTCTTCTTCTGAAAAAGGGTTCTATCCATCGATACAAACAACTTTTGCTGTGGACGTAACTTCGAAATTGCGAACAAATATCCGCCGTTTCGTACGAAAGTTGAATCGATGAATGGAGTAGCCGATAATGTTTTCGGGATTTCGAAGTTTGTTATAATTTGATTTAGTAACAGCTGTTCGTGACGAAGAGAAAGATAATTTGAACACACCCGGTAGGAACAACTTCAATGGGGAACTTGCATCTAGCTTAGATTGGAGCGAAATTGCTTTTATACCGAAGAAATCATTTGCAAACTCAGAAAAAAATTAAAATGAAAACAATAGAAATATTTTTTCAAAAAACAAACTCCTTATTGGATTTAGTTTTTTCATTTAATTCTGAACGTTTCCTTCTAAGGGTTATGCATAAAAACATTATTTTACGACATAACTCAAATATTGATAAACGCTTCATACATTAAAAGGCGTTACGTGCAAGTTGTGACGTTATAGTTTGAGCCCGATTTGTGTGGCGCGTTTTTGTACCACGTGATTTTATATTATGAAAAGTATTAGCCGCATTGTACGATTTCCTCAGTGTAATAAAAATATCATAAATAAATAAATTAAAAAAAAAGTTTTTAGGCCGCTTGCAGACGATACAGTGGCTTAAGGGGCTCCATGCAGTAACAATCGCACCACCAATGGAAAATATACCTTTTTTTAAAGATAATTTATAAAACCGACCAATAATACAATATTTATACCATTATGTATAGGTACAACGTTTCAATATTTCAAGCGTCTACCTGTTGCTGTTATTAATATCGAGCAAAAAACGGCAATAAAATCTAATTTTTTGTATGGAAGCCTCATTAAATATTTATTTTATTCAAGTATTTGTTCTTATAGCGGCAACAGAAATGTCAACTGATTAGCTATCACGGTTCATGAGATACAGCCTGGTGACAGGCAGACAGACAGACGGATAGTGGAGTCTTAGTAACAGGATACCATTAGTAATACCCTTTGGATAACGAAACCTAAAAACGTATCAGATCAATCTCACAATTATGTTAATAGTGATTTTTAGGACCCATGGCCGTGAAGCTAAGGCAAAAAACCCTGGAAACTACTACAGGTAGTTTCTAAGTAGTGAGTCGTAAAAATCACTATTAACATGATTGAGAGATTCGTCTGACACTTTTGGTAAAAATGATCTGTAAAAAAGGTATGATTTCTTTTCTTTGAGGCGCTAGTGTTACTGCAAAGAGCCCTTCAAAAACTCGAAAGCAGTCTCAGTACTGTAAACAACCTTAGTACGGAGCAGGATAGAATCTGAAGTCATTTTCTGGAACGAAGTTAAATACACGCTGATATTAATAAAAGTAGAAATGAAAATATTACTGTGAAGAGCTAAATGACGAAGAGCCCCATTTTAAATGTATATAAAAATATTAATTATAAAATAAATAAGACAAATAGTGAAAGTGAAAGTGGAATTGTCTTTATTTCCAACAAAAATAAATAAAGTACAAATATTACTTTAGGTATATTCTTAAAATGTTTTTTTCTTCTAATAAAATAATGTAGCGGTCCTTCTGCATCCAAATTTAACATATCCTTTTATGTAACGTGCCTAGTTCCTCTGCAGAATACTCTGAGAGTGCACCGAGGCTCGAGCGGCTTGTTACAATGTGATGTGCCGCACAATACGGGGCAAGTTCAACCTGAGCTTACACATCAGGCGTGTAGACTTGGGGTGCCAAACAACTACGTGCGAGCTTGCAAGCACGCCCTTCATGGGTTGTGTGGCGGCACGAGTCACGCGTTTTGTGACGCCAAAATGTCAGTATTTGACAATTAATGTGCTGAAAAGTCGCGTCTTTTAAAACGAGCAACTCGCGTCGTCGTACTGACTTTGATCCAGTGGTAGCGTGTTGATGCGAGGTGCGAGCTTTAGTGCAGGCAAATATCAAAAGTCACGACTATCTAGTAGGTATGATAGTTGTCAAATTTTGACATTTAAGCGCCACAAAACATGCGCTGCGCGCCCTTACTCTACGGGCCTCGATTCTGTCAGTACATTATAGTACAAGACATGTTTTTTTTCATTCCATTGACAGCTGCAACGTCTGCGCGTAGACGCAATGAAGCGTTCATGCTGTTATCATTGTAGTTCAATGTGTTAACAGAATCGTGCAGTCCCGCTCGTGCGTGCTCTTCCTTACTCAACGCTTCGCAGTCATCAGCACCAGAGTGTGATTTATTTGCTGAAAATATTATGGGTGTGGCTGGAGAATGATTGATATAATTGATGTATGATTGAAGAAGTGAATGAGGTCGATGCAAGAAAGAAGAAAGAGTTAATAATAAATATCTATATTAAGATTATTTTATAGATAGATAGATAGAATATTCTTTATTATTTATAAAATATTCTTTATGTTTCTTTTATAGACTTTTAATCTCAAAAGATGCGTTAATTTGTAATATTAACGTAAATCATATTTTCTCTATTTATGTCTTATTTAGTACGTGATTGTGAATATTTTTTTTATAAAATATAAACATGATCCTAATTGTCAGTTGCAAAGCGCAATGTTTGGCCGTAAAAAAAAAATATTCAAAAATTATAATCTTTCGTAAGCACGCTTCTGTGTTGGTAAAGAGTTAACCTTCTAATAATAAATACTTTGTACCCTTAACGCCCATTTTAAACAGCTCCCCAACAAAGAGTTTGTGCGTAACGACTTTACGCACGATTGGGGAATGGCTATAAGTCGGATGGGAATAGGCCGAGCGCTTGTACGTACTTCACGTTCCGTCCTATTCAGAAACTAACAGCTTTAAAGCACTCCTAAGAGGACGTCTATTTAATCTGTGGTTACGACTTTTCCTTGTAAAATCGCCGCTGCACGCGTTTTAAGGAATCGTATTTTTTATAAATAAGACCGTCATCTTTTAACATTTATTGGGATAATGCAAATAAATGTAGTAGTCTCAGTTTTCATTTGTGAGTTGCTACTGGATCAGATAGGTACTGGGTAGGTGGCTCAAAAATATATATACATATTTTTTATTAATTTATTTATGTTTTTCGAAATAAAATCATTCGCCAAACTGCGTGGCAGTTTATTGGCGGATTATAGCGCACTTCTTATCTTTAACTTCTATGTTTGACTACCCCCCTGCCCGCCCTGCGCCTGCGGCTTGGGATCGGAACAGTGCCACAGACCGGGGGGCAGTTTCACAAACATTAAATATGACATGCAAAAAGATTTTTAAATGAGATGTTTAGTTCGGTTATATTCTATTATGGATCACTTCAGGATGGATTTATTTATTTAACAAAACCTTTTTTAATTTCTTCCTGAATATGTTTTTACTTTCGCAGTCCTCCTCAGAGAAACCCAGAGAGAGAATCTTAGCGAGAGAATATTATTAATGTTATTATCTACTGAGTAAATGTTTTCTGTGATGGGCAGGACATCTGGTTAGACGAGAAGACGGACGCTGGAAGAAGGCAGTCACAGAGTAGTGGCCGAGAACTGGCCTTCGGTGTGTTGGCACCTCAGAGCATTGAATAGTATTTGGCCCCCTACCCGAAGGGTTGATGACATTAATAAGGCGGTAGGAGGACAATGGACGAGATTAGCAGCGGACCGGCGAGGTTGGCGTGATGGTGAAGAGGGCCATGCCCAGCAGTGGGCGTCTTTTATGGGCTGTATAGATAGATAGATCTTTTCTGAAGCATTATACCTATGTACCTACTTCTTCTCTAAACTTTTCTGTAGATTTTGTAGCTTTCATTCTGTAGGTACTAGCTGTTGCCCGCGACTTCGTTCGCGTGGTAATTTTGATGTGTATTTTTCCGGGATAAAAAATAGCCTATGTAGCACATAATCCATACTATAATCTATCACTGTGCAAAATTTCATCCGGCTCCGTTGAGCTGTTTTTGCGTGAAAGAGTAACAAACATCCATCCATACATATAAACTTTCGCGTTTATAATATTAGTAAGGATATTGTTTTGTATTTTCACACAAATCATAAAACACGTTTTTTATTTCTAACATACGGCCATATGAACGGTGAAGGTTCAACTCTGAGACGCAAACGAGTTGAAAGGCCGACAGAAGCTCGGAGGGCGATGACGTCACCCTAACGCGTTTCAGTTTAGCTCCAATGGCTTTTCGAATTATCGTAAGTTTAAGGTTCATGTAACCCGATCGAGTTAAGGAGTCTTTGCGAGACGCTTGTGAATGGCTACGACTTTGTAAAGTACAATGCTCGGAGTTCGTGACTGACAATTGCTTCTTTGTAGGGTTATTGTAATGTCATGTAAAAGCTCGTCGGTTACGAAACGATTTTGTTGTTCGACTGCCTCGTTGGTCTAGTGTAATCACGTCTGATTACCAAGCCGGAATCAGACGTGGGTTCGATTTCCACTGGGGGCCGCCGTACATTTGTACAAATGACCTCAGTCTGGGTGTATTTCCATGTTTGTGATGCCCTTGCCTGGTTACCATAGCAGAGGTATCCTAGCTTGGGACAAGCGATTGTGTTGTGTGGAAGTTATTATTATTAAAATAAGCTCTGAGATACTTTGTTTCCACTTTCACGATTGTTTAAGTATGTTTTTGTAGTGAGATGCTAAGAATTTATAATGACATTGATTTTTTTTTTCGTCTTTGGTTGGGAGACCGGCCGTCACCTTTTCCAAATTCTTTTAGGGTTTCTGTATACGGGTTTCCATAAGATCCTATTACTTAGCTTACGCAGTCCATTCGTTTGTCTGTTGTACCTTAAAACGGTTTTATCTCTTTAATCGTAATACGCTTCAGGCGCTGTCGCAGCAGATGGCAGATGTCGCTGCCTGTACGTAATACAGAGAAGTTTGTAGAGGTTCGAAATTTCGCCGATGCCTGCACTTGTCCCTTAGCTCAGTTGGGAGAGCGCTCGCACGGATAGCCAGAGGTCGCGGGTTCAAGTCCCGGCATGGGTGGAATTTTTAGCCTCTAAATAGGTTTCTTAAAATTGTCCTCAGCACGGGTTAGTCCAACAAAGAGAATATAATCGTAATACGTAGACAATTGAATTTTTCGGATGTATTGTGTTATCACGGCATATTACCTAAAAAAATCAGGGGGATTTTTTTTGTGAGAGACCAAGCGTGATGCAGACTCGCGTTACTATTTTTTGTTAAATATAAATTGTCTAGTGGTACAGAACTCTCTGGGTGCGAGTCCGGTTTGCATTTGGCCGTTTTTATTATCTTTCAGTAATTAGTAATTCCTACTGATAACTCGATGATTCTATCTTTTTATTTATAGAGTATTAGACCATAGTAAGTTAATTTAACTTTTGGCTCTGAAGTTGAACAGATTTTATTAATTTAGAAAATACTTTCCGCATCACAAGTACCTACGAAAGTTTAGCTTAATTGTATAATAAAAATAATAAAGTTCACATGACACAATCACTTATGCTTGTCTCAAAATAGGATTCCTCGTCCTATGGTAACCAAGCAAGGACATCACAAAACTGGAAATGCACCCAGACTGAGGCCATTTGTACAAATGTAAGACGGTCCCGAGAGGAAACGAATTCAGATGTGATACCGCTAGACCAATGAGGCAGTTGATAATATGAGCGCATTGAACCATGGTTGGACTTATTCGAGTGGCCAGGCGTAGGCCTCGTTTGTTTAGTTCATTAAATCTATTTCAACAAAGCGCAAAACCGAAGGTAGACAAATGTTAATCTCCATGTCATCATCACACCTCCACCCCACGTGCTTAGAAGTGCCAAGTGCAGTTAGCTCAGGCGTCGTTTGCGGTACGATAAAGTGGTAGCAAAATGGGTCGCAACTCTGCATGCTAGTAAAAAGTATTTATTGCCTCATCAAAATACAACTTAAAACAAAGTAAGGCTTAACTAGGTTATGATATAAAATGAGGCAAAAGGTAGCGGCTCAGCTGGTGCTGACCCGGGTCAGTCCCGGGCAGCGCTGGTGTTCAGCCACTGCCTTCTCCCTAAGATGTTGTGTGGGAGCGGACTAGGCAACTAATTGTGTTCTGGACATCGATTAAGAACGAAAATCAATTAAAATATGGGAAAAAAACAATTCTTCTTCTTAATAAAAAATTATGCGCTGACGCGGGTATTCGGACACGTCAGCGACTGCAGTCGGCACACGTGCCGCCCGCGTATAAGCGCCCTTGTGGAAAGAATTGGGGTGACACTGTGACACGCACAAACGTACTTATTATTTTCATAAAAATGTTATAGAATGTTCAAGAATTATATTTCACAGGCGTAAGTTTGCAAAGATATCATGGCTACACAACTAACGACAGTGGTTTGAGCCGAGTACCAGTTCCTTGTTTCTATTGGCAGCCTGGAAAAGCAAGATAGCCGAATTGGTTGCCTGCCTTCGATAGTAGACGGCACATACAGAAGAATCCTTTCCAAGCGTTTACATATACCTACAAGTTACAGCCATTTCCCTCGAGCAGATATTCGTGCTATTGCGAGAGTATGAGCTATCAAATTTAAAACGACGAACGAAAGTTTGTAGTCCTCGTGTCTGGTGCGAAATTTCAGAATGAGGGCCCCGGCAAGTGTGAAGAGTCGAGCGTCGCTGCACAATAGACGGATAGGGCTGGTCGTATCGAGGCAGGCGGTCGACATGCGATGGCGGTCACGCGACCGAGGGTGCCACCCCAACCGCGGCTTGGCCTACAGCGGTGCTACTTTTCACAGAAAGTCCGCAAGACATAGTTTCCAAAATAGGTGGCAATTATCGGGACATAATAATTGGTGATCCAACTTATTAGTTTAATGGGTTATAATTATACATTACAATATACTAGTAAAATAATAAAATAATTGGTGATTGTGTTATTCCGCTTCATCTACTTAATAAGAGGGCCGGTGGTAGCTAGGTATTCAGGTATCTGGCTAGGTATCCCGGTATCTGGCTATGTATCCAGGTATCTGGCTAGGTATCCATGCTGTAACACTAGCTTCGTCAAGGGAAAAATATCATATCTCTTTAGGTTTCCGTATCCAAAGGGTAATAACTAAGAATCCACTGTCTGTCTGTCTGTCACCAGGCTGTATCTCATGAACCGGGATAGCTAGACGCTTGAAATATTCAAATGTCGTATAGATAATGGCACGGAAACCTTCGTGCGCGAGTCCAACCTACACTTACTATACACAATTAAATACTTCCCTATTTAAAAATAAGCTTAAATCGTTATTAGTTGATAAATGTTATTATAGTGTAAATGACTTCCTCAGTGATAAATTCCAATCAAAGTAGTGACCGCTGTTATTATTAAAATATTATTGATGAAATTTATAAATGACATTCTCAATGACAAATTTTAATTATATTGACCACTGTAATTATTTAAATATTCTTGATGTAATTGAAATGTTAATAATTGAATTTTTATAATGCAAGTTAAATTAATGTTAGTTTTTTTTAACATCAGAATGGGTGAAACCGTGTCCAGACTTACCGCCACTCAAATTTGTACGCTGATAACAGTAGAACATGTTGATCCGAATTCATCTTATTTATTATCCAAAATGCATGCTTATGTATCTTGACTGACACATGTTTTAGCAAATAAATAAATCTTTATCTTTATCTTGGCCAGTTTTATACAGATCATTTTTGCGCAGTGTCAGATCATCTCGCAATTATTTTAAAATGGTGATTTTTAGCATCCACGAGCGAGAACCCGCGATCAATTTATACTCTTTCCTTGCTAGAATGCAGGTTAAAAAACCGGCCAAGTGCGTATCGAGCTTCCTTGTAAGAAAAAATGTGAAGTCTGGTTTCCTAACAGTATGTTGAAAATCAAAGAAAACTTTAACCACTTGATTTTTCTTGGATTTTTTTTAACGTTTGGTGCCGATACATTACTGGGATAGCAATAGTTGAATTGAATTGAAATAATTTATTCACTTAAAACATAGTACAATGACAGAATACATTTAAATTATTTATCTGTAAATCAATGCCAGTAAAAACGTATTAAATGCCCGCAGTGTCCAGTTCAACGTATAATTTGTTTTATTGGCCAACGCTGGCCTAATTCTCACTGGAACCAGAGTTTCATAATGGGAAGGGATTGCTCAGCGTCGTACTAACTGGCTAGTTTTTCATTTGGCTCTATACGCACACTGAGTGCACAGTATGGCGGCGGGTTGGTTTAGTCAGTTAAAATCTTCGAGACAACAAAATATGCAGGATGTCCCAAACCTCAACGTCAAATCGGAAACGGGTCATCATCATCAGCCATTGGACGTCCACCGTACGACATAGGCCTCCTTCGTGGTTTTCATAACCATGGGGGATTTTGCTATAATCGCCACGCTTGGCAGGCGGGTTGGCGATCGTAGTATGCGGTTGGAATTTCAAGAAGACGCTGCTGCCCGTCTCCTGGTACTGAGATCGATTGAATGATTTCCTTAGTCACCTTCTACGACACCCACGTAAGGAAATGGAGTGACGCTATTCTTAATCCGGCGCCACACGGAAACGGGTGATAGTCATCAAAGAAATAATAAAAAATACAGATGATGTACTATGATTTGTAGTCACAATAGTTAAAAGATCATCATCAAGTGGATCAGGTGTTTTTGTATACGTTTTAACGTGTTTAAAATTCAGACGATATTCAGGATACGTTGTTGTAATTTTGACATTATACGTTGAGGCTCTATTTGCTAAAGAAACACTTATTATAATGAATACTAATAGTCCATATGCACATTGAGACTTACCAGTCTTTTAAGAAACCGTTACATAAAGAGCCACGCTTAAGTGTTATCCTTCTGCTATTTTCATTCTCACCGGCGTAAGTCACATGACCAATGCCCAATTGGTACAGCAACACAAGGGGATAGTTCTATCGTAGTAAGAAAGCCTGCTAGTTCAGATAGCGGGCCGGCGGTAACTCAGCCCGTTAATTGCCCGCGATAGATACACGACTGGAAATTCGTGCGTGCAATAACGTTTGGGTGAAATAACGTCTACGTTTGTAGATGGTGACAGGGGTGGGTTTTGATAAGACTACGACTGAAAGATTTAGGGTAGGCTAGGCTAGTTTTTGGCGTTCCGTACCCGATTGCAAACGGGACCCTTATTATTAACCTCCCTTACCTTACGGCTTTATTTATTGAACAATAATAGTTTAATAAGCAGTAAAAAATCTCTAAATGTGTTCCTACGGCGGGTTTGTTTTAACAAATAACACGTTCCGTGCTCCATGGCCAGTTCACCACGGTACGACGTAAAAAAATTCGTTTTGAAAGTACATGCTTAGTACTACTTTCCGAGTAAAATACCTTATGTTTATTTCCAAAATTAATTATTAATGAAACTAAGGATTTTTTTTCACAAAAGTGTTGTCGTTAGTAACAAAGATTGGAAGATGATTATTTTTTTTCACTTTTTCAGAATTACCAAATTCTGAGCAGCAGGAGAGCGGATAAATATAAGTGTAGTTTAATTGAAGACTTAAATAAAAAAACATTGATTAATTATTGTTGTCAATATTTAATCTTTCACACTCACTCCTCTTCCACAGGTATCACAAGCATTGTAATTGTTCTGTATTTGTATCAACTTTTTTTTTTACGTAGCCTCGTTTGTGTCCCACTGCTGGGCAAAGACCTGTATCAACTATGTGCCTCATATTTGAAATACTTAGGTCATTCCATATTTACGTGCCTTAGCATACTATTAGCAATATTTTCATTCATAAATTGTAATATTTTCTTTTATAATATCTAACCCGTCTTCGTCCAATCCTTTAGTTCTAAATTACCTTTTTCAGATTTCTATTTTATGTTTAACATTAGCTAACATTCCTTGGACTACAGTCCAGAACATAAACATTTTATGTCTAAATTAATTTTGTAATACAATCGACTGTCTACAATCTGTTTTGTAGACTTAATAAAATAAAATACTCTAAAAATTAAATTAATTCAACACAATTCTGTATTCATGCTGTACGAGATGGCTAAGTATTTGCAATTGGCCACTTTTTATATTTTACTCGCTGTTTCCGCAACAGTACGCATTCGCTTGGGATTCGAGTTAAAAGTGGATTACTCCCCAGGGTACGGTAAATCTGTATCAAGATCCTGTCAGCCATTTATAAGAGTAATTACGTGAAGGCAAACGTGCAAATATCATTACCTGAGCTAGACAAACAAACTTCCTGATTAATTAGATTTTTTCCTTTATTATATTAGGCTTGCTTTAGTTAGCTTTTGCAGACAAAGTTACTATTTTTATTAAATTTCTTTATTGTATTTAAAAACTAAGAGCCCTATCACACTAGCGATTTGCGCGCAATTACAAAAGCGATGCGATGCGATGCGCACACGCTGCGGCGCCGTCGCGGCGATGTTGCCGCGATTATCACCGTCGTCGCCATTTTGTACAATCGCGTTCAACAGTCCGCCCTGCCCCACTTGAGTCATATCAAGCATGTAGCGGACGTAGCATTGTTTAGAGATTCAATCGTCGTTGATGAAATGGACACAAAGTTATTTGAAATAAAATTCGAAATCGTCCCGTTATATGGGATATATAGTAGTCGCTTCCCACCAGTCAATTACTTGATAATTAATCCTCCCAGATACGAATCGTTGAATTATATCTGCTTTCATTTTCTGTGTCTTTAAAGTAACAGAGTCAGCAGTAGTCAATCAATCAGTAGTATTTCCTAGTTAGATCAATCCATTTTGCTACTGAGTGTCCAAAACGCGGATCGTACGCCGCGATGACGCCGCGACGACGCAGCGTCGTCGTGACGTGCTCCCATGCAATCGCTTTGCAATCGCAGCGAGTTCGCTGCGCAATCGCCTTGTTTTTAAATCGCTAGTATGATAGGGCTTTAAAAGTACAAAGGCAACCTTAATACTAAAAGCATTACATTCCAGTTACCCTTGGTGTTGTTGAAATTTTAATAGATATTTTTAAAGCTGCTTTCGCAATTTTAAAAATATCTATTTTATTTTCCTAATACTCTTTTTTTCTTATAGTCACGAAGTAAGAAAGGGGGGAAGTCGCGGGCCCTACTCGCTGTGCCCGCGGCTTTGCCCGCGCTCGAGTTCGTCGACTGCTGGACATAGGCCTCCCTCAGGACAAGCCACAAACACTTTCTGGCCATGAGGGAGTTTTAAGCCAGCGACTAAGGGAAAATCAGGCAAAACTAGGTTGCAGCACCTCTCGTGTACTAGAATAAGCCTCTACTACGATGACCAAACCGCCTACACAGCGTGGTAATGACTGAAACTACTTAAAAATCAAATCAACACCTCTATAGCTTCAACTAGTACACATTAACCTCATTAACCTCCATAGTATTTATTACTACTTTATAGTAGCTGTAAGCTTTATAGCTCACTCAAGCGATGTCAAATGGAAGCCATTGGCCCTGGCCAAACAGAAGGGACATGGTGCGAGGGCGCGGAAAAGACGCGATGCGTTGTATAGAGTTCGCGTCCTCGCCCCGTCGCTTCTGTGTGGGGGTCGTCCCGTCCCTTCTGTACATTTTATATGAAAGTGAATTTGAAAGACGACGCGTCTCCTCCGCGCTCTAGCCCCGCACCCTTTCTGTGTGGCCAGGGTCTCTAGTCGCCTTCAGTGCACTGCTGATGCCTTCGTTCACATTCGTGCGGTTGGACTTTACGCAGCATGGAAGATGATAGCACATATCCCCGGTATCGTTTGACTAATAAGAGAAGATAAGAATATTCTTTATTGCACACAAGAAGCGAGAGATAAAATATGAAAGTTACAATGAAAAAGTACAATGGGCGGCCTTATTGCTAACAGCAATTTCTTCCAGACAACCTTGTGATGGAAAGGTTTCCGAAGGAGAAAGGGAGACGGGTAGTTGGTGCAAATATGAATATTACATACTTAAACTTAATAATAAACTTACATAAATCTTACTTAAATAATTGTTATATACTACTACATAAATAAGTTACAATACCTATATGTAAGAGGAGGATATAATGAATATAATATACCTACATAGAAAGAAAAAACAATCATGTATTTAAAAAGACAAGATTCTATTCTGCTCTGCAGTGAAAATGGAAAGCACATTTATCTTTACATTTAAGTTGCAAAGTCGCCCGTTACGTACCTAATTAAGTAGATATTACGAATGTACAGGCTGATAGTTGTCGAATATACAATAACATATTTAATTGCATTTAGCAAAATAATGGTGGAATGTACCTGAACGACGTTTAATGAATATAAGAGGGTATCTAATAATTATAAATTAATATTTATCTGATGTAATAAAAATCTCGTGTCACAGCGTTTGTTATTGAACTCCTCCGAAACGGCTTCACCGATTTTTATAATTTTTTTGTGTTTATTTGGTAGGTCTGAGATTAGGTCGTAGGCTAATTAGTATGGCAAAAACAACGTTTGCAAGATCAGCTATTAACTAAATATTAATAATTTATACACTTAAATAAACATATTATAGTTCTCGGCTATCTTTCCCATATTGATAGGCCTACGACCTATTCTCAGATCTACCAAATAAACACAAAAAATTTCATAAACATCGGCGAACCTGTTTCGGAGGAGTTCGATAACACGAGATTTTTCTGTATTAGATAAAATCATCATCATCATCATCATCAGCCCATTGACGCCCACTGCAGAGCATAGGCAACCCTCATGGTTTTCATAACCATGAGGGATTTCGCCATAATCGCCACGCTTGGCAGGCGGGTTGGCGATCGCAGTATGCGGTTGGAATCTCAGGAAGACGCTGCTGCCCGTCTCTTGCTAATTTATTTCCTTAGTCACCTTCTACGACATCCACGGGAGGAAATGGAGTGACGATATCCTTAATCCAGCGCCACATTAGATGAAATATTCGAGTTAAATCGAACTCAACAGGCAAAGATCACAACAGTACGAGAAACCCCATTTGTTTTCAGATAAGATTGATGAATTGTTAGGACACCGTCACGCAATCCAACTATTTTTCAGCTGAAACAGAAAGAAGTAACAAACACAACGGTCTAGTTTTAAATAGGCCCCCCGATTACAAGATTATAAGAAACGCCACGTTATTTTTAACCGGTTTATCCGCAAGTGAATTGTATATTTGTTCCGGTGTCATGCGGTTTGTCAAATGGCCTCAGCCTGGGTGTATTTCCGTGTTTGTAATCATAATCATAAAGCATTTATTTGTGGATCATAGGTACATTTAAATATAGTGTTCAGTCAGTTTTCGGATCGCTATGTCCTGTTAGGACATTATATTTTTTTGTCAGAGTAGATAATATAAAAACCTATACCCAACCAATGTGACATGCATTTGAATTATTTGGAAATAAAAAAATGTCAAAATCTGTATAAATCTTGAAATTAAAATTAAGTAAAATAATAAGTACATATGTCAAATAGGTTTTTTAAAAGTATGTCAAATTATAAAATAAGTTGAAGAAACATTAAGTTAGATCTGTAATACTTCTATATAGTTATAAATGTGAAACAAAATGTAACATAATTAAAATTATTATCAGTGATTTGTGATGTCCTTGTCCAGTAACCATAGCACAGGGTATCCTAGTTTGGGACCAGGGGCCTAATTCATCATCATCATCATCAGCCGTTTGACGGCCACTGCAGGACCAAGGCCTCCCTCATGGTTTTCCAAGCTTCCCGGTCTTGTGCCGCCCGCATCCAGCGACTCCCCGCCACCGTAACGAGGTCCAATTATTCGCACCAAATTCAGCTGGAATTCTAACGTTTGCGATAGCAATGGAATTTGACAGATAGACGATTGGAATCGTTCAGCATTTGGTGCGCGTAATATAGGGGCAAGACAAGTGATTGTATAGTGTGAAAGAATGAATGAATTTTTTTTATTACCCTAAAACCACTTTGTTCAACGGTGAGCTTAATACTAGACAGTATTTTCTTGGAGTGTGGAAGATATTATAATTTTTAATTATTTACTAGAGGCATATCTGAAGTTTTAACGCTTGTTAACCTTTCAATGAAATGTCACTTTTAAAATTTAATCAAACGAAATACTAGTTAGAACGGTTAATTTAAGAAAGGGACTATTTATATGATTTGCCTCTCACTCATGCAACACAGACGGCAATATTGGATGAGAGAGGAAAATAAGCTAGTTTTTAAATATCAATGCACGTGGAAAGGTGGCAGCCCAGTGGCTTCACATGCATGGGGTTCCAACTTCGAATCTGGGCATATGACTATGTTTTCCCAAACATGCTTGGAAATTTGAGCATTATTTTGACAACCTTCATCTAAATAAATCAAAATCGCTGTACTACTGGCCAATTACATGCGAGCAGCGGCCGGCAGTTGCATGATTTTTTTTTTGCTGCCAAATAAATTACAAAGTAAATTCATATCTGTCGTGTAATTTAAAAATGGAACGATCTTTACTCCGAAACGTGGCAACCAAGGGAGTAAGTTATCAAGGGTATTACCTATTTAAATTTCGAACTTGCTTGCAAATCGAAAGCTGTTTATTGAAAAAAAAAAACATGAACACTTTAACGCGGGAGAAATTGTTGTTCGTCACTGATTTCGAAAAGCAAAAAGTTCTGCCTAGGTAGGTACTATTTAGTTTTAATTGCCAGCCATTATTTGAGAAAAGTACTACACAAGCCTTGGCCACAACTAGGCATTGATGGACCTATGTATTATGGTTAAAATTAGTCTATGAAGTTCGGGAAAAGCTCGGAACAAATTACGAGACTCGATTCCTGAACTATTATTGATGTGTATTATTAACCTATAAATTTTTACGGAACCCTCGGTGGGCGAGTCCGACTTGCACTTGTCTGGTATTTATAAATACTGAAGTAACGTCACCGATATATAAGGCCGGGTTACACCGCCAAACCAAATAGTGAGAGTTATATCAATCGGTCGAAGCCCGATACTGAAACATTTTTCACTTGACCTAAGTCCCCTAGAGCTTTCATTCGATAGACTTACGTTAAAGAAAAAAAATCTACACCACCCCGGTACGATCGTTTAAATAAATGATGCGAATACATCGCACATTTTATTGCATAATAGCTGATCCCGCTTGATATAAAATCTCAAATAGGGTGGAAACCTATCATTATCATCATCATCGGCCTATGCTTGTTCACTGCTGGACATAGGCATCTCCCATTGCACGCCACTGAGCACGGTCCTCGGCTACTCTCATCCAGCTCTTGCCAGCCGCCCTGCGAAAATCATCGCTCCACCGAGTCTGAGGACGTCCTACCTACACTGCGTTTACCGATCCGCGGTCTCCACTCAAGCTAATTCGGTGGCTTTGGTGAAACCTACCAAAGTGAAACCTATAGCGATGTTTAGGTTTGGTCTGTGCATTTACATATTATTTTATTATTTAATATTAGGAAGACGAACAACACAACAAAGGCTTTAAAACAACTGAAGGCTAAATTATAAGTCTCCACTTATAGAAACATTGATAATACGTATTTATTATGATTATGTTTTTATTTTATTTATTTGTAATATTTATTTCACAAAGACTACAGCAAAAAAATTACAACAGACAGGTAATTAAAGTAGACCAAACATAGGCCAGTTATGGACTAATATTTTTTAAACTAATCTTATTTACGAGGCACAGTTTTAGAAATACAAGCAGGCATAAACAATTAAAAAAAGCTAAATTAACAGAAATCATGCGAAATTCGGTGCGTGTGCGTACGTGCGTGCGTGCGTGTATGCGTACTAGAATTCAAGTTTTACTTGTTATGGTTTCTATAACCTGCTGTTTGAAAGTTTCTTGAGATACATGAAATATATCAATGTCTGAGAATTTTTTTTTGTATGTTTGAAGCAAGCGGCAACTTATAGAATTATGAATCTATTTAGAGGCTAAACATTCCACCCATGCCGGGACTTGAACCATTTAATAATAACTTATATAACGATGTTTCAGGCAATTTTTGAGTTATGAGTAGGTATCAAAAGAATCTAATTGAGTGTGAACAATTCAAAAACAGAAAAAATAATTATCTATTCCTATTTTTGTGATTTCTCAGTCTATATCTTACGAATATCGATTATTCGCATATTCACAAAACTTCTGGCGTCGGTGTTGTATTGAGAAAAAAATGCTTCATTTTCTTCGAGAGTTGTAAAACTACCAAAAGTATGTATACGCTAAAATGGCTGCCGTATGGCATTAGTTACACGAGTCAGAAATAAAATGTGAGAAGGCAGCCCTGTTTGGCACAATAACAAATGGAACTCAGGAATCATAAAGACTTGCGAACTTCCCCCATTTCTAACAGCTTTAGGTAGGTGTATTGTCTGTGAAAAAACGTGAACCTACACATCTTAAAGCTTCGTCTGTCTTCCATCGTTAGTTTCACGGCAGCAGACCTTAGCGAAGAGCGGCGGTCGCGGAGCGTAAAAATAATGGTGCACGAGCCCGGCGTGCCTGGCATCGTACAGTTTGATCCGAGACAAACAAAAAAAAATAATAAAAAGTTCAAAATTGAAACTGAATCCTCTCGGAAACAAAATAGCGCTGCAAACAAAAATAAAACACTAAACTTTGTGTTTGGTACAATGTGATTGGTAAAGCCCATCAGCTTGTTGAATTACAGAGCAACTATTTTTTATTTTGATTTATTTGGGATTAAAAACATTAGAGTACTTATATAAATCAGACTTAATTAAACATTGCAAATGTACTACCCACTATTTAATCCACGGATATTTTATAAGAAGAAGTTGCTTTATTAATTTTATAAATCAATTGGATTACCGCATTACATGAAGCACTGTGTAATTCACAGTATTTAGTACACAATCATTGATTCATTATTCATTAACGCTTTTATAGCACTTAAACTAAATGTACAATACGGTGGACTTAATGCCAAAAGCACTTGATTTGATTAGTTGTTACAGTAGTAATAAATTGACAGTAACCTCCACATAATTTATTCAATGAACTGGTTCCAGAAGCTTATGTTTCTCTGTCAAAGAATAAACCGCTTTTTATCAAATTCTGAAGACGATAAATTCAAAGTTACATTTAATTCAACGTAAATTCAAAACACCCGACAAGTTTTTTCAACGCGTTATTCAGCCATTGAAAACAATTCACATGTGAAACGAAATTTGTCATTGAGAGGGCGACCAACCAACCCCAGCCAGTACTTACTAAAAACTAATTGAAAATACTCTTAAAACAATAATTTAACTTTAATATTATTGACAAATTCAAATAAATAAAATAGATATAACTGTTAAGAGTAACTGGTAAGAAATGACAAAGTTATCTCTTAAATATAACACAGTGATGCTAATCACTGTTAAAGCAAAGATCAGTTACCTCAATTGGCTTTTATTGGCGCTCTAACTGGTTTTATTTAGATAATAGTGAAAACTGTTAATAAAAACATTAACGGGTCCACTAAACCCGTTTATCGATACGAAAATAGTAGAATCCGAAAAATTGACGTACGTGTCTTGACTTAACGTCAAAGACTCCGTACTCGTTCCTTTCTGCCAAAACAGTTGCGACGTTAACTGCTTTTGTAAATACCTATAGACTATATTCTTTTTGTTGCACTAACCCGTGCTGAGGACAATTTTAAAAACCTATTTAGAGGCTAAAAATTCCACCCATGCTGGGACTTGAACCTACCTATAGACGTTGACAACAACTCCATCAAGCGTATCGTAGTACAGGGAAAGCTAGAGGGCACCAAAGCACGCGGTAGAGCACCAATGCGATGGACCGATCAAGTTAAGCCCACTGTGGGGAGGCCACTGTATGAATGTACCAGAGCGGCATCTAGCCGTGAGGAATGGCGAGAGGCACGTGAGGCACGCAACATCAGTCTGCAAAAAGCGGGTAAGTGCGTGTCAGGCGACGCGCAGTATAGTGTTCCGTGGAAGGACGGATTTTTTACCTGCTCTACAGGACTGACAACTTCATCTAAGTTATTTTAAGTAGAATTTGTACGAAGTTTTCCTTATATAAGTTGGTAGACTACTACTCTGTAACTTGTAAAGCCTACTTAGTCGTGATAGTTTTCCTTTAAGGTTCATTATAAGGTTCATTTCACGTTTCTACAATCAACCGCTTATCGAGAAGAGGGGGCGGGGGGGACGCTCTACTCTAACAAACAGTTTCACTTTAAAGTTTAATATTTCGCAAACAGAACCCTGAATTGAAAAACGGTTTTTTACACCCACAATATTTTTAAACGACTAATCAATCCAACGATACCCCACACGACGGTTTTGACGAAAAAAAAAATTGCGGCCTAAATTAAAAATTTACGTGTAGGGGATTTTTTTTGAAGATCTGAATCTACCGTTTTGTCGGCGTAGTTAATATGGCTTTCGTAAAACTAAATAAATAAATAAGTATACCGAAGTCAAATTTCACCTCTCTAGTACTTATCGTCTTTGTGCTAAGCCGCAGACAGACAGACAGACAGACAGGCAGACACACGGACGGACATGGCGGATTCCTTGTTTACTACGTAACCCTAAAAAGCCTGTTCACGAGGACCACGACCGCTCTGTCAAGAGCGTACCGACCAAGAAGAAGAAGATAGACGTTGAAAAAAAGCTATTTCGTTTTTTTGACGGGAAAAACGTCAACGATCCTTTTCTGCTAAATAGTACAGTTCGAGACAATTATTGATTAAACCTGGGGCAGTAAGCCACCCTAGGCCGCGTAGCACAAGCTGACCCCGTCTTTGATTTACTGAACTGTATAAGATATTCTGCGAATGTTCTGTATATGATCCCGTTATGCGCATCATCTTGTTTTATCGTTCATAAGAAATTATAATAATTTAAATAATCCCTCGCGATTCTGGCTGACTTGCGCCAACGCTATCTGACAGCATTATCTCTCTGTTTATTGATGGGTTAGCTCTATCAAATGGATAAGTTTGATTAAAAATGATATTTGTAAAGCTAAATTGTATGACTGACAACCCTTTCAATAAGCCATTTTATTCCTTTATCACTGGATAAGTAATTGTCTATTTACTAACTTATCCAGTGACTTGGCGCAAAGCTCTTAGTGGTTTTACCTCGACTACCCCTGCTTGGTTCCTAATTATTTAAAACCACTGACTTTGACATATTAAAGGTGTAGTATTTTCAAAGGTTAACACGAGCACTAGATATAATAAAAACTGAATGTGCACGGATATTTACTAGTTTATTTTTTCATTTTGCAATTTTCCAACGTTTAAATAAAAAAAAAAATGCCAAAATAATTTTGGTACAATAAAGAATATTCTTATCTTATCTTATCTTCTTTTTTTTTATAATTTTTGCCGTGGGTAGTAAACTTACAGTTGATGCTTTCAAAAATACGCCTGTCACCTCAGTCTTCCGTGATCAAGGGACTTGCAAAAGTTCCGAAACGTTGGAAAATTGTAAAATGAAAAAGTAAACGGGTGAATATCCGTGCAAATTCAGTTTTTATTACATTAAAAGTGAAAAAGTTCTGACCTGGCGACCGCGGAACGGACGACGTAGCGTGGTCTGACGACCTGGTTACGGTGGCGGGGAGTCGCTGGATGCGGGCGGCACAAGACCCGAAAGCTTGGAAAACCATGAGGGAGGCCTATGTCCTTCAGTGGCCGTCAAGTGGCTGATGATGATGATGATGATATTAGAAGTATTTTTATTCCATAAACGCCTCAGTAACTTGATGCGTTTGATTGAGCGAAGTTGGAGTGGCAATAAATTAGAAATATCTGTGAAAAATACAGTGGTGGTGTGATAGTGGAAATTCATAAAACATTTTCTTTTATTGTAACGAAAGGAACCACCGGGTATGTTTAACTGTTACTATATAGATTTAAAGTTTCATTCTGATTAGAGCGGCGTTGTTTGTAGAGCTCCACTGATGAGCTTTGTCTGAGTCAGACTCAAGTATCAACTTTTCAACCTTACAAACACACAGGTGCCCAAAGTCCTAGACAAAAGTAACTAGAAACTTGGTACGTTACATTTGTAGCACGTGGGTGATTGCGCACCGCTGTCTTTGCAGCTGACTGTACTACAAGGAAAGTAGACAAACCCGGCGTACAGGTAATGCCCTTCGCTATCTCTAGTTTTGCTCTTACAGCGAAATAAGTAGGTAACAAGTAACAGAAAGCTTATCTAAGTCGAGTTAAGTTAAGTCAAATGTGTCATCAGCTTCGACCTTGACTCTGAGCTGCCTCGTTGGTCTAGCGGTATCACGTCTGATTACCATACCGGAGGTCGTGGTCAAATTGCCTCAGTCTGGCTGTATTTCCATGTTTGTGGTGTCCTTGTCTGATTACCATAAAATAGGGTATCCTAGTTTGGGGCCAGAACTAGTTGTATTATACGGAAGTTATTTATTTAAAACATCTTTCTAGCACACATAGCTGCTGCGAAGAGGACTGTTTTGAAAATGATCTATCATTGTGGAATGAGACCACAGAACACATCTGCTCTGTGAATGAGACCTTCTAGTTCCAGTGGAACAACTAGCACATTGATGGCGGTTCGTTCGTTCTTTTTCGCGTGTCTAGTTTTAAGTTGAACTTCTGGACGGAATACTTGATACTTTTACTTTATCAAGGAACCTCTGGACGTTTTCAAACAAAGGAAGTGAGTTAGTTACGTTCGTGGGGGAAAGATTTTTATTTCTTACTCCACCGGTAGCTTTGCGCAGCATTGATGCCTGGTGACCTGTGGTAGAAAGTGATTTTTTTGATGAAAAGACGACCAGAAATAGCAAAATGAAAATAAGAGGAAAGTAAAACATAGAGTTCGGAGTTGAAGAAGCTTGACGTTGTTGAGTAGGGAAGGAGGGCTTACCCAATTCGCGGATATGAAAACGTAACGGAACTCAGAGCATAGTTGAGCATTATGGTCTTATCACCAAAGGTTGACTGGAAGAAAATGCTATTTAGCATTAAGTTCGCCTTTGTACGAAAAGTGATTTCTATGCAATAAATAATTTAATAATAATTTCTCGTACACTAACAATGTGATGTTAATAGCTGACAGTTGGCCAAAGTATTTTTTTACGTATCCTATGTACCTACCTCCCATTACAGGGCACAGGCCTTCTCTCAGAGAGAGAGAGAGAGAGTATGGGCTTAATCACCACGCGTGCCCACCGCGGATTGGCGATTTCAAGCGCTGAGGTATGTGAATAGCTCAGACACTCAGGTTTCCTCACGATGTTTTCCTTTACAGTTAGCGAGTGGTATTATTACTATTATTATTATACTTTATTGCACACAAGACATTTAACAGGACATTACATAAGACATTACATGTACTATAACTTCACAAATGTACTTAGAAAACAAAGTCATAGGTACATGCCCGCACTAGGAAACGAACCTGGGTCTCTCGCTTCTGAGTCCAATGTTCTACCCACTAGGGTATAAACAATATTAATTGCTTAGTGATATTTAAGGTTTACGCTGAAGTTACGTATTCCCTATATTTTGATTGCTCTCCCACCTGTATTAAGGACTTAAAGTTAATACAGTTTGAAGAAAAAGGACCTAATATTGCGGCAAAAAACATGTATTCTTACGTTTTTCATCAAACGCTTTCCGAATATTATCGGGGGAAACATTTGAAGTGGCGCAATAAAGGCAAAAGAAAACCCTCTGTTTATATAAGCTTACATCAAAGATCGCAATTCTTACTGCGCTTCTGAGGGAATATAATGCGGAGTACAGACTAAAAGCCACCCTTATATTTGATGCCAGAGTATTCCTAGAAACCTTAGTTTGCTTTAATAAGTAGCCTAGATACGTCCCACTCTAGGGCGTAGGTTTTTTCTCAGAAAGAGAGTATGGGCTTAATCACCACGCGTGCCCCCCGCGGATTGGCGGTTTCAATACTCTCTCTCTGACAGAAGGCCTGTGCTTTACAGTGGGAAGCATATAGGCTGCTTATGACGACGATGATTACACATGCAGTTGAAGCATTGACCGCGATGTACACTGATGTATGAGAGACCGTTTTTCGTGTCAGGCTCTTTCTAAGGAACCCGCATATCGCCGCCGTTTCATTTTAAGTAAATAAGCAGCCTAGATACGTCCCACTCTAGGGCGTAGGTCTTTTCTCAGGGAGAGAGTATGGACTTGATCACCACGCGTGCCCACCGCGGATTGGCGGTTTCAATACTCTCTCTCTGACAGAAGGCCTGTGCTTTACAGTGGGAAGCATATAGGCTGCTTATGACGACGATGATTACACATGCAGTTGAAGCATTGACCGCGATGTACACTGATGTATGAGAGACCGTTTTTCGTTCGGAACCCTCAGGACACGCGTCCCACTCTCACTTGTCAGGCTCTTTCTAAGGAACCCGCATATCGCCGCCGTTTCATTTTAAGTATCGTTACACGGGTTTTCCCCATCGATGACGAGGGTGTTTACGTTCTCATTATTTCACTTTCCTCTCAGACGCAGCGCAAATAGCAAAGAACAAAAGAAAAGAATCCCTCGAGGGAAGGAAAGGAGAGTAATAAACCATACTGTCGGCAGCCAGATCGATAGCTAAAGAGTCCGGTAATTAATGACCAATCGGGCGCGGCCACCGGCACTTACACTAATTAATTAAACCCACCAAATGCACTGACGACTTGCGATTGTACAAGAGTACCTACTCAGCTGGAGTGGACAAGGCCCGGGCGCCAAATAAAAACTTAATTACGACGAAATATCACTTAAATAAAAAAAAACATAACATAAACTCATGCCTGTATCGCGAAGGGGTAGGCAGAGACCAGCGTCTGCCACTTACCACGATCTAGCACGCCGGCTTCGGGTACTTTTTATCTTGCCCTTTGCTAATACATTCCCTTTTTGGTGGAAGTATGTCCGCTTTAATACACTCGTTAATGGTATTACTCTCTTAGTGAAGACCTGTGTCCTACAGTTGGGCATATAAGTTGCTTATATTTTATGCTCAAAATTAATTTAGCAATGAACTCAACAATTCATTTTAAGTTTGGAGACAATTGAACCCAACCTGGTTTTCTTATATTAGTCTCAACTTACCTCATCGGCATACAGTTTTATGAGTTTGAGTATTTGACACATTTAAAAACATATTTGTTTAGAAACATTTTACGCAAATTATTTGCTAAGCAGTCGAAACCGTTAACTTGTTATTTTGAGATATTCAAGGCCAACGACACTACCTCTGCATATATACCTATATCTTTATTTTATTTTATTTCGAACACAAAACAGGTTACAGACACATTTATAAAATTTTACATACATCAGATCTAGCCTATGACCTTAAACTTGTGTACCTAGCATGCATTTAGACTACTTATAATTTTAACCTTAACTCAATTACCCTTATATTAATTTACTTTATTTTATTCTCTCAGGGTGTTTAGCGACCGGTTATACAAATTATTCATTTTATCGTAAAAGTTCTGAAAGAGCAAGTCCTAAGTTATTCGTTTACATTTATTCTTGTACTGACACCGGTACGGTTTCTTCTGTTCTCCTCTATTTGGCACTTACAATGACATTACGTCGGCACGCGGCCCCGATGAAGCGATTTACCTACGTATCGTCGCGCGTAATCAAGCAGATTCGATTGGAGCAAGATTGGGCTCCACCCGTCAGATTAGATGGAACAGCGCGCGCTGCTTCCCCCTGGACCCCTCAGAGCATTCAGCCGGGAACCGCACCGTGAAGCTTTTAGGCGTGGCGCACATAGGAAGGACGTGGCACGAGGGCGCGAAATGGACACAAAATGTTGTGTAGAGTTCGCATTCCTGTCTTTCCTGTGTTGGCTATGTCCCATCGCTTCAGTACATTTTGTAAAAAAAAGGACACTGCGTTTTTTTGTCCCACGTCTCTACTGAGGCAGGCCTAAGATACTTGGAGTAATCAGGCAGAGGTTTGGCTAGACAGAGATGGAACCGGTCTTTTTGGAAATCCATGGAGGAGGCCTATGTCCAGCAGTGGACTTCTTGTGGCTGAATGATGATGATGATGATGATGAATATGATTTTGAGATTTATTGTGTAACTTTCACCTGGAATATATCTCACGTCAAATTTAATCAATAATAGCACGCCTGTCTCTCTAAGTAATTTCTTACTATTTTAGGTGCAAACAAATTATTAACTATCTCATATTTTGTGCATAATTACGAACATATAAAAATACCTGGAAATCAAGATTTATCGCGGTTCAAATATAAAGTTAAAGACAAACACAGATACACGTCCAGCATCTTTTGTATACCAAATATTTCTTCCCAAGGAGCCATTTCGATTTTGAAGCTTTCTTTTAGAAAACGAATTTGAAGTTTAAAGGCAATTCCAACATCGGGATATCAATCAAGCGTAGTGCGGATTTATACTTATGCTCCATTTAATAAGAACACTGAAAGTTAAATATCAATTACCCAGCAGACTTATAAGGATAAAATATTTCAGCAGGGCTGTTATAGTAAGAAAATTTAAGATTATTTAGATAACAAAGACGTTTGCAAACAAAGCCAGTTCAAAATATGTGTTCTAGGTTTTAAAATAATATTTAAACAAAGTGTTAAGAAAGGACTAAATTTGAAAAGACTGAGACAGATTTTTTTTGTCCATTTTTTCTCCAAAAATATCTAGACTTTGAAATGGACACTTGACACTTACACACTTGTAACGTTCATTAAATCGCAATTTCTGTGTAACTAAGAATTAAAAAAAATCCTCTGATTAGATTAGATAAATACTCTTTATTGCACACCTAACATTATAAAGAGACATGAAAAATCTTAAATATTCTAAGTTACATAGTATACAACGATTTCTTCCAGGCAAGCTTAGGATGGATAGGTCAGTAATTTTGATTTGGATACGACTGTACTTTTGATTTTGTATTTTTTGTTGTCCAGTTAGTATGCGTAACTTTGAGGTCAAACGTCATGACGCGTCAGTCTATTAGACACACCCTGCATGACGAAGTCAGGGTCAGATAACAGCGAAATTATCTTTCATGCTAAGCATGGACAAAGCTCGGCGCCTGCCTACCCCGGGATACAGGTGTAAGTTTATGCGCTTGTGAGAATTGTGATTTTTGCCGAAAGCGACAACCCACAAAAAGAGCGCGAACATTTTGAGCGAAGTTGCCCAATCTAGTTTGTATCACGGTGCACTAAAGTGTTTTTCTAGCATACTCGCTCTAAGGTCCCACGCTGCTCACCTGCACCGAACAAAATGAACTGTGTCGAGACGACGGAAACCGTTCGCTGAAATTGCTTCTCGGGAACATCACTTTGAAAGTTGCTTTGGCGAAAATAGGGATTTCGTAATGACAAAAAAGTGGAAGAAAATGTTGATGGTAATGGAAGGTATTCATAGTCAGGCTGGTTTGGCCGCACTTTCTAATATAAAACGTACATCGTCATCGTTAACTTAATATTAAAACAAAGTAATTCGAAAACGTGATACATGTGATATACTTCGATTTATTGAATTTCAGTTAATGTAATCTCTGTGTACAATCAAAAATGTTCTATCTATCTATCTATGTAAATATACACAAAATAAAGGCTTCCAACATTGTCTTATCTATTTCACTTAAAATTTATTTTATTTGTTAAAAGAAAACAAACAGTTGTAAAGTATAGTTACAAGACAAAACAATCTTACATGGATATGTATATAAGTGTACAACCAGTGGCGTTTTCTATAGATTAATACAAAGACAAAGAAATGAACAGAAAAACTCACAGTTATGCTAATAACAGCAGTCAAAGAGGAAATTAGTGCAATCTACTCCGTTACTTAAGCAGTGATGTTGCAACAGAAATGTAAGGGCTGACCTACTGTTTTCTGACTTATTTTTGATCTATTCATGATAAAATCATGTGTATATGTTTGCTCTATAATTTTTCGCACAGTAATTATTCTCAATTGTTTTGATTGTATAAAGTATTTCCAGAGCATAAAAAATTGGACAATTTTTTTCCCATACAAACCATTGCATCATTTTTGACCCCTTAGGTATCAAAATTCAACAAATCCTTTCTTAGCTAGAGCCTAAGACACTATACATGCATCTACGATCCAAATTTAATCACTATAGATTTAGTCGTATGGGCTGTGCATTGATAGGTTATAAGAACAAAGCGTTTTATATAACATACATACATACATACATAAACTCACGCCTGTATCCCAGAGGGGTAGACAGAGACCAGGCACTGCCACTTGCCACGATCCTGACAGATCACTTTCGCTTCCTCAATATTAATTCGTCGTTGCATGCACGTACGCCGGTTTCGGGTACTTTTATCTTGCCCTTTGCTAATACATCCCCTGTTTGGTCGAAGTATGTCCGCCAATAATAAAATATTCAACTAACATATTATAATTAATGTAGCTGTATATATTACAAGCGTGTCACTTACCACACTACATTCGCACATTGAGGACAGACGAAAAGCTAATTGAGCTGGAAGAGGAAATCAGGCCGCTTCCAACCGGTCTTTTTGGAAATCCATGGAGGAGGCCTATGTCCAGCAGTGGACTTCTTGTGGCTGAATGATGACTTACCACACTCACTGGCTGAACGGACACATAGGGAAGAACATGTTACCCATTGACCTAAACATAATGCGAGTGAACTCGAACATTAACAAAATAACAAGATTCGAATTCATCTGTCGGCTAATGTAATAAAATAATCCATCAAATGTGTTCTGATATCGACGACGGGCTGTATTTATTTATAGACAGGGCTCACAATATGGCATTCGTCTTAAGCAAGTATACTGTTATACATATAGGATTCGCCTCAAATGAAGTGGGCTCAGGCCGGAGATAGTTAACACCGCAGAACTCGCTCTAATCGCGACGGATAATCCGAAATCGATGGGCCGTGTAAGTATATCCCTCCCGCCACATAATGTTCTCATTTATATCACATCGCCTTCTCTATAAATGCTACGGGATCCCTTGTTTACTTAGTTCTTTATTAATATCCTCTTTGGGCTTAAAGCTCCTCGTCAACACATTACAACACTCACATTCGTGGAAAAAATGCGCGATGAAAACGTTAGGGACGAGATTTTTAATTACAGAAATAATATTAGGCCAGTCGTCGAATAAAAGCAATTTGGGTGGAAATGCGAGCGGCACCGCCGGCGGAACAAAGAGTGAGATTTCCATGTATAAAAAGGCATAAATAATTTTGATTGTGGCCACCGTAGGCATAAATAAAGAAGTAGGCTTGACACCCACGTGCAAACAGAACAGCGGGAGCAAATAATGTGTCTGGCAGAGCGTGCGGGACACGTCCGGGAAAGAATGAAATAAAACATCCATATATACCCCCATTGCAGAGGCGAAATTATCAGTAAGGTGGCGGCACAGAGGAAAATCGCTGCAGTAAAATCTGAAACCTTTCTACTTAAGGGGACCCAGTCAAATTAAAATCGTATCTTCTTTACGTGCCTATTTGCAAGAAGTGTCTGTAGAATCTCTCGAACCTAGGATCACGAACCTGGGACTAGATAGCATTTATGCCGAAAGCGGCCGTTTTTGACGTTAATGCTATCTAGTCCTAGGTTTTTTGGCTTAGGCTCACGGCCGTGAGTTCTAAAATTCACGATTGAGAATTTTTGGAAATTTGATCTGTAAAAAAGATATGACTTTTCGTACTTGGTGGCGCTGATGTTACTCCCGGAAGAGCATAGAGTTACTAGCTCTGTATAGTAACGTTTTTCACTTGAGCTAAATCACATAGAGGTTTGACTGGCGCGAGTGTTTTTATAAACAATGCGATACATTGCAAATAATTATTCAAATACAATTTAATCTGGTTACAGTATCTTAAAAGGAGGCTTAGGTACTATCTTTGTGAAAAAGTTTTTGTAACAATTGGTTTATCATGATGTGAGAATTTAGCAAAACTGTATAGGGCATAAGATAATTAAATATTAAGAAATCGTTTTGAAACTTGTAACGCGTACAGTCAATGTTTCTCTGTTCGTGATAAAATAATTAAATTTTACTATAAAACAATAGCGAGTTTCCGTAAAAACCGTCTTTTATGCCTTTCTGTGTTCATCTTTCCCAAAGCTATCTAAAATGTTTTCTGTGCGATTTAAAATAAGATGGTCTGTCAAACAATGCTAAAATGCCTGGTTTAAACCCAAGTGTCTGTGTTTTTCCTGGTACAATAAAGAATATTCTTATCTTATCTTATCTTACATTATTAGCTAAACATTGCTTTTTCACAAATGCACATAACTTAAAAAAACCAAGTTATAGGTGCATGCCCGCACCGGGGATCGAACCTGGGTCTCCCACTTCCGAGTCCGAGGTTCTACCCACTAGGCTACCTCTCGCCTCTGAGAGAAGGCCTGTGCCCTACAGTGGGACGTATAATATAGGCTGCTTATGTTATTGCTTTTTCACGTATCCTATACGTGGAGGTCACTAAAAGTTTCATAACTTACAGGATATCGACGTTACTTTGCGAAAGTAAATGAATCCGGAATTATGTTGATAATTTTTGCCCAACCTGCATTTGGACCTTATTGTCCTGTCTCGCCAACCATAAAGCTAGTGAGTGAGCATTTAAGCGAATAACATTTTCAATTTGCCATTGACCATGTTTTATTACTGCGAAACGGTTTCTACCGACCACAATGGGACAGCAAACGTGGCAAAACACAATGTAACCACTTCTCACGCAGCGGTACAGCACACAGGCGTAATGTCGACATAATGTATTTACGCTGGGCCTCGAAATTTTATTTCACTTGAAGGAGCGGACGCGTGCCTCTGACAAGCGGTTTTTGGCAAATAAACGCATCGGTGAGGTGCGACGGCTTTCAACATCGGTTATTTATTTAGGTGTCAGTGTGCGCCCTATTTTGTTTGCGGGTAAATGGGGTTTATTTATTCTTGTGCGCAGATAAATAGAGTTTCGTCATTCAGCTTAGACCTGTGATCTACTCACAGGTTTACATAGACCTATGGTTTACATAGTTCGATATATACCAACTCTTTCCCTCACCTCTGGACTGGTAGAAAATGTTTATGGCATTAAGTCCGCCGCATTAATCGATCTATTTTGTAAGTGCAATAAAATTATCAATAAATAAATTAAAAAATATACACCACTAATACAGTGGTCGTGGGTTCGAACCCAACTGGAGGCCGCCGCAGGTACTTGATTTGAACAAAAAAGACCTGGGTGATATATTTGCCCGGTTACCATAACAGGTATCCTAGTTTGGGATAAGGACAAGAGTTTGTATTGTGTGAAAGAAATTAATGTGAAGAAATGAATTTACATGTATATTTTTGTAATTAAATTTTCACATATACTTTTGTTTTAGAGGTGGTACCTATTTATTGATTATCTATTGACCTATTTATTGGTTTAAAAATAAAATTATTTCTAAAAAAATGTCATGTTTTTCTTACATGGTTCTGTCTGAAAACCAGGACCAAAGCTCTGCTTTAATAGTTGCTTAAATGTTCTGTGGATCATCAATTTTATTATGTAACCACTGTGTAATATTTATTTGTAATGATGTCAAATAAAGCTTTTTCCTATTATTTTATTAAATTAACTCTTCTGCGCAACGGAGATAATATCAAGATAAATGTATAATGGATCAAACACAACTACGGTAAAGCCGTTATTCGGGATGATTTTGTTCAAGTGAAAAAAATACCTATTTATGAGTTAAGCAAAAAAAAAACATATATATTTGAAAACGCAAAAAAGTCTTGTAAACGTCAGCAGCTACAAGTATAGCACCAAAATACGAATTATTGCATTGCATTAATAGTTCAGAAGTGCTAAAAATCCGCGTGAGAACTCCGAGCTAATATTCCTTTATCAGACAAATTGAGATAAAAATTTAGTACGTCAAAAAGTTTTCAGCTCGCGCCAAGTTCCATTGAACAATCGTCCTTTTACAGAGTTTTCGAGGCTTCGACGGGAGAATTAACTCCCCCGCGCAGTCACCAACCGGAGGGAACGTGGCTTTTATCTGACTAGCCATTGTTTATCTCTTCTGTGCCATACGAATTGGTCATCCGTCCGTCTAGTCCAACATGGTAACGAGATTACAATAAGCGTTATTGTTAAAGCTCCCTTTTGAAACAGGAGGACTGTAACAAATGTAAATTAACGACGTCAAAAAGTTATTAGAAAACAGAAATTTATTTCAACTTACGTAAAATGGTAGCCATACACGCAGCGCTTTACTTGCGCAAGTTTGGACTTGCACAAGTACACGTTATTGGTCGGTGACCACAGAATCCTAAAGTACACTTGTACATGTATCATTTCTGTGAAAGTGAGCTTCCAGGTGTGTTGTGTTGTGCGATGGATGACGCTTTGGCTTTATTTGTGCGATAAAAAACTGAAAGGTCGCAAAAGTAACCGAATGTACGTATAGACTGACGTACAGACTGGTTAAGAAAAAGAGAGCATTATTCACACATTATTTTTTAAATGAATTGAAATTTACACCAAAAGACTGGCGTAACTTCCGTACGTGTAGGTGGCTATACGCTACTGAAACTTGCACTATGCTGCCAAACACGTTCAAGTAAACTTGCGCCAACGCAACTTTGCACAAGTCGGAAATCGAAAAAGGCAACTTTTTTTTAAACCTGCACAGGTCAGATATTTGCTCAAGTATCTTTTAACACACGTTACAGTATACTTGTGCAAGTTTAAACTTGCGCAAGTAAATCGCTACGTGTGTGGCTACCATTAAGAATTGACATCCTGTTTGTTGGATGTCCATGTACCTACAATGTCAGTTGTCTTCGGGTCGAGATTGTAGCAGAGGAAAAGGCAACGAAAAAACTCTATTCTGATTATAGTTTATTAAAAAATACTGCAATTATTTTGGGTGGTTTGAAAGCAAAATGACCGTGCCTGACAATACCTATCAAATACGATAGTTTGTTTTTTTAAAGAGCCCACGTTTCAAAAATATCTCGATAAAAACTCGAATGTATTAGAAAGAAAGAAAGAACACATTTATTTTAATTGTCACAAAAACCCCAAAACAAACACGAAGTATTAGAACCATTAGTAGCCAGCCAGAGCAGTGCGTGCGTGCCGCGGTTCCGCGAGTCATTGTTCTGTTAGACGGAGAGGCGGTACTAATTGGCGCATTTTTTTAAACGAGATTTCTCAACTTAAAACAAGATTTCTCAACTATTTTTTTTTATATAATTTTATATTTAAAAGGTACAGTCTAAACAGATGCCATTTAATCATTAAATACATAACGGCGGCTTTCTACCCACCCAGAAATTAAATGAGTGTGTATACTCAATACTCAACAATTTATTGCATTCCACAGACGGCATTTAAATCTAATATAGAGCTTTATGGAACCTATAGGGCACGTTACATTATAATTTTAAGAGGCTTTTATAAATTAAGCCTACGTTATTTAATTGTAATTATATTCTAGTGGTATTAAACATTATTATTTAAATATTATTTTGTTTGATTGATTATAACACAGCATGAGTGACAGTCCCTGGTCTCTGCCTACCCCTCTGGGATACAGGCGTGAGTTTATGTATGTATGTATGTATGTTTTGAGTTTGAAAGGCATTTGTTGACAATAAATTAAAGAATGTGCGTTAAGGGGCCCCATGCAGTAACACTAGCGTTACCAATAGGAATAGATCATACCTTTTTTTACAGATCGTTCTTGCGAAAAGTGAAAAACCAATCTCTCAATCATGTTAATAGCAATTTTTAGGACCCACGACCGACAACCTGATGGTATTGATTTGGTAATTATTGATGTTATCTAGGATCATAATAACGAACCGACTGACACCTCTCTCATCGAAATCGGGTGATTGGATAAGTAAAAACCCTTTACTGCATGCCAGAGAAAAAATAAGCAGAGTGGAAAAGATTAATAGAATAAATAGAGTATTAGGCGCTACGGTAGGACAGCTATAAATACAAACAACTTCTAAAATCACAAACCTTCCCTTGTAATAAGCTTGGAACGAGACAAGTATCATCGATAGTTCCAATCATCGCAACCTTCCCCTATTGCATGCCTACCGCGGATTGGTGACTTCAAGCCCAGAGAGTACGTGCATACCTCAGTAGACCGCAGACATCTGCAGTAGACTGACACCAAAAATGGTGCCTGTAAACCGTAACAGAGGCAAGTATTGGTAAACTAATTAACCTCACATGTTTGAACAGGCGCTTAGTAAATTGGCGACAACAATGTAAGGCGCGTATACACTGGGTGTGCCCATACGCCCGGTTCCCGCTAAGCAGGAGTTATGGTGCGAAGTAATGGGGAGCACCTTTGTGTGCGGAGCTTTATGGGCTCGTAAAGCCCCTGGTCAACTGACAGCGACGGCTATCGTTCTAGGTGACATCATGAGTTGCAATAGATTGGTGACCTAATTCGTCCATGCTTCAATACTTCCATTTTTTTCAAAAGCGGGTTCTTACCCGACTGCGGCGGAGTGCGAAAGGAGGGTATTATGTTTGTGTTTCTCTTCTCTTTCAATTTATTTTCTTACACACGACACATCTTGGAATGATTCGCGTATTTATTCAGCTTGTTAGCGATCCGTGATCTAAACTGAATAGGTACTCGCTCTGGAGCCTTTCGGGTGATCGTCGCGCCCGTATGCGCCCCGTGGCACATTTTTACATTGGTGAAAATTCAAACGTAAAAGGAGCTGCGCTCTATGTGTTTTTTCGCGCTTTATATTCAATCATTCAATGTTGATGACGTTAAATGTGCCAACGAGTTTCTTTTCGGCTTATGGACGTTGAAGAATAATTTGTGGTGCCTGGAAAACACCTTAAATCTTCTAACGAGGACTGAAGTGGAGCAGCGAGCCCGAGCGCACTAGAGTTAAGGTGCGGAGACCGGTGAGTTGCCAGGCCTATACAAATTCACTTTAACAGTTTGGCTCGTGTGTATGTGCATAAGTATGTCCGATTCTCTGTTCACTCACAACTCCTTCACCAAGGGATAGATTTTTACCAATGAGATCTCAATCGCTTTATTGTGTCTGCGCGAGTGTCATAGACTAGGTATACGGAATCATCATAAATCCAAGAACAATATAAAAAATAACTAAAAAGATAAAAAAAAAACTAACAACCCTACTGTTGCGCATTAACTACTAACCAGGCGGGTCCCAAATCCAACAATGTACCTCAATGCGAGGAACCTAGGTTGGTCCCGCCTGCTTAGTAATTTATCTGTTCGTGTTCGTGTGTCTGGCCGCAGCATTAATGTTTTTCCTACTTTTGTAAGAAGTGTTATTTTGGCTTTTAAAGTTATTGGTGGCTATCACGGAGTCATACCATATAGGCTTTGATCTATAAGTTTAAGATGATTTGAGAAAAGATGGTCAGAGTGGAGTTCTTTTTCCCGGTGCCTTTTTCTCCACTACAAATACGGCCCGAAGGCAGCGGCTAACATAATAACATAGTACATTGACATTCAGCAAACAGAATGTAAATTCTTTACGTTGAAATAAATTATTGATTTCTGATTTCTGATCTATCGGCTTATCTATTAGCGGTGATTGATCATAATAATGTAGCACTGTAATAGACAGTTACGTAGCGCAATGTTGAGACACCAACTGGTAGGTACTTTCGTCATCTTATTGAAGGTGTTTCTGGCGATCTCTATGGGGGTTTAGTTTCGGTATCGCAATCCCAGTTTTCAGTCAGCCAGGTGCCAAGATATTTGTACTTTGTAACTCTTTCCAGCTTTTGCCCTAACACTTGGATGCTTGTGCTCAAGTTTGGGTTTCAAATAGCCAGGATTAATCCCTATAAAATGAAAAGAATGTAAACGCTATTTGGATTTTTTTATGATTACCCAACAACTGTCGAACCTTAGTATACTTTAGTTATTTTTTGTAGATTTAGAAAGTAAAAATAAACAATAAAAGAGTGAAGTGCGATTTGGCTCAACTTTACCTATTTGACGGCGTGATGGCCACCGCGTTTGGCCGCTTTCCAACCGGGTGAAAGTAAACCCGAGACTTGGGAGACAGGGGCGCATGCAAGGACTATACAGGAGCCATTATATTGTGAAACGATAGATCATTTACCGATTAATCTGTCTCAATGGGCATAGGCCTTCTCAAGAACGCCACTGTTATCGTCGAAATGTCGTTTAAATTAGTGGCACAGGCCGTGGAAATCATGCTGTTCCACTCAAGCAGACTGACATATTTTATTATTGAATAATGTAGGCGACAAAAATCATATTAAAATTTAAAAAGAAGAAGATAAATTACTTGGGACATGTGCTTCGAAGCGAACGGCACGTACTACTTATTCAGGTTATTATGATGTGCCATATTGAGGGGAAGAGGCGCGTTGGTAGAAATGGAAAATCATGTCTCCGTAACATCAGAGAATAGACTGGAGTTGCCAGCGTCGATAATCAATTTCGCTTGGCAAAAAGATGAGAGGAATATGCAGAGCTGACGCCGACCTCCAGTAGTAGAGAGGCACTGAAAGAAGGGACCAACATTTTAAATGAAAAATCTCCTTTTTATTTAGACACGAGATAAGCTTACATAGGTCAGGACATTTGAATTTGTAATTAGTCGGTAAAACGGAGTGGAATTGATACGTGTGTGGCAGCGAAACCTTGAGATCCTTTTGGTACCTGGCTACGTTCCCCTGTACGCCTAAAGATTTGTTTTTCACGGCACATCCCAACACGTCAGACGCCTATGCCCACTCCGAGTAAGCAAATAATAAGTGTTTACGAAGGAAACGATCACTCAGTGAGTCAGCGACGTTGCGGAACTCGCCTTAGGCCATTGAGAGCAGTGAAACTAGTCCAGTTAATAATAAACATAAAACCAACATTTAAATACAGGCACATATATTGCTTCTGGCCCCACACCAGGATGATCATATTGTTTCGTAAACCAAACCTCGGATGTCCAAGATCCCGCAAATTTTTAAATACATTTATGAGTATTACAAGCTTATAAGAGCGACCAGTGAAAAAAAGTATCATACACCATGAATTTTCAGTGGTTTGAAAGCCATAGCAAAATGAACGTACTTTGACAATAGCTATTGAATACACTAGTTTTTTTTTTAAAGGCGCAGACACACGAACTCAAATTTACTAGAACCATTAGTAGCCGCCCAAAGCGGTGCGTGCGTATACCCCGGGTCCGCGGCTCATAGTTCTGACAGACGGAGAGGCAGTTTTAATTGTTCGCGCACTCTTTGGTACAATATTTTTCAACTCGAAACAACATTTGTCAACTCAATTTTTTTAAAATTTACTTCTATACTTAAAAGTCATTGTCTAATAGATGCCATTTTTTAATTAAACCCACATTTCAGTGTGTATTTAACAATACTATCTATGAATCCAATCAGCCTATAAATAGAGTCCATTGTTGAGCATAGGCCTCTTCCGTTTCACGCCAACTCATTAGGTTCTTTGTTAGTCTCCTCCAATGTTTCCCAGACGCATTTATAATACGTTTTTTGCAAAAATGGAACATCACTAAGTACTATCAGAAATTGTGATTGCTAGTTTTAGAATAATTAATAAAACTTTATTATAAAATAATTAATAAAACTTTATTTCAGACTTTATGTCCATACATGCAAGCGGCACAAAGATTGAAAATAAAAATACTACTTCTATAATAAAGTAGGGTCCCCTTTGACATTAGTCACTTAGATTAAAAGATACTTTTATCGAGCACGTTGTACGTGTCCTTATAGCCTAGGATCGAGGCATTTAAAGAATTTTTAGGGTTCCCTAGTCAACAAGGAATCTTTATACTTTCGCCATGTCCGTCCGTCTGTCTGTCTATCTGTCTGTCTGTCTATTCGCGGTTTATCACAGAGACAAGCTGAAATTTGGCATAGATATACTTATTAATCAAGCGGATAAAACGCTCGGATAAAATAAAAAAAAAAAAATTAGGTTACCTCCCACACACCTAGATTAGGGATGCATCCTTTTTATCTCGTCTAAACCATAGTACCGACTTTAGTCGGTAATCCGTAACAAAAATCATGTTTGTCAGTTCAGTTAATTGAAGGTATTTTTGAATAATGTTAATTTTGAAATGACACTTTGACAGCTATTATTTTCTGTTGTGTATTCAAGTTTCATTTATGATCGGAAACGTGTAGTTCTTAATAAGTGGATAGTCGCGCACGATTAAGCGCGCGTGGTCTAATATGTCTCTTAGTCTATGTTTTGGAAACGTCAAGCAGTACGCTAGGGTAAGGTTTTCGTAGTGCTGGCAACACTTTTAGTTCATGGAGTGAGTAGGTTGGCTAGCCTGTGGGATTTAGCTTTGTAAAGTTAGCAAGCCTGTTTAAATTGACCGTTCAGGATTACTTTATCTTTATTGGCAAGGCTGTTTGAGTGGACCAACCATGATGATTTTAACTTTGTAACGTTGTCTCGTAAACGGAAACTCTCCAGGGCTTACGAGGGAAGCCATGATTGAATCGAACGGCATTCTTATTCGAACTCTTAGTGTTACTTTCGCATCAATATGAAATAGAGGTGTAGCCAGCTCCGGGTCAAACTTGCCGCCTTTCCAAGTTCCTAATTACAGTTTAATTGCCGAGTGTACTAAAATTGAGACAATTTGATATGATGTGTAGTGCTTAAGAACTCTCTGTATTAATTTCTGAAAGATCAAAAGAAAGAGAAGTGTGCAAGGAGTTTTTTGCTGCTTTTTCTCCTTGGAGAGTATACTTCCAAAGCATCGTAGTTAAAAAAGAATTAAAACGAAGATGAACTAACTATGGAGTTCATTCAATTTTAATGTGCTATCCTGAACGTCGCCTACTAACTCACGATCACCACCGAGAAATATATATTTTAAATCGGTTAATTTTTTTTTTATTAAAATTTTTCATTTCATTTTTAGAATTATTAGAAATTAAATGTTTTACTAATGTTCAAATGCAATAACTGAAAAATAGTTGGTTAGAGTTCTTCACATTAACGGACATGTTTTAGTTTCATCTGAATGAAAAATGTATACAGAGTTACAAAATTAAATGAAAAGTTTTCATTTAAATTTTACAATAACATTTTCATTTCACATTTTTTTTATAATTTGTGTGCTCCACTCTCTGATTTCTGACTAAGTTCAGTTTTACAAGTCCCGGAGACCAGGGACCAAACCGTGGGCCACTTGAATATACAGCCAGTAAATTTACGACTACGCTACTTATATCTTCGTTGAATTTAAATGCGAAAGAGTTCGGGTTACTACGGAAATAGTGGATAACCATTAATGAATATATACATTTATAATTTCCCACCCATTAAGGTCGAGTCGGTCGCTCCGACATCTGTTTATCTTTACGATCCAAGTTAAATATAAAGGCAATCGTCACGTATGCATGCAGGTAGCCACGTACATCCGTTATCAAACTTCGGGCGCGATTACAGTAACCCAACTTAACGTATAAGTGGACCAAGTTAGTTTTCAAAGCTCGAGGGCGGGAGAAGGCTTTACACAACACTCACAACAGAACCTAGACTCACTAACGACGTCACATACAACTTGGGAATTGAAGTAATAGGTGTTACGGCGGGAAGTGGCACTACGCAAGTGAAGAAAATACTCATGTGTATATTAGTAATAAAACGGTTAATTTATGTCTTTTCTGCATACTGAGCGCGATTGGTGCGAGCGATTTATGATCGATTAAAATTCACAACAATAGGTAACCAACGCAACCGTAGTATTCTATTCTTATAACCCATATGCGGTGGTAGCCTAGTGGGTAGAACATCGGATTTGGAAGTGGGAGACCCAGGTTCGATCCCCAGTGCGGGCATGTACCTATGACTTGGTTTTCTAAGTTATGTACATTTGTGAAGTTATAGTAGCAATACCACTCGCTAACGATGAAGGAAAACATCGTGAGGAAACCTGAGTGTCTGAGCTATTCACATACCTCAGCGCTAGTGCTTGAAATCGCCAATCCGCGGTGGGCACGCGTGCTGATTAAGCCCATACTCTCTCCTTGAGAGAAGGCCTGTGCCCTACAGTGGGACGTATATAGGCTGCTTATGATGAACCCTATAATTATAGTACAATTAATTCGAGATGGGGAATAAATAGCTCGGCGCTTGTACTCGCTTCCCGATCATTCGTATGCTATTGCTGTTTATTAAATTTTAATTTTTGTTTTTTTTTAATTCAAAACATAAAACAGGTTACCATTTACCAAATTTTACATACATTACAGATCAGACCTAGCCTGTGACCCTAAACTTGTGCACCTAGCACGCATTCAGGCTACTTGTAATTTTAACCTTATCTTAATTAGACTTTAAAAACTTTTTTTTTTCGTAACTTATAAACTTGCGGTCCGTAGAGGCGCAAACGCGCGTAAGGTAATTTTATACTGAATTATTTTTTACTTACCTGGCTTCTCGTACACTTACAATCTGTTATTCTGTGAACAGCTGTCAGTGAGACAATGAATACAAAAAAAAAACAACTGACGACAGTGGATTAATAGATAACGTACAAGAAACTGGGGGTTAGAGTTTTTTTTAATATTTGTTTGTCATGTCGTGTCATGACGTCAAAAATGTCCATTAAAGTTTGAAGAAAAGTGCAAGAAATTCAAATCAAAACTACCTACATACATAGCGGCTATGCTCACGCCAGAGGTGCTTTGAGCTTAAGGGGCTCCAGGTGACGCTAGCGCCACCGAGGCAAAACATCATATCGTTTTTTTTTCAGATCGAATTTGCAAAACCAAGGTATAATATAATTATACTAGGGTATGTGTGGGGATGAGAATAGGTGTGTAGGTGAGACAAAGTCGTATAGCACGGTCAATTGTAAATTGAATTAAATTAATTAATTAATCTGTCCATCTTGTGGCAGGTCGTCCTACGCTGCGCTTGCCGATATGTGGTCTCCATTCGAGAACTTTTCGGCCCCATCGGACATCAGTTCTGCGTGCTATGTTCTATGTGGCAGGAAGACGCTGCATGCAGGCCGCTTCCAACCGGTCTTTTTGGAAATCCATGGAGGAGGCCTATGTCCAGCAGTGGACTTCTTGTGGCTGAATGATGATGATGATGATGATGAATTAATTAATGTACACTGTAAATTACTGGTGTGCAATAAAGTGCTATCTAACTATCTATCGATTTATCACGATTCACGTCTAATTACTGTGTTCGATTCCCGCTGGGGGGCGCCGTACATTTGTACAAATTGCTTCAGTGTGGGTGTAATAACAGTTTTTTTAAACTGAGTTAAATATTATGTCAATATTATCGTGTCAACGGTTTACGTGAGGAGAAACAAAGACAGAATTTCGATAATACCTAGGACGCTCAACATTGACGCCATCTAGCGTCCTATTACCGAAATCAATTCTGTCCGTTTCTCGTGACGTGAACCGTTGAAACGATAAACATATTTAACTCAGTTTTTAAGAAACTGTCAAATTAGTCTTTGTTTCTCCAAATGAGCGATATGTCCTTGCCTGGTTACCATAGCTCCGGGCATTCTAGTTTGGGACCAGAGCAAGTGGTTGTGTAGTGTGGTATTATTATTAGCGAGAGGCTAATAGTTTCTTACTTTTTTAGGGTTCCGTACCCGAAGTGTGCCAAACGGGACCCTATTACTAAGACTTCACTGTCCGTCTGTCTGTCTGTCTGTCTGTCTGTCCGTCTGTCTGTCTGTCTGTTTGTCTGTCTGCCTGTCTATCTGTCTGTCACCAGGCTGTATCTCATGAACCGTGATTGCTAGGCAGTTGAAATTTTCACAGATAATGTATTCTGTTGCCGCTATGACAAAAAATGCCAAAAAAGGAATAAAATAAGTATTTAAGGAGGGCCCCCTCTTGTCTAAAGACAGCGCTCGCCATTTAGCGGCCATCTACATTTAGCGCCTATCTATGCAACTTTCACAGCGCCGATATCATGTCGTTAAATATCAATGTTAAACGCTTCTTGTTGGTTTCTATAGATGACGCTGTTCTCAAATTCGATCTTTACCTAATGTTGTATAGATATGTATAGTTTTATGATACGGAACCCTTCGTGCGCGAGTCCGATTAGCTGTTGGCCGATTTTTTTTAATTACCAGGAATACAATATCGTTTTAGTTCTCCTTCTATTGTATGCTCAAGACGAGGGCAAGTTACGGTGCAACGTAAACTAACAACCGCTAAGATGTTAATTAACCGGGCTCAGGTATCAAAATATATTAATGCGCGGCAGCGCTTTAGCCAAGTTGTAGTCTACTAAGAGAATACCAAACGTTGTAATGTAATACATTTACGGAAAATCATATAAGCTATTAGCATACCGAATATAGAAACTATTAGGGGTTAAAGTATGAAATTGCCGTTTTATTGCAATAGGTTCTTTAAATTGACATAGAATCTTCATGGTTTGAGGTTTTCGAATGAAACTTTTTTCAAATGGTTTCTATGATGTTCTTTTTTTAAAAAATGTGAAACATTTGAATATCGAATATTGAACATCAACAAGGCAACACAAGTTTCAACACACGTTTCTTTCTGCAGATCAGTCAAATCATGAGGCACCCATTTTTCGTATTTTTTTATTTTATTGATTTGACGCAAGTGAGTCAATATTGTGGGTAAGGTAACGTTAAACCATGCCGCTAATTCCTGGGTAGTTTGACTAGGGTCGGCTTCCACTATCTCTCTTAATTCATCGTTATTCACCTGTGTGGGCGGTCTTCCTCGTGGCTCGTTCTTTAAGTCGAAATTTCCATCACGAAAGCGTTTAAATCAAAATCGCACGGTGCGTTCATTAGTAGACCCCTCTCCAAACGCAGCATTGATATTGCGGGCTGTTTCTACCGCGTTAGTTCCGCGTCGGAACTCGTATTCAAAAATCACTCGAATTTTCGCAGTATCCATCTTTCTTGTCTAAATTGAATAACAAAAACAATCGAAAGTCGATATTCAAATGTTTCACATTTTTTAAAAAAAGAACATCATAGAAACCATTTGAAAAAAGTTTCATTCGAAAACCTCAAACCATGAAGATTCTATGTCAATTCAAAGAACCTATTGCAATAAAACGGCAATTTCATACTTTAACCCCTATTATTTCCAGATTGTATTTTAGTGATTAGGGATTATTTTTTTTTTCTTCATGGAGGTCTGAGTGTCTGAGGTGGTCACATACCTCTGCGCTTGAAATGGCCCATCCGCGGTGGGTATGCGCAGTAATGAAGCCCATGCTCTCTCTCTGAGAGAAGGCCCTCCAGTGGGACGTATATAGGCCATACGTGTATCTATAAAAATATTATGTACGTTAGGATAAACATCAGTAACTTTAAAACTGTAGGTAGCCAACACAAAGTAAATACTGACATAAACTTTCATTCCCAAAATTTAGGCTGGTAAAGGTTCCTTTATGGGGCACTGTATATGTTTCTACAATAAGATCCCTGAGGATGTAATAAGCTTGCCAGAATCGCGGTTCAAAAAATGTGTAAAGCACACTTTGTGCCAAAAGAGCTACTATAACATAAAAGATTATTCAGATCACAATGATGTCTGGAATTAATGCCAGTTCAATGCATGAGTTCCAGTTTTTAGAATATTTATATAGTCTTGAAAAGACTAAGTTTGGAGTTTTTTATCCATTTTTTCCCAAAATGATCTAGTACTTGAGATGGACACCTACCTACTTTAACTTGTAACGTTCATTAAGATGCAGTTTCTGTGCTACTTTGAATAAAACATTTTTGACTTTGATTTTAATATACAAAAAAAAGCTTAAGGGTGGGTATTATTTTCGTGCTTACAAGTGTTACCTGCTTCACAATGGTAACTTAGGTTTATTTTTGTACATAAAATTGTTTTTCGTAGGATTAAAGATACGAGAGCAAACAATCCAAAGTTTCCTTTGCTAAGTACCTACCTAACATAAAATTTTACAGTTGTTTGATAAAACTTCTGCGCGAGTGAGTTATTAGTAAAGTTTCCGTTTGCAAACGGTGGGATTCTTGTCAATTTGCCGAATTTATATTTTGTTGCAGGAGTTCATAATCTTCTTTTTAGGGTTCCGTAGTTAGGGTTTCGTAGTCGACAAGGAACCCTTATAGTTTCGCCATGTCCATCCGTCTGCCTGTCCGTCTGTTCGTTTGTCCGTCTGTCCGTCTGTCCGTCTGTCCGTCTGTCCGTCTGTCCGTCTGTCCGTCTGTCCGTCTGTCCGTCTGTCCGTCTGTCCGTCTGTCCGTCTGTCCGTCTGTCCGTCTGTCCGTCTGTCCGTCTGTCCGTCTGTCCGTCTGTCCGTCTGTCCGTCTGTCCGTCTGTCCGTCTGTCCGTCTGTCCGTCTGTCCGTCTGTCCGTCTGTCCGTCTGTCGGTCTGTCGGTCTGTCGGTCTGTCCGTCTGTCCGTCTGTCCGTCTGTCCGTCTGTCCGTCTGTCCGTCTGTCCGTCTGTCCGTCTGTCCGTCTGTCCGTCTGTCCGTCTGTCCGTCTGTCCGTCTGTCCGTCTGTCCGTCTGTCCGTCTGTCCGTCTGTCCGTCTGTCCGTCTGTCCGTCTGTCCGTCTGTCCGTCTGTCCGTCTGTCCGTCTGTCCGTCTGTCCGTCTGTCCGTCTGTCCGTCTGTCCGTCTGTCCGTCTGTCCGTCTGTCCGTCTGTCCGTCTGTCCGTCTGTCCGTCTGTCCGTCTGTCCGTCTGTCCGTCTGTCCGTCTGTCCGTCTGTCCGTCTGTCCGTCTGTCCGTCTGTCCGTCTGTCCGTCTGTCCGTCTGTCCGTCTGTCCGTCTGTCCGTCTGTCCGTCTGTCCGTCTGTCCGTCTGTCCGTCTGTCCGTCTGTCCGTCTGTCCGTCTGTCCGTCTGTCCGTCTGTCCGTCTGTCCGTCTGTCCGTCTGTCCGTCTGTCCGTCTGTCCGTCTGTCCGTCTGTCCGTCTGTCCGTCTGTCCGTCTGTCCGTCTGTCCGTCTGTCCGTCTGTCCGTCTGTCCGTCTGTCCGTCTGTCCGTCTGTCCGTCTGTCCGTCTGTCCGTCTGTCCGTCTGTCCGTCTGTCCGTCTGTCCGTCTGTCCGTCTGTCCGTCTGTCCGTCTGTCCGTCTGTCCGTCTGTCCGTCTGTCCGTCTGTCCGTCTGTCCGTCTGTCCGTCTGTCCGTCTGTCCGTCTGTCCGTCTGTCCGTCTGTCCGTCTGTCCGTCTGTCCGTCTGTCCGTCTGTCCGTCTGTCCGTCTGTCCGTCTGTCCGTCTGTCCGTCTGTCCGTCTGTCCGTCTGTCCGTCTGTCCGTCTGTCCGTCTGTCCGTCTGTCCGTCTGTCCGTCTGTCCGTCTGTCCGTCTGTCCGTCTGTCCGTCTGTCCGTCTGTCCGTCTGTCCGTCTGTCCGTCTGTCCGTCTGTCCGTCTGTCCGTCAAAACGGTAGATACAATCTAAATAATATTTTGTTAGGGTATCCCCCTAAAATAAGGGACGCAATTTTTTTTCTCAATTACACCATGCTTGCATTGGTCGTGGGTGTAGAACGATAATTTTTTTATTTAAGGTTCCGTTTTCGAAATATTAAGCTTTAAAGCGTTAATTTTCATCCGAGTGCGGCGTCTCCCCCCTCTCCTGGCTAAACAGTTGTTTGTAGAATAGTGCAAAAATTCAGGGTAGTAGCACATATAATGAACTTAGAAAGAAAACTATCACGGCTAAGTAGACGTTAACAAGTAAAAGACGACCAACTTATAAAAGGAAAACTTCGTACAAAATCCATTGAAAATTAGGTTGATGAAGTTGTTACTTCTGTAAAGCAGATAAAACCCCCTCTTTCTACGATACACTGCGCGTGGCTCGACACGCACTTGGGCGGTCTTACATGTAGAGTTTCTAATGTAAACGTTAAATGTTTCGTGTGCAATAAAGTATAATAAAGATGACGGTATCCTTAATAACCTGCACCAATTTTTCGATAGCTTTCTGATAGTAGAAAACAAAAACCTATTTTTTTATTGTAACGTTTCAAACGAATTTCATGTAACTTTTAAGGATTTTGCTCCGAAGAACGCCAAAAAGATAAAGACGTGACTCGAAAAACCGCCCCAGCACGAGCCATAATGATTCCGTTGACTTCATTTTGGTACGGAACCCTAAAAACATAAAAAGGCCGTAAGCGAAAGCTAAAGCATTTGGAATGGATCATATAAGACGCTAAAGAACATTTGATTCGGATTTCTTATGCTGGTCGGGCACTCTTTACGATGGCCACCGCCTATGGGCGTAGTGCGTATCGTATAAAATTATCGTTACCTACCTATATCGCCTCATAAAGAGGGTACCGAATTAATTTTTACTTTATTGGTCATTAAATAAATAACAGATAATTACGTAAGAATTAAAATACACAAAAGCGAGCTTGTTTCTGTAACACGTAAGATAAATAAGATGAAATGAAAGAAACTTTGTTGTAAAACGGTTACAAGAAAAGGTTACTAGCTCCCAAACTAGGGACTCCACAATCATGACATCACAATCATGACAATAATAACATCATCATAAGCACCCTATATATATGTCCCACTGTAAGGCACAGGCCTTCTCTCAGAATAACATATCAAGTGGGAGTCGAAACCACGACCTCTATTTTAGTAGTCAAGTGTATTACCGCTATACCAATGAGACAAAAAAAGCAAATCCAATAAGCATAAAAAATTCTGTCGTGTTTTAGCGCACTTTGGTTTAGCCGCTAAAAAAGAATGCTACGAGCCTTGAATAAAGCAAACGGAAGCCAGGCTTTCGTGAGAAAAACATTATGTCGCTCAGCGAACGATATACGGACTTACCTACCATCAATGGCCTTTACATCTAGTGCAAATGATTTATACGGAATTTTTTTTGAGCATTTACGCGGGTGATTAAATGGTCCCACTCGAGAAAGGACTCCCCGTCCGCAACTAAAAGCGTACTTTTTCATAACAAGAACCATGGGCAGGTGCAGTTTTGGGTAACTAACTGGTGTGCATTTGAGTGGTTTTATATTTTCACTGGCTGACTCGGCAAACGTTGTTTTGAGATATTAGTTAGCCTACGCCCTACCTATTCTTAGATCTACCAAATATACACAAAAAACTTCATAAAATCGGTGAAGCCGTTTCGGAGGAGTTCGATAATAAGCACGGTGTCACGAGATTTTCATGTGATAGAAGATTTTGCAGTAATCAGGGAACTCCGAATAGTTACTTACTGTAAAAGAAAAGAAAAAAGACATAAAAACAAAAAAAATATAAAAAAAATATCATGTTAATCTTAGCTTTATGATTCGTGTGCGTACACCATCGACACGGTTACAGGGTGCGGGTTTTTTTTGTCGAATATCGATGTTTCGTGAAATGCCTAACATGGCCTCAACCTGAGCGTAATCTATATATCTATATATTACTAATAATAAATCTGTAAGGGTCGGTCATGGAGTAAGTTAGTTTGTTTTCAGAGATATTGTGTTTATAGTAGGCTCAATATATGATGCTGAAACTAATTTCACGATTTTTAGAATTTTTTTCTGTATGTGTGTATGTATGTATGTTCCTCCATAACTCTTAAACCAATTATCCGAATTTGATAAAATTTGGTATAAAAACATATAGACATCTGGGACACAGGATAGGCTATTTAAATTCTAGCTCCAGTTATGATAAGACGTGGCCCCCATACAAATGCTGCTTCGTAAAAATCGAAATGTACGCGAACGGAGTCGCGGGCACAGCTAGTCAATTAATAAAAAGTGTAGAGAGTTATTTCGGTTTCGCCTGCTTCTAATTTTGACCAGTTTTTAACCGACTTCAAAAGAGGAAGCGGTTATCAATTCGACGCGTATGTTTTTATTATTATTATTATTTGTTAGCTATCATCATCATCATTCAGCCACAAGAAGTCCACTGCTGAACATAGGCCTCCTCCATGGATTTCCAAAAAGACCGGTTGGAAGCGGCTTGCATCCAGCGTCTTCCTGCCACTTGAGAACATAGCAAAAAGAAAAGAAATAAAAAACAGGCATCGAAATACGTCCGTCCTCATTTTTTGAAGTCGGTTAATAAATATACATAAAAATATTACTTCAACACAACACAATTACTTGTCCTGGTCCCAAACTAGGATACCCTGTGCTATAGTAACCAGGCAAGGACATCATAAACATGGAATACACCCAGACTGAGGCCGATTGTATAAATGTACGGCGGCCCCCAGTGGGAATAGAGCCCACGACCTCCGGCATGGTAATCAGACGTGACACTGCTAGACCAACGAGCCAGCCGTATAGGTGAAGCTTCTAATTGTAAATACTAATAACAACGTTCTCGGCAAAATTTGCTCGTTGTGGAGAGCCTAAAGGCGAACCAGTCTGTTTTGATCAAATTATGCAGAAGCCTCATACATTTACGAGATTAATGAATACGTAAACGCGTGTCGAGTTGCCGCCATAAAAATCCCAAGAAATCGTTACAGAGTGTTGTTTATTCATTATTATTAATACATATTTCTCGTAGCCTCCCTAACTTGCTGTTAAGGTTTGTTCCAATCACAAAATGTAATCATCGGGGGTCAAACGTTTCAATTTTCCAGCTCATAACAGATGTATCGCAATTAACCGCCTTGCCACAAGTAGATTGCATTCCACGACGTTTGGTGCACTAGCTAATTATTTGGAGAGAGTTGGCTTGATAGTCAACGCTCTCCGTAACAAATAATTCAGATTAACGACATTGTAGTCAAGGGGAAATATAACACTGCAATTTGTTATGTTCTTTTTGTTGCACTAACCCGTGCTGAGGACAATTTTAAAAACCTATTTAGAGGCTACAAATTCCACCCATGCCGGGACTTGAACCCGCGACCTCTGGATAACCGTGCCAGCTCTCTCCCAACTGTAATTTGTGGCAAGCACAGGTACTTTCGGTTAGAGCGGTGGTAGCGGAGCGGTAGAACGCCGGCTTCTCATTTTCCCGCCGTGGGTTCGAATCCCGGCATGTATCAATGACTATGTCTTCTGAGTTACGTACATTTGTTAAATTATAGTAGCAATACCACTCGTTAACGTGAAGGACAACATCATGAGGAAACCTGAGTGCCTGAGGTATTCACATACCTCAGCGCTTGAAATCGCCAATCCACGGTGGGTACGCGTGGTGATTAACCCCGTATTCTCTTTCTCTGAGAGAAGGCCTGTGCCCTACAGTGGGACGTACATATATAGGCGGCATTATGATGCAGGGCCCTTATTATGAAAAAATGCGACATTATCGGAAGTAACGAGGTTGTCAGTGTCAAAATCCTTATCTCAATCCGTAAAAATCGGCATTGCCGCTATGCATTTTTAGCGTTCATTACTCAGTGGCAGGAAATTTTGTAACTATTCAAAAAAAGAACCGTATTTGTCGCTAGATTCGAGTGGAATGTCGGGCTCAAGCGCGACGTTGATGACCCTTCCGAACATATCGCTGCTTCATGATAAGGGCCCCGGTGCTTCCCAATTTACCGGCGTAGGCGACAACAAGGAGTATCCTCAAAATCGGCGAAAACTCGATCGATTCTAGATACTTCAGCGAGCACGAGTTGACGCGCCCGCCCGAACGCGCGTGTTGCTGACTCCTCAACTTACCAAAGGCTGCGCTAATCAAGTTGTACACTTTCGGTCCTCTCGACGCCCCCCGAAGCCTGCCTCGACTCACATTGCGACCGACCTGCTGAATGTTTTGACATTGGAAATGTCTTTTCGTTCGCTCTAGTGTCGGCTCCGATTTTACGTAAAAGTGCGATCACCTTATATCTGGGAGAGTTGTGAAGATGTGATATTCAAAAAACAACAACGCTCAAAAGACGCGTATTCATGAGAGCTGTAAGTTGCAATCAAAATTATTAGAGAAAGTCAAAAAAGGAAAAAGTTATGATCAAAAAAGTGAAAAAAAAAAAAAAAACCCGAATTTTTTATTTTGGTGCTCGATATTTTCGAATAAAAAATTGAGAAAAGCTCCTATGGACAATTTAGTCAGCTACAATTTGAGCCAAAAACAAAGTCGATCAGGTTGAGGGTTTGCCCTGTAGCCTAACCTTTTTGAATAAAGTCAAAAAGTCCATCCTGAAAACTTATTTTCATTCAATTCGAGTTTTTAAAAATCCGTACTTCTAAAGGAAAAAACGGAGCACTTATATTATCACTTTGTTTTCGGTCCGTACGTCTATCTGTCAAGACCTTTTATCAAACTTCTAAGTTAACGTAAAAAAAAGTTACGGCCTTTTATGCTCCAAAAACGTATATTTTGACACTCAAGGAAAACAAAATATTTGGAGTAATTTCCGTTGACCTACAAATATGAAATTTGGCAAGTAATATCTACAAGTGCAGGAAAAAATTTTGAAAATATACATTTGTAAAAAAATAGTCGGGAAATGTCCGGAAACTATTTATAATATGTAAGTATATCTATAAATATAGAATCCTCGGTGGGCTAGTCCCTCTTGCACTTGTCCGGCTTTTTAATTCCTCAGGCTCGATATACTATTGATCATTTTGCAAGTTAAACAGTTGTTATGTTATAGACACTGTACTTTGATCACACCGAGTTTGATGAAAACGGCGTTCAGTGAACTGTAGATAGGTAATCTGTCATGGTTATTTGTCTAATCCGAGCGTGAAATAAAATCTCACTTTTCGGGTTTCATCAATAGTAATCCAATGAAAAAAAAACTGGAGAACAATGAATTATGTCAATGTCAATATACCTTGGAATGAAAGCTCTATCAACGAAAACCTCTATAACGGCGCGTAGACATTGCCGTTAAGTATTTATTATATACTTTTATGTTAGAGTAGAAAGAAAAAACTCACGTTTTTTGTGCAAGGCTGCCTTAATATTTTGGTAAATTCGCCTTGCTAAGAAATTTTAATGAGATATTAATGTGAAATTCATGACATAGTCTATAAAATGTTAGACAGAAAGACACAGAGCGTAGGCTTATTGTTATTGCCCTTTTCGCACTCCCTGGTTACGGGACCTTAACAATCAAACATTAAATTATTAATGAATAAAATAAATTGTTATGTTGTTCTCAAAACAGAAAATTTAGAATTGTTATTTATAAGAAATTTTACTGACTCTTAAACACACATAATCAATCTTATAGGTTATGTCATTCACGTTAGTTCTTTGGACGTAAGCAGAGAATTATTTTATTTAATAGTCGTAACAATTACGAAATTACTTCCTATAAAGTTAGTTTGGGTTATATGAATCTATGTAAACTATTCAGTTTATTGCACTGACTCGCAGGCGCGGTATTTTGCGACTGCGATCACTTCGAGTGTCACATCCCGAAACAATGTAAATAAATAACTTCCACACAACACAATCACAAGACATGATCCCCAACTAGGACACCCTGTGCTACGGTAAACAGGCATTACAAACATGGAAATACACCCAGACTGAGGCGTATAAAAGGGCGACTACCCAATTTTGTCACCAATTCATCATTTTCCTCAACTAACTCTCACCGTTCTCAGCACAACGTAAATGTACTAAATAAACAGTTATTGTTTATTACAATATGTAGAAGTATCAATAAAATCCAACTAATATAGGTGGAAGAAAAAAAAACCTGTTGCGCTGACAACGTTGAATTGTGACAATTACGAGGATAATGACGGCGACAATTTCGAGTAGATTCACCCAAAGCCTGTCGCAAGTAAGAGTCGTACGTCTTAGCCGCATCGTGAATGGCCAACCTGCCGCCCCCTGATCCCCCTGTAGCCAGGCAACTCCTGTGCGTTACACATAATTTCCAATGAGCACCGAGCGATGTTTGATATTCCTTATTTGCGAGGATTTTGTCGCCATATTGGAAAGTTATAGAGATATAATACCTGCTTACATTCATTTGTGGCAAATTTATATGAATTTCTTGACAAATTTAGGTGCAAAATGTTATATAAAAAGGGCTTTCGCCTCGTTCAGGTTTCATAATTGTTAGATTCGTGCCAATTTTTGCACCTCTAAAGTCCCTTTGTGTGTCAATTGACGAGGCATAATACGATTTTCGCGTCCATTTTCAGCTCTTTGCGTGAAGCACTTCACACCTTTACTTCATTTCGTAAAGGCACTCACTGTTAAAGCAAAGAGAGACGGATAGAGAGAGGCTGAAGCGGGATTCGAACACGGAGCTCACGCACACTTATGTTCAATGTTAAGTACTCTACAGTGTAAAGTCGTCTAATACAGGTACAATGATCCTTTCAGCGCGATTAACAAAATCGGACTCAATAAATGGAACCGTACTCGTTCATTGCTCAACGTAGGTCACTCCCAAGGCACGCCACTTTCTTCTGTCCTCGGCATCCTCGTCCAGCTCCTGGCAGCATCTGCCACAGATCGTCGGTCCGGCGAGCTGGTGGGCGACCTACGCTGCGTCTGCCAGTGGTTTCCGCTCGAGAACACTGTACCCCATCGACCCTATGCCATTCGGCATATGTGACCAGCCCACAGCCACTTCAGCCTGCTAATCTTATAGGCTGTCCGACACCTTAGTTCTTTTTTATTATTATTCATTCTTTATTGTACAAAATATTGTGTACAATATAGGTGGTAGTTCTTTGGCGAATTGTCTCATTTCTAATGCGATCCGTCAAAGAAACACCGTTCCATAGAACGGACAATCGGACTACACTGTAAAAACAAAATAAAAACCGACTTCGAAACACTACAGCACTAAAAATATAGAAATATTTAAATAATTAGAAGTATTTATACATGTAGGTATTGTAGAAGTATAATTTGGAGCCGGTGCCCAAAATATATGTGCTGGTCTTGAAACTGGGCACCGATTACAAATTATACTTCTACAATACCTACATGTATAAATACTTCTAATTATTTAAATATTTCTATATTTTTAGTGCTGTAGTGTTTCGAAGCCGGTTTTTATATATATATATTTTTTTTTTTTTCAAACTTTAGTGGGGGAGCGGGAGAAAAATAAATAAGTCCCTTGTGACCATAATTTACCCTACTTAATTCGTTTCTTTAAAATTTGATGTTCTAAATTTCCATCTCCGAAAGTCCCCACCAGAACATCACCAAATTAACTTGGGACTACTTTTACGCTATTTTATGAAACATACGGATATTACTAAAGGATGGGCCCCAATAGGGCTTTTTTACTGCTGTCCATTGAAGAGTTCCGTTCTCCATCTCTGAAAGTCTCCATCAGATCTTCATCAAATTAAAATGGGACCAATGGGACGTTATATCTGTTCGAACAAAAAAGAATTGTCGAAATCGGTTAAGATTTGACGGAGTTATGGAGGAACACAGCCAAATAAAAAAAAAAAATATATATATATATACGCGTCGAATTGATAACCTCCTCCTTTTTTGAAGTCGGTTAAAAAATACCCGTCACCAAATAATGTCGTCTAAATAATCGTCGGTTAACGAAACGAGACAAGATGTTTTTTCAATATATTTCATCTCAATAATTAAACTTTCTGTTTATTTTTTTCTCGATTCAATGTATCAAACTTAAACTTTGGCCTTTGCATCTACGTAATGAGATGATTTGTACAGCGTTCAGTGGCACCTTCACTCACACGAGATGGGTGTCTGGGACATGGTTTTTTAGATGGAGTTGCACACAGTTTATAGTCGGCCTAGCCCACAGGAAAGACAAGTCAATACGTGCGGAGCCAACTAACCGCGAGTGATATTGCTAGTACAAATTTGGAGAAGTAGGTAACTTTGAAAATTAACCAAGTCATAGGTACATGCCCGCACTGGGAATAGAACCTGGAAATTCAATGTATAGCACTATTAAAATAACACATAGGTATGTTATTGTAATAGCGACTTACACATAACATAAGTACAATATAGATATTTAAGAAAGAATTTTTTTTTTTTTTTTTTTTACTTATAATTATTAATTTATGTTTTTATAAATGCAGCCAGTGTTATGGAGACATTTGCGTCAGATATGGCCCGAAGTGACTAAAAAGGTTGCTTTGCTTAATAGCTTTGCTTTTTATGCTGTAAGTTATTTATGTTGGACTTTTATAATGTGACCTATTTAATCTGTTGGCGATGCCTATGGTGAATTTATTATAACATAAGTTGTACATATTTACCAAATAAATATTGTAAGAAAGAAATAAAGAAAGAAAGAATAACATTTATTATACCAACAAGACACATCACAGAAACAAATTAAACAGATTTAACAAGCAACATAATATGTACCACAACAGAAAGAAAACTAAATACACAACAGACAAATCAAATAAATAAAACCGGACCATAGATGTAGCCTGCGGTGTATCTAAGTTGCCACAAAAGGCAGCTGACTCAGCGTTGTGTTGAGGAAGTGATCCCTCAGCGCTGATTTTCATGCATTTAGGTAGACATCGAACTCCAAATAGCCCATTAGCCGGTGACTCCCCGAGAGATCCTTCGCCGAATAAAGTTCAGAAACTAATATGTTCCGACTAACTACATACCTTTTATAACAATCTAATCTCGACGTTGAGAGCTCTAAGTATCATATAACGAGTAATTGTACAGTCACCTTTACCCTCAAACCATGGAAATATTACCCTATTCACAGAAGTGTAGAGACTGGAATAGAACACAAAATACCGAGGAGGACGCGAGCTTTAAGTAGCTTGTAAAGAGTACAGTCACCCCCAACAAGCGGCATGGAAAATTCATCCTTGTCCCGTCAACTTAGAGATGTTAATGGTAAAAAACTATCCTTCGGTGAAAGGAAGCGCATCGTAAACCGGTGAATCGGAGTGCAGTTGCCTTAACAAGAGAATTTTGCCGGAGCATGCAACCCATTCTCATGCAATCTTCGGGACTGGGGGCCAAACTTGGAGCGTTGCTGTCCATTGTCCGGTCACCAGACTTGGAACCGAAGACAACTTTAAACACTCTAAATAGAAAGTCACGTTATCAATTTTGTAAAACGAAAAATAAAAACACTTTACTGTGTTAACTTAAATCTACCGAAAAAACCTGTGGGCGATTTAGTTTAAGGGAAAAATGTTCCCGTACCGGGCTACAAGTATGGCTCGTGTAATTATAACGCACCATAGGGCACTCCATTAACAGAAGGCTAATTAAACGCGGACCAACTTTCCTGTCTCTTGGCCGGCGAGGGCAACTTCGGCGTAATCCGGTCCATTCCACCTTCACCTCCACATCACTTCTCTTGGAATTAGGTAGATAGAGAACACTTTATTGTACATAAAAATGGAAATTATGTAGATATTTCTTAACCTGAGAGTATAGACGGCGGCCTTATCACTACAAGTGATCTCTTCCTTAGCTGAGCTGATTAGCTGAGGAGCTTCAGCGCAACCGTACGCAATTGTGTCTCGCTCGTATGTGTGCTTATAAGTATGTAAGTATATCCGATTCTGTGTTCCTTAATAACTATTTAACTAATCATCTGATTTTAACTATTAATATCTTTGTCGATCTGCCATAATTTCGTGGGTGTCATTGGGAGTATTAAATCAGCATAAATCCGACCAAAAACACAATCAAAGTTCTGATCTACTTAGCAAAAAGTATATTGTGGCGCAAAATATTTAGTCTTACTACTCATCGTAAAATAACACTAGTGTAATAACATAAATAAAAAATACTCAAATGACTAAAACAAACATTTTTAACAAAAAAAAAAATGCAAAAGTCCGGCTGAATATTTACTACTAAGCAGGCGGTACTCAAATTCTTATTTTTATTTGTTTTTTATTATACCCGTGGTGGCGTAAAAAGAAAAAATTGGACGAAAAAAAGGTAGTAGAAGGAATACACTGAGGCCAAGTTCGGTGAATTCTCACCAAGTTCGTCCAAATTGGTTCCGGCGCACCAATTTCCGAAATACTCTACATTACAAACATTCCACCCCGGATAAAGGATTGTTCAAGTCTTGTACCAGTACTCCATTTATTTACAAAAGAGAAACTTTTTTCTTACTTCGGAACTGGTCAAATACAACGGTGTGTGAGTTCAGTGTAATTTAACTGTTAATAAAATATTAAATCGACTTACGACATAAAATTTTTTTTTTTAAGCATACAGTCCAGATGTTTCACCATATTTGAGATGTCTTTGTCTAGTTATCATTATTTCCTACAGGGTGTCCCAGTTTGCCAGCCATAATTGTGCTGTGTGAAAGTTAGTTTTTTTTTGTGTATTTATTGTTGGTTTGTATTTTTTGTAAGTCATTATTACAATTAATTACTCCATCTAAAAAGCAATGTCCCAGGCACTGCAGCGGCCAAGTGGTGCCTCTACCCATCTAGTTTGAGTGAAGGCACCACTGGTCGCTGCATAAACCATCTCATTGCGTAGATGCAAAGGCCAAAGTATAAAGTGGTATTAAAATTAAAAACAGCAGCGTGGTTCTGTAGCGTAGTGTCATGGTTGGAAATCTAACATATTTACAGTATATTTTAGAAACAAAAGTGTTTTTTAAGCTCGTACAACAACTAGGGAATGCCTACGACAAGGTCACGAGTAAGTGTATCCAGAATAATATTCATAACAAGTGGAATTAGTTATTTGCTGAAGGGGCTTTCAATGTAAATAGCAAAAACATTCAAGCTAATTTATACGTGTTATAAATACCTATCTATGGTGGTAGCGCGGTCGGTAGAATACTTGCCTCACATTCGGGAGGTCATGGGTTCGAACCTCGGCGCATGTGTCGATGATTTAGTTTTGTAAGTTACGCACACTTGTGAATTACCACACACTGTGAAAGAAAACGTAGTGAGGAAACCTCAGCGCTTCAAATCGCCAATCCGCGTTGGGCACGCGTGGTGATAAAAGCCTATGCCCAACAGTGGGACGTACAAAGGCTGCATTATTACAGTAGATTAGATTCAGGGTTGAACAAAAATTTCTTAGTTACTCCACTAAAACAATAAGTCTTGGTCAAAAATCTTGCCTTCTTCCTCGGAAAACAATAATATTTACACAAAAAATTGTCACAAAAATGTGGGAATCTTTTTTTTTTAATTGAAAACGTGAATTTGGCAAAATAATTTAAGTACAATACGAACTGGAATCCAAACTTCCCAATATACTCAGCGAAGTGTAGACCGACCCTTGGAGAAAGAAGAGTCGTGTTATGAGCCAAGATACCTCGCCCTATCTTATTTCAATTTGAACGCTCCATTGATTGCAGATGCCGGGAGCGTCTCGTTCGTTTACAGTTACCGAGGGTAAGCAGCATAGCTGTGTGAAAAGGAAGATTTTTCTCTTACCTTATGAAAAAACAAAAAAAGTTATCGCATCAAAATCATCAGAGTTTGCCCAGATCTCATTAAAATTGCTCTGTCGAGGAATTCCATTCATTTTATGAGGAGACGCGCCCTTCATATTGATTAGGCACAGAATCCGATCAGCGTAAATTGATACCTACCCAATATATATCAAGCGAATTCCCTTAACGTATTTAATTATAGACTCTTATTATGAATGCAGAAAGTATGTACCTATCTTAATGCTGATCATCCTTATTGGCTTCCCAGGAGTTTGCTAACTCTTTGGGGATTTTACCGATTCGTTTACATTGTTCAAGCAGCCCTTTTGATTAACGTAAATGTTAAATTAAAAAGTTTCCTCGGCTGGTAATTTAGGCAAACTTACTGAATGCTTCGATAAATTTCTCAGGAGCGATCGATCGGAGCTTCGTTTCCTTACAATTTTTCGGAGACGACGTTAGGTACGTTGTCATTATTTTTTTATTATGGCAACTGAGCAAAAATGTACTTATTTCACGCTCCGGTGATCTGAAAATGTGACATCAGCGAGTAAGTGTGAAGAGGCGAGCGCGCCTGACACTCGCGGCTCAAGCGGCAAAGACGTGGTATGTGGTGCCGGGTTTACACAGACTCCACTGCAATTACAGTGAACGGGAAAACGCGAAAAGTGCAGTCGTGTGAACACGTTAACAACATGAACGCAAGGAAGGAAGTGTTTTGGAAATACGAAACATGTTTGCTTTTATATTAGTTGTTAGGTTAGTGAATGTAAATCGGCGAATAGACGAGAGCAATGTGTGCCGGGGAGAGAAAGTAAACGTATATTGGAAAATTTACGAGCTGCCTGTAATACACTCTCTTCTTTCAATATCTCGACCGACGCGCTTCAGTTTACGGTCACTGATTTTTATTCGAATGGCCTCAAATAAACAATGCTTTCTACGGTAAATAAATGTTTACTATTGGATCGTCCTCGCGTAGGAAGACCTGTGTACAATTTTTCGCTATGAGTGTACCTTTCTGTCTATAAAAAAAACTTAGGCCTTAGCATCTACTTAATGACATGATTTATGCAGCGTCGAGTGGCACCTTCACTCACACTAGATAGATGACGCTGCATTGCCAGGGACATTGTTTTTTAGGTGAAGTAGGCTTGTCAATACGTGCGGAGTCAACCAAGCCGCGGGTTTCCTCACAATGATTTCCTTCACAGTTAGCATGTGGTTGATACTACAAAATTCCTAGACCCGGCCTAGAAAACAAGCCTTTTTATTAAAGGCTGAATTATTTAGTATGAATTTGGAAAATTAAAGATGGCGTTAACGCAACTGCTGAATTACGTCACCTGCGTCTACTTCAGTAGGGTGACCATGATATTTGGTTGAAAATGAACTGATAAAGGACAAAGTAGTTGTTAAAAGAGGCATTTTTGATAGATAAAAAACATAGACAAACATTACAATGTGTAGAAACGAATGTATTTAGTATCGATGACAAATCACACAGGGTTCACAAATGAATGATGCGATTAAATAAACGAGACGTTTAATGAACAAACGGTTAACAGGTAACGATTTTCTTACACTCAGATCGATTTCAACGGAACCGAACCTTTGATGTCCTAGCTTCCCATTTCAATCTCATTTCAATCAATTTGTACCTGTTAATTATTAAGCAAACGTTCGATACGTGTGATGGTGTGTGGGATTGATGATCTAAAGTGGATTGCTGGTGGCGGCTATGGATTAAGATGGCCGAGGTACAAATCTAATCGGTAGCAAATCGTACACGTCATACGAGTAATGTATGATAATAATAAATAATAATGAAAGGCTTCGGCCCCACGCATGCCTAAAAAAACTGGGTCCCTATGGAGCCGTAAATCTTAAGATGTACTTACCAACGTAATAATAATTAGCGTCCGCTATATACCATGAATTTGGTTTAAAAAGCCATAGCGCAATAAACGTGCCTTAACGATAGCTGTCGAATACGCTAGCTTGTTTTTTTTTTTTAAAGCACTTTCCAAAAAAAATCCTTATAAACGCGAAAGTTTGTACGTATGGATGGATGTTTGTTACTCTTTCACGCAAAAACGGCTGAACGGATCCGGATGAAATTTTGCACAGAGATAGATTATAGTCTGGATTAGCACATATGCTACTTTTTATCCCGGAAAAATACACATAAAAATTACCACGCGAACGAAGTCGCGGGCAACAGGTAGTCAGACATAAATTTGAATGAGAACCATTAGTAGCCAGCCAGAGCCGTGCGCGAGCACCTCGAGTCCGTTGATAATTGTTCCGATAGACGGAGAGGCTGTGCATTTTTTTTTTATTTTACGTATATACTTGAAAGTAAAAGTCTAATTAGATGGCATTTTTAATTACTATTCACATAACCGCGGCTATCAAACCACCTAAATTTCAGCGTGTATAACTCACGAGGAAACCCAGTTTATTTGAAAGTTGACTTTAATTACAAGTCAAGCCGCCTTGTCAAGTACAATATTTATTTACGTATTTAGTATTTAGTGCGACCGACCATTTACCGGACCCCGACTTAACAAAGTACAAGCAAAGGGCTCGAAATGATTGATTCGAAAACCTCCAAAGAAACTTTGACAAGAGCGTTAATTTTACAATTGCTTTTATAATAACTTCGGAAGTAGTGCCCGGAGAACAATTAATCTTCTGAGTTATATTGGAGTGCTTTAAAACGATGTTGGTATTAAAAACGGCTGGTCGGGCTGCGTCGGGTCGAGTTTTATGTTATTGGAAGGTGCGTGGTTTACCGTAACAATACTTACCCCCGCTTTCTCGTACGCTTACAACCTCTTAATCTACTTGTAGCACTGCAGCTGTCAGTTGTTTTTTCTGTATGCACTTTGGCTAACATAAACTCACGCTTGTATCCCAGAGGGGTAGGCTGACTGCCATTTGCCACGATCCTGACAGATCACTTTCGCTTCCTCATCATTCATTAGTCGTTGTATGCACGCACGCCGGTTTCGGGTACTTGTTGTTTTTTTATGTTTACTTTGTGTTTCTGTGACAATTTAAATAAATATCCTCTTTCTTTTTTTCTTATCTTGCCCTTAACTATTAACGGTAGATTAACAAATTATTAGAGTAAATAAAGAAGTAAATAACTTCCACAAATCACAATCACTTATCCTGTTCCCATACTAGGACACCCTGTGCTATGGTAATCAGGCAAGTACATCACAAACATGGAAATACACCCAGACCGAGGCCATCTGTACAAATGTACGGCGGCTCCCAATGGGAATCGAACCCACGACCTCCGACATGGTAGTCAAACGTCGTACCGCAGGACCAACAAAACGGAACTAAACTTTAAACTAAAAACTAAACGAAAGTAGAGTAAGCGAAACTGGTGGTTAATGTCTTGTACAGTCACAAACTAGACGATCATTATCATTCTGGGGCACACCTGATGTAGAGGATTTTCCCGGCGGTGCCTGGGGGAATGCTGCTGGCGTCATGGCGCCGGGTGTGTCTCGGTTAGTCATAGGCAGGGGACAAAGCTCTCAGAGAATATTCTTGCATGACGAGAAATTAAAAATGGTTCAGAACCCTTTGTGCGTGAGTCCGACTCGCACTTGGCCGGCTTTTTCCGCCTAAGTACTAACTCACGCATGAAGGGTTCCGTACGATTATCTATAAAACATTGAAATATTTCAAGCGTCTACCTGTTGCCGTAATTGATATCGAACAAAAAACGGCAACAGAATCACGGCAAAAGAACCCCCTTTAAATTTAATTTAATTTTAATTATTTATTTTTACAACCAAATATTCTGTGAATATTTCAAGTGTCTATTGGTTTCCGTTATTAATATCAAGCAAAAGATGGCAAAAAATCTGTTTGTTGTATAGGAGCCCCCTTTAAATATTTATTTTATTCTGTTTTTAGTATTTGTTATAGCGGCAACAAAAATAAATCATCTGTAAAAATTTCAACTATCTAGCTATCACGGTTCATGAGATACAGCATGGTGACAGAAAGACAGACAGGCAGACGGACAGTGGAGTCTTAGTAATAGGGTCCCTTACCCTTTGGGCACGGAACCCTAAAAACTAAAACGTATATTATGTTCATTGAAATAGTTTACAGTATACTCGGTGTATTTATGGATTACAATGAATAGCGGAATTAATTGTTCGTGTTTAATTGATAAGGCCTCGTTATTCGAGAACACTCTCGACAGCCCGTCTCTAGTCTAGGGGTGGGTTGATTGGATATTATTGTTTTTAAAATTCTGTTGTTTCTGTTGTTTTATGTAAAAGTTTTATCTCCTGTTTTTGTACGTGCTTATGGTGCCCCTTTGTTTGACATCTACGAATGTTGTGTTTTATGAAATGTTCTTATGCAGTGATGCTTTTTATTTTTAGTGAATTAATACACTTTTTGAGTGGAATTTCATTTCTGACGGAATTTCAAAGAAACAAAAGTTAAGTCAAGAGTCATAGTTGATCGAAAAATCAAAATAAGTGCTTTAATGTTTTGTCTCCGTTTAAAAAAACGTGTTGTTTTGGGATTGAGAAAATCTTTCTATACATACTAAACAGCCTTTGAAACAAGCTCGCTGTTGGGCATTAGCCACTTCCTCGTCACGTCAAGCTCTTAGGTCCCCTGCCAGTCCCGGTAACAAACATGTTAAATAAATTACACGACAAATGATCTCTAAACGCTTTGTAAGCTTGCCGGTTCTGATTACTTGTACATTGTATATTTGAACAAATGCACGCTAAGTTTAAGGAAGTAAGAAAATAGTGCACTGTAAACCCTGTTACACAGAAACATTCCAACCCGCAATAAGTAAACTTACGTAGATTTTCACTTTCGTGAAAAATGGTCGTTTATGAATAAAGCCTACTTACTTTATACTTTATTGCACACATAAAAACACATAAATAAAACACAACATTTACAGAAAAATTAAAAAGTGTTCATGAAGAGCTTATTTCTTTATTTAAATTGTTTTACTCTATGTTTTTTTATTCAGACGTTTTATATTTGTAATCACTATAAAATTAAAAGCAATCTGAGCAAAACATGAAAAAAGCAAAGATATAAACAACAATTTACTGTGAGTTGGAACGTTTTTGCGTAACATAGTACTTTCATTTGTATATGAAAGGATCTCGAATTGCCGAGTAAACTCCTAAACTCCACTATTTCCTTTTATTATTGAATCAAGTGAACGTCAGTCCTGCGGGCGGATGGAAAACTTGCCCGGCTTGCAGACCTCTTGAAGATTCCGCGATGCGCGCCGAATACTTCCCCAATCATATCCGCATGAAAGAAGAAGCCCGTAGATTGATATTTGATCCCCAAACTCGACCAAAGTCACTCCCAATCTAAATGGACCGGGTGCGCGCAGAAGAAAAATCGACTTTTAAGAAGGAGCAGTTCCCATACAAACGTTGTTTGGTTTTTATTCACAGACGACAGGCCGGATTGCAATGAAACATTACATGTCTAGAGGATACAACTTAAGGTTTGATCGTGCTTACAATTGGAAATAAATTTTTCAAAATTAAATTATAGAAATTACACGGTTTTAAACGACTTCATCATCAACCCATTATGTCCCCACCGAGGGGCACGGGTCTCTTCCCTGAGGAAGGTATAGGCCATACTCCACCACGGGGGCCAAGTCCGGATTGTTGGAGGCTTGTAGACTAGTGGCTCGTCTACTGTCAGAAGTTGTCAAGCCGCCCTAAGGCCTCTGACTTGGCTTAACGACTGCCACCTATCGACGGCAGCCGGCACCAACAGCTTAACGTGCCTTGCAAAGCACGGAACCGCTCGGAAAAATGCCACTAGCGTTAGGCATAGACGGCGACCCATCCATGCACTGAACGCGCCCTGTGTTGCTTAACTTTCGTCATCGTTTAAGATCACTCAGGCAGCCGGGGCTACGAGCGATTCAACGACTTATGAGGCTTTAATTTCCTTTTATTCTGTTATTCTCAGTTGCAAGCAGAAGCAATACCATTGTCATTGAAATCAGGGATGTCGTGTGTGAATTAAAACCAAACTACGTTTGTATGGGAGTTGCTCCTTGAGGGACCCTCTTAGGGCCCAGAGCGGAGGCAAGGCAGCTGACGTTTGCAGTACCTACTTACATGTTTATAAATGTCTAGTTCTCCTAACTAGCACGTTTTATTTTTCACAGTTTTAACATTTAGCGTATTAGCATTAGCGTGTTACGTATATATATTTCTTAGTATTAACGTTTATAATAACGATAAATTCCAAACAACACAATCGCTTATCCTGGTCCTAACTAGAATACCCTGTGCTATGGTAAACAGGCATGGACATGACAAACATAGGAAAACACCCAGATTTAAACACAACTGTATGGCGGCCCCCAGTGGAAATCGAACCTACGACCTCCGGCATGATAATCAGAGGTGATACCGCTAGGCCACCAAAGGAAGTGAAGTTAAACTACTAAGACGCGAAATATATAAATTCTGTATTTAATGGTTTTTGTTGATTTTCCCCACGAGTTTCCCTGATTTCTCTTTGCATGTAAAGTTTGTTTATTCTGAATTTACTATCAAGCCGACAATTTTCACTCGTGAAAAACGTCCATATCAAAAATTCTACAATTTTCGACGTGGTAATTTCAAGCTGTCAGCCCCCGGTCTATCGCGAATGTGCCTCGGGGCAGTCGGATCCCCGCCCGCATGCCAATCGCTCTTATATACTTCGGCTTATTGTCGATAGTCCTACGTCCACGGCGCTTATTTATATGGAGAGCCGACTGCTTATGTATCGAGCGGCTTAACTTTGCGCTACACAGAAAAAAATGTTATTGAAAGCGTACATTGCTGGTCCAAATCCAACTGCACCGAGTGAATGTTATCTTTGAACAAGGGATAGTATGAAAGGAGAGACTTATAATTTCGGTTTGATAATAATAATGTTTTAAGTTTAGGCAACATATTTTTTTCAGTTATAACGTCGTGAGGAAACTGGAGTGTCAAATTGCCAATCCGCGGTGGGCACGCGTGGTAATTAAGCCCATACACTCTCTCTGAGAGAAGGCCTGTGCTCTGCAGTAGGAAGCCTATAAGCTACATAAGTATATATATGTACCGGAGTCTCGAAATTGAAATAAATGATTCGCATTCCGTAAAAGCAACCCACTGAGGCCTTCTCTAACGACTCCACCACCTAAACAAACAGGAGCAATAGAATTATGTTATTGTTTTAATTAAACAGTAAAGTGGGTGCGAGTGAGGTTGCGTCGGGCAAATTGAACGCCAAAATAAACTCCTTAAATTATTGGGGCACAACAAACACGTTGGACGGGCACGCGGCGTACACAACGCGCGCATGAAGCTTCTTCAGATCTGCCCCTTTATGTGCAGACACGGTCTCATTTATAGAAAACGGTTGGTTGGTTACGTGGTCAAAGCAGTGGCTAAAACTCTACAAAAATTAAACAAAAGTAATTGGACTGCGTCGTTGGTCTGGCGTTACCTCGTCGGATTACCGTGCCGGAGGACGTGGGTTGGTTTGCCACTGGGGGTCGCCGTACATTTATAAACATGGTCTTAGTCTGTGTATATTTATTTTTTTGTGAAGTCTTTGCCTGGTTATCATAGCACAGGGTATCCTAGTTTGGGTCCAGGACAATGGATGTTTTGTGGAAGTTATTTATTTGTTTAATTACAAAAACGTAGACGCTTTTGATTCAAAACTTATTAAAACGAAAACCCTGTTTTTAAGAAATTCATTTTCCTTTAAGCGAGATGATCTAATTACGCAAGTGAACGAAGCATCTTGAGAAATCTGCAAAGAGTCATAATATGGAAATAAAATGAACACTCACTTTTTGATTTTTACGTGGATGTCGAATAATTTACCTGTTTACACATTTTTTGCACGCAGAAGTAGTTTTTGAATTTTACCTGAAACAAAGAAAAAAATAATAAAGCATAGATATGTTTGCAGCGCGTTGTAAATTATAGTAAAAGTAAAGTGAAGTAAAGTAAAAATTATTTATTTGCTAGAACACGGGTACATAACATGGTTTACAGCAATTCTTGAGTTCCTTCATGTTCTACCTTCCCGTGTGCTAATGTTGTAAACAGGAACACACAATTTAGATTAAAGGGTGTAAAAAATGACATATCACAATATAATAGATAAAAACAGCAATAAAAATTTAAAATAATGTCAAAACGATAATTGCTAGTTGATTTGTGAGACAATCACTTTTGACATAATCTTTTGCTATGTCTGCTATACCAATGACACGTCCGACAGTATTTCTGTTAGTAGTGAAGATTTTTTACTGACTTTGATAAAGATTCTTTTAATCCCTGTAAAAAGACTATCCAAGTAACAAAACACATAGAAGAAGCTTTTCGCCTTACCAAACGTCCCAGTGGGTGTCGAAAATAAAGAGACCGGTTGCGAAAGGCGCTAGCAAACACGTCCTCTGCGCAATTCATTAACTTATCCCGACCCTGGGCAAAAATACAACCTTAATTCATGATTACACCCTCCACGCCATACGTACCCTGGCCGTGCCGCCTGAGTTATGAATCTCAACGGAGTTATTTGCCGATCACCGCTCAGTTGCTGTAGTCCTTGGTTAGAGGTCCTGTCTACGGTTTAGTTACTGTCCCAATAAGGAGCATAGGCGTTCTCACATAAAGTGAGATAGGCAGTCGAGGCAGCTCGACGAAGTTTACAGTATTAAAGAATTATATATATATAATAATAATATAATAATAATAATATGCCTCCAAAATATACAAGCTAGAAATCAAAGTGATCAGCTGTCGACTGGGCAACGTTGTTTTTTTTTTGCTCTTATATTTCTTGATAAAATATAAGTATTTTTCTTTTTGTGATGCATGCGGGGCAATACGCATTTTCTTAGTATAAAAATAGCCTATTGTATGTAATAATTAATTTGTATAATAAACTTATGGTTTCTGTGATCCTGAACCGATAACAAATACATTTTCATTTTCAGATAGAAACAAAAGGTATAACACTAATTAGGAAGAAATAAATCGCTGCGCTAATTTTTGAGAATTTTTAGGGTTCATTAGTCGACAAGGAACCTTTATAGTTTCTCCATGTCCATCCGTCTGTGTGTCTGTCTGTCCGTCTGTCTGTCTGCGGCCCAGCTCAGAGACGATTAGTACGACAAAGCTGAATTTTGGCACAGACATACATTTTTTTTAGTGTACGCCCCTAAACCTAAATTAGGGATGCAACTCTTTTTTATGGCCTACACCATAGTGTGGGTTATTATTAGATTGGTGTTTAAAAATATTGTGGGTGCAGGAAGATAATTTTTTAATTAAGCTTTAAAGCGCATTTTTTTGTCCGAGTAGGGCGTCCCCCCCTCCTCTCCTGACTTGATTGTAAAAAGCTAAAAAAATCAGGGTAGTAGCACATATATTGAACTTAAAAAAAAATCTATTACGCCTAAGTAGACTTTAAAAATTAAAGAGTAATAGGCGACCAAGTTATAAAAGGAAAACGTCTTACAAAATCAATTGAAAATTACGTTGATGAAGTTGTTAGTTTTGTAAAGCAGATACAACCCTCTCTTTCTACGGAACCCTACACTGCGCGTGGCCCGACACGTACTTGGCCGGGCCATGCACAGTGTTTTTGTAGCGTATATACGTCCCACTGCGGGGCACAGGCCTTCTCTCAGAGACAGAGAGTACGGGCTTAGTCACCACGCGTGACGCGGATTGGCAATTTCATGCGATGAGATATGTGAACATCTCAGACACGCAGGTTTGCTTACGATGTTTTCCTTCCTAGCGAGTGGTATTTGACCGTATGTGTATATAACCTCATAAATGTACGTAGCTTAGAAAACAAAGTCATTGGTGTGTGCCGGGATTTGAAGCAACGACCTCCCAAATGAGAAACCGGCGTTCTACCGCTCCGCTGCCACCGATTTAATTTTATCATCGTCATCATCATCATCATCAGCCATTTGACGTCTACTGCAGGACATAGGCCTTCCTCATGGTTTTCTAACCATGAAGGGGTTTGCCATAATCGCGACATCCACGAAAGGAAATGGAGTGACGCTATTTTTAATCCGGCGCCACACGGAATTTACTTACACGGTTTAAATTTTATAAATTAGACTAATTAGGAAGAAATAAAGCCAAGTGTATGTGCATTATACAATTATTTCAAATGTGCTTGTCTGCTTTTAGAGAAATAAATTTTATGTTAACCAAAACCCGATGAAAGCGTACTGCTAAATGACAACGTATTATTTTAGCACGCTCGCTTAACATCACATAAAAGTTAATTTTGTTAGCTCAGATCGGTTTGTGCAGCGTTTTATTACTAGTTCTGATCGTGCATCGAGACCCGAAACGATTTTGTCCTGTGTAATGTAAATCAACCAATATTTACTTGAACATTGTATCGGGTCGGATCGTGAAATACGACCGTCGACCGGGACAAGGGGTTAGTTTAAATGAAGTTGGTGTAGGTCAAACGGTTGAAAAAAACTAAACTAAAACATACGTCCATAAAGTAAATAAAATCAGTACACCGACATAATTATGATAGATACATAATTTGAACATGTTAATGTTCATTAATACATGTTAATTAAGTTTTTGCACAGAATAAATGTGGTGTTTCTTTTCAAATAATATATTAATTGTGAAACTATAACAACTTTAAAAGAAAGTTATTATAATGAATAAAAATTATTGAAATGAAAAAAAAAAAAAACACAATGTAGCTTATTTTTTTTACCAATAATTATATTGCATACCGTTTAATTCTTGGTTACTGAAATATGTCTAGAAAATTTTCTACGTTGTTGAAATTTTTGGGTGTTCATCGATCAATCAAAATAGCTTAATGAGCATGAATGAAATAAAGCCTACCTCAGACATATTAAATTTGTAAAATAAATATAGACGTAAATAATTCCACACACATAGTCAATAATTCCTTACGAATAAAGTAAGGAGTATCTCTATATCTCGCTTGGCAACCTAGTTTAGCTTGTATTGTTCATCGTATCTCCGTTTTCGTGTTTCTATAAATTTGATCGTAAATTTTTTTTATTGCAAAGAGAAGACAGAAATATGTAAAGCTGATGGTCTCCAATAGTGAAAAGCCACATAAAGAACAAAATGAATCAATCTAAAGATAAATTGTCAAGAATAAATAGTATTACAAAATTGATAAACTATTACGCTTCAATCCAGATACAACTGCATTTTGAACCCTAGACCGCATACAATATGGAATGTTACCTCAACAACGCGCCATTTATCAATTACAATATTCAATAAAAAAAAAAAAGTTTTATTAAATTTTCCATTTCATCATCATCATCATCATTCAGCCACAAGAAGGCCACTGCTGGACATAGGCCTCCTCCATGGATTTCCAAAAAGACCGGTCGGAAGCGGCCTGCATCCAGCTTCTTCCTGCCACTTGCATGAGGTCATCTGTCCATCTTGTGGCTGGTCGTCCTACGCTGCGCTTGCCGATATGTGGTCTCCATTCGAGAACTTTTCCATTTGTTGAATGTTATTGTTTCGTTGTGTTACGGTTTTTCTACTTTGTTGTAGGCGGTGATTGATAGACAATGCTTAAAAATATGTGTATTAAAAGCCATTATGTGCCATCGTATTATGTGAAACGTGATGTTTCGAAAAATCTGAAAAATAAACAAACCATAAAACAAACTCTAATTGGGGCGTTTCAGGAATTGCGCACGTTTGAGGTAACCCCATACGTAGCTCAGGGCTCAATTCAGCTCATGTGATAGGTGTAAACATGATACCAAACAATTTTGATCCCTGAATTACATAGGTACAATTCGGGAATAACTCGGGTCGTAATCACGCAGTATGCACTAAAACGTTGGGGAAAACTCGGGTGCATGGCGGGCTACGTTCGGCAATCATTGGCATAATTTCACCATAGACCGCGGCCTACGCACAACATTAAATATCTGGCTGCTATTTGTACGGGTCAACAAAACCGGAGTGTCTGAAGTATTTATAGATTTCGGGATCCCGAAATCTGTCCGGGTGCCGGGTTGGCACGAATTGTCATTAAGCCAACACTATTTCTCTGAGAGTGTAGCTGGTCCCTGCCGTGAGACTTTTAAGCAGCTTATTATTATTTGTTTCGTTTATATGGACTAACAACTAAGATATATATATATAACGTTAACAATTGATTGAAAACTAAAAATAAGCTAAGTGTTATCTCACGTACAGGCAGCCCCAACATGCACCGGTAGCTTAAGAAAAAGCTTATGATATACTCGGTTTATTACGCCCTCGGGCCTCAATGCTGTGAATACTGTTTAACCTCCTCAGTCCCAGCCTTAAAAATAGCAATGGTTTTCAATTGTTATTATTCAGTTTCGCACTGAGGAGGTTATATAATAGGGGTTTTTAAGCCAGAAACCACGATACTGTATTTACGTCTGCAGGCAATGACAAAGAAATGGCAAATTTTCAGGGTCCTTATTGTGAGAAATGCGACATTATCGGAAGTAGCGAGATGGTCGCTTGTCACTGTATTAAATATGAAACTATCCAAAAAAACCGGCCAAGTGCGAGTCGGACTCGCGCACCGAGGGTTCCGTACAAACCTGCAAGGTTTACAAAGTTCGTTCATTTGAATTTCAATTTAATACCTCTACGCGTTTATGAGGAAATGGGTAGTAAGTTTAAAATTATTAAAAAAAAATATATTATGTGATGTAACTAAAAATTTATGGTTTTCGTAATTTTTCCTTTATCTATGCTATAAGACGTTGCTTCGTACCAAATTTTAAGATTCTGAGTTCACGGGAAGCACCCTGTAGGTTTTGATTCCCTTGCAAGTGTCGAAAATTTGCGGCATAAACGGCTGTATCTTTTGATTGCGTTGGCTTAGAAGTTTGATTTTTTCACAGCTTCAAGGGACAGTAGACCTGAGTAATTGATATAAATTTCAGCTTCATACCTCCACGCGTTCCTGAGAAAAAGGGTCTTGACAGACGGACGGACGGACAGACGGACAACAAAGTGATCCTATAAGGGTTCCGTTTTTTCCTTTTGAGGTACGGAACCCTAAAAAGAACCGTATTTGTCGCTAGATTCGAGTAAATTGTCGGGCTCAAGCGCGGCGTTGATAAGATAAAATAAGGGCCCAACACTCTTTAAGTAGTGTTTATTTTAGAAATGTAGATTTGGATACCGTATAGCATCCGCTTTACATATAGTTTCAAATTACCAGCAACAGTAATAAACTGAAGTGGATTTACTTCAGTACATAATATATAAATATGTTTAAATATGTTTATTTTCAGTTAAACCTTAATATATGTACACCGGTGCAGCGGTACAGCGGTGGTAGCCTAGTGGGTAGAACATTGGACTCGGAACATTGAGACCCGCGTCCGATTCCCAGTGCGGGCATGTACCTTGTTTTCCAAATTATAGTAGCAACACCACTCGCTAACGGTGAAGGAAAACATCGTGAGGAAACCTGAGTGTCTGAGCTATTGACCTACCTCAGCGCTACTATACCTCAGCGCTTGAAATCGCCAATCCGCGGTGGGCACGCGTGGTGATTAATCCATCCTCTCTCTCTAAGAGAAGGCCTGTGCCCCACAGTGGGACGTATATAGGCTGCTTTGCTTATGATGTGTACACAAGTATTTCACTTCTAGTCATACGCACAATCTTTTTCCCAGAGAGGATAGAGATAAGGGAGACAAAGATCATCGCGCTCGCTTTAATCACAAATGACAAGTCACTGATGACAACATTATCGCGGCACGCTTTTCCGACAATACCTCTAAATTGTTTTGGTACAAAATATTTCCTGCAAATAACAAAACGACAGTTTGAGTTATATTGAGGTTAAGGTCATAAGTAAATTGATGTCACAGAAGTATATATCTTGATACTATAATTAGGTTACAAGTGGCTACTTAGTACAACTTTGAATATTGAATAAAAAAAAAAATATTTTATTTTTTTATCTAGCCTATATACGTATACTTCACTGCAGTGTACAGTGCCTTTTCTCAGAGAGAGTGAAAACGTAAAAAGTTTTTTTTAAGTAATTAATATTTTGCAGTTCTTATAAATATGATCGTGTTATATTGTTTATCAATGTAATATGGTATTTAATTTAAGGATATTCTGTTTCTCAGACTGACAACACTGGTTGTTTTAAAAAGAAAATAAAAAATATGGCCGTTGTACTGTGAAGAGATAGTCTCGCTCTTGTTGTGATTTCAAGTATAATAAAGTCTTTAGTTGTGTTATACCTGATTTTCACTTACTAACGAACAGGTTATGGGCCCAGGCACGTAGCTCTGTTGCAAGATAAGTTGAAACAGGGAAGGAAAACTGCTACCTCGTAAAAACTTTTGTCGATACCACGCGGTCGGCGTGACTCGGCGTGCTACTTCAGTGAGAAGGAGATATATTTGCAACCTGGTTGTGGTGCAAGGAAGGGAGTCTAGCAGGAAGGAAAACAGCTGAAAGATGGAAGAAGGTCGTAAAATCACACTAGAGGGTTCCAAGAATTGGAACGTGTGGAAGTTCCAAACCGTGGTCCTATTCCGAGGGCAAGGTTTATTGGACATCGTCGAGGGTCGCAGATTAAAACCGGACCCAGGAGCAGAGCGAAGTGGCTGGGAAATGAAAGACGCTAAGGCTCAAACTCTGATGGTTACCAGGATGAGTGAAGATGTCATGTTGCACATTATGTCATGCAACACCTCAGCTGATATGTGGAGGAAACTGGAGAGCGTCTATGAGCAAAAGTCTGAAACAAGCATTCACCTTATACAACAGCGCTTCTTCCAATATAAGTATGAGGAAGGCATAGACATGTCTGTATTTCTATCTAGAATACAGGAACTGCAGAACCAGCTCAAACAAATGGGCGAAGGAATATCAGAAAAGTTAGTGATAACAAAGGTGCTAATGACACTTCCAGACAGCTATAAACATTTTGTATCTGCATGGGAGTCGGCCCCGGATGAAAAGCAAACATATGATAATTTGGTTGCAAGATTACTTGTAGAAGAGGAGAGGTTGAAGGAGAAAGGTGGCATGGATCAACAAACCTCTGCATTTGTTGCTAGAAAAGTTGATAAGAAAAATGTAAAGTGCTTTAGGTGTAATAAACTCGGACATTACGCTAGTGAGTGCATGAGTAGCCGTAATAACTCTCAAAGTACAAGCAAGTCTGAACAAAGGTGTTACTATTGCAAGAAACCAGGACACTTTAAAAGAGAGTGCCGGTTCAGAAAAAATAGTGTGAACAGAGACAGTAATGCGTTTGTGGCTGTGCAGGCATTTGATGAACATTTTCAACAATCCCAGTGGCTTGTCGATACAGGCGCGAGTGAACATATGTGTCGGGATCGAGAACTATTTACAAGCTTTTCGCCAGTGTCAGAAAAATCTGTAATTATCGGCAATGGAACAGCAATTAATGTGAAAGGTTGCGGACAGGTGGCAGCACACGTTTTCAATGGGTGTAAATGGATCGATACTACCATAGACAATGTACTGTTTGTGCCCGACCTTAAAACAAATCTGTTCTCTGTGAATCGAGCGGCAGACAGAGGCTATATCATGGTAACAGACGGTAATCTGTGTAAATTTTACAAGAAGAACAAGGTGTGCGCGCTGGCAAATCGTGTCGGAAATCTTTACTTAATGAATTTACGATTTAAGTCCGGCGAGGCAAATGTGGCACAAATAAATTCTGAGCTGAAAGAATGGCATGAGAAACTTGCGCATCAAAACATGCAATACGTAAAGACAATACTGAAAGACAATAAAATCGCAGTGAAGAACGATTGTGATGTGAAGTGTGATGACTGTTTGGAGGGTAAAATACACCGTTTGCCGTTCAGTACAAGCGAAACAAAATCATCTAGGCCCTGCGAACTTATACACGCTGACACATGCGGGCCAATGGAGGAGTCGTCAGTAGGAGGCTCGAGGTATTTTGTAATACTAAAGGATGACTATTCAAACTACCGAACAGTATATTTCATTAAAAACAAGGATCAAGTAAGTAAGTGTATTGAAAACTTCATTAACAGAGCTGAGAATGTAACTGGACAAAAAGTTCAAACTTTCAGGAGTGACAATGGAACCGAGTTTGTAAACAAACATGTGGAACAGTTATTTGCCAAGCGTGGGATCGTACACCAGACCACAGTACCATATACGCCTGAACAGAATGGCAAAGCAGAACGCGAAAATCGAACCCTGATAGAAGCGGCTCGGACAATGTTGATTGCAAAAAGCCTGCCAAAGAAGTTGTGGGCGGAGGCTGTCAACACTGCAGCTTTTGTGTTGAACAAAACTGGAAAAAGCAATGAACAAGGAAAAACTCCAAATGAGACATGGACAAAGAAAAGCTTTGATATCAAATACTTGAGAATATTTGGTACTCCTGTATACGTTCACATACCTGAAGAAAAAAGGAGGAAGTGGGACCCGAAAGGTAAACGAGGAATCATGGTTGGATATGGTGAAGACTGCAAAGGCTACAGAATATTCTTCCCAGAGAAAAATGATGTTGCGACAAGAAGGGATGTAGTATTTACTGAAGAAAATAAAGAGGAAACAGTGAAATTAGACATTTCTTGCATCTCAAACATGGACAGTGGTGACCAGGGAGTTAAAAGAACGTTGAGAGAAGGTGAAGAGTCATCCAGATACAATGATGGCGGCCGACAGGCTGAAGAGATACTCAGTGAAATTAGTGAGACATCCAGAGAAAATGTTAGTGGCCAGGAAGCTGAAGAGACATTTGGAGAAAGTGAGGAGACGTCACGTGAGTCTAATGTTGATGAACCAAACCCTAATGACAGTCTATATGACCCATGCTTGAGTGAGGAATCTGAAGAAGGATCTGCAGAACCTCGTGAGAGAACTGAAAGAGTTCGAAGACCTCCATCTCGGTACATATGTCTTCAAGCCTACACCGATGAAAAGGAGCCTAAAACCTTTAGAGAGGCCATGCAAAGTAGAGACTCACAAAAATGGCAAAAAGCCATAAAACGGGAACTGGATACATTAAAAGAGAACAATACTTGGGACAGCTGTTGTGAACTGCCCACCAAGGACAAAATTGTAAGCAGTAAGTGGGTATTTAAGGTTAAACAGAGTAATGATAATGTACAATTTAAGGCTAGGCTGGTGGCCAGAGGTTTCGAACAAAATGATACATTTGATTTATGTGAAATTTATGCACCAGTGGCCAAGCTGTCTACGTTTAGATTGTTCATATGTGTAGCCACAAAGTTAAATGTTCCAGTCTATCAAATGGATGTTACAGGTGCATTTCTTTATGGTGATATAAATGAAGATGTATTTCTAGAGCTTCCAGAGGGAGCCTATACCAATAATAATAAGATTGTGAAGTTAAATAAGTCGTTATATGGTCTTAAAAAATCACCTAAATACTGGAACGATAAATTTAATTCTGTAATTACAAAGCAGGGATTTTTAAGGTCACAAAGTGATTCTTGTTTGTACACAAAATGTGATAGTACCAATCAGACTTATGTTCTACTGTATGTAGATGACTTGCTAATCTTCGGTTCTAATGAACATGCTATTTGTGTCCTTAAGTCAGTATTGAACAAAGAATTTCAAATGAAAGATTTAGGCTGTGTTTCTAATTTCCTAGGTATTAATGTAAAGCAGAATTTGAATACATGTATAACAGAATTGAGTCAGAAAGAGTATCTTGAAAATGTGTTAAAACGATTTAACATGGATAATTGTAAACCAATGTCAACACCAATGGACCAAAACTTCAGCATTAAAATAATTGAAGATGTCAAATGTGAAAATGATTTGAATATTCAAAACCTGTGTAGGCAAATGATAGGTTGTCTAATATATGCAGTGTCAGGCACAAGACCAGATCTCTGTGTGGCAGTTTCAATGTTGAGTAGATGTCAAAACAGAGCAAATTATACTTTGTTAACAGCCCTAAAACGGGTTTTAAGATATGTAAAACACACTCTAGATTATAAATTAATCTATAAGTGCAATGATGAAGATTTAGTTGGTTTCTGTGATGCTAACTGGGGAGGGGATTTAAAAAGTAGAAAGTCTACTACTGGTTTTTGTTTTATGTATGCAAATTGTTTGATTTCATGGACTTCACGAAAGCAAGTTTCGGTCAGTCTGTCTTCGACGGAATCTGAGTATGTGGCTATCAGCATGGCGGGGTCTGAAGCATGTTGGTTAATTAATATAATGAGAGATTTTAACATAGTAAATGTGTGCCCTGTTAAAATTTATTGTGACAATCAATCTGCCATGATGGTTGCCAATACTGATTGTATTAAACGATTAAAACATGTTGATATTAGGTATCACTTTATTAAAGAACTTATAAAAAGGGGCAAAGTGTATTTGAAGTACTTAAAGTCTGAAGAACAAATGGCTGATATGTTTACAAAACCTTTAAATAAGTATTTGTTGTTAAAGTTTGTAAATAAGTGTAATTTGCGATAATTTGTTTATTTCTTTAATGCGGTCTAAATTGAAATATGTGCTCTTAAGTGTTACAGCTATGTAGGTAGGTATTACATTGAGGGGGGGTATTGTTTATCAATGTAATATGGTATTTAATTTAAGGATATTCTGTTTCTCAGACTGACAACACTGGTTGTTTTAAAAAGAAAATAAAAAATATGGCCGTTGTACTGTGAAGAGATAGTCTCGCTCTTGTTGTGATTTCAAGTATAATAAAGTCTTTAGTTGTGTTATACCTGATTTTCACTTACTAACGAACATGTTATCTTTCAAGAATAAATTACATAGTAAAAAAATTGAGAAATAAAATGAATGAAAATTTTTTTTTATTTTTTTTTATTTGAAGCAATTTAGTTATTGATTCTTGAGAAACGATTTCTTATTTTGCGTTATTTCAACAACTCATATTTTTCTCCACTGTTCCTTGTAAAAGTACTTTTGTACTAACATTACTTCGCCTTATAAACGTTGTATATAGCAAGGCAAATAAGCTTTACTAATCCTATTACTCACTGTCAATGTGTCCTTTTGTCGTGTTTATCTCCTAATACTGCCGAGGTGAAAATAAAGCGAGTATTATGAACGCACGTGCCGCGACTACGTATGGGCGCTATAGTCTGTTCCCGACTTTATACGACTTTAAGATAGAGCAGCGAGTCAAAAAGGCAATTTTCCTTTATGAATGGAACTGTCATTCCACTGATGATGTTGATTTACATAATGGTGTAACAGGTTTCTTTTCTTTTGCCTGCCCTTTGTTCTAAATTCAGATTTTCTTTTGTTCTCGACGTTAAGGAGTTGTACTGTGATTTATATTGTTACTCACTCAAATACACAGTATCGTTTTTTATAGGTATTTAAGAATAGGAAAAGCGCATTGGAGGCTGTGTAAGCTAAAGGAGAATGATGTAAGCTTCCATTTTTACGGGCGTGACGGGCAGCACGTTTGCATTCATTCTCAAAAATGTCACAAAATGAGCTTAGAAGCGCGTACAAGAGTCGTCGTGGGCGATGGCTCGTAAGTATTATTGAGTCCAGTTTAATACTTCATCATTTTTGATCTCCATATTTGTTTTGTAATTAATTTTATTTTAAAAGTAGGAATCGAGACTGGAGAGTCTCGCAGATAATCTATATTAAAAATATACTCTGCCCAAGGCAAAAAGTAAAAAACCAAAAAAGTAACAAAAAACAGACTGCTAAACTTTAACTACTAAGCGGTCAAGACCATCGCAGATATTTCACAATGGGACACAAAGTTGAATTTAGGTCCTGCCTGCTAAGCAGTTAACTCTGTAGTCAGCATTTTATTTTATTTTTCTCTCTTTAGTGATTTTTTAAAAAGCGTATGAATGTAAAAATTTTTGTTAAAAAAATAAAAACCTATTTACAGGCTAAAAATTCCAGTCATGCACTGGCTAGCCACACCTTAATATAGTTAATTAAAGTTAAAATTAATATAATTATGTTGACCAATCTAAATTATTCGTGTAAATCATAAGCGTAGATTGTGAGTGCGTAGTGTTGTGTTATTATATGTGTGCGTGTTACTTAGGTTGTACAAGGTTATTTAATTTTACATAAAATTGTTTCCGTCGCTTTGTAGCTGAAGCCGTTCAGATATTAATATGTATTTTGCTGTGCTTCGTGAGTGCCTCTTCCAAGTTGGCAGGTAAGAAACAACTTGTAAAGAAAATGGTCCTAGAAATGTTTGGAAGCGTTGCGTAAAAGTAGTCCTCATACTAGCGATGATGGGAATTTCAACATTTCGTTTATTAACAATCGAGAACTTGTAGGTATTAAAAAATATTTTAATATATTCGGAGAGACCGTGTAAAAGTGGTATTTTTTTTTCCTCTACGACTAAACCTTTTCATAATATAACCCGTCAAAAAGTCAACACAGTCACGTGGCACAAAAACGCACCATGAAAATCGGGCTCAAACTATGACGTCACAACTTACACGGACCCCCCCCTAAAATGTTCGAAGAGTTTATGAATATTTGAGTTGTCTCGTAAAATAATGTTTTTGTATATGCACGTACACCCTATAAGAAAACGTTCTGAAATGAATGAAAAAACTAAATCCTATAAGGTTTTTGTTATTAGAGTAAATTTATTTTTCGTATTTTTTGTGACCCCAAAAACCCCGAAAAAATATTTTTGTTGTTTTAATTTTTGCCAGGTTTTTACATTATTTCTTTGGCATAAAAGCAATGCTACTCCAATCTAAGTTAGACGCAAGTTCCTCATTGATGGATAACTCGGCCAGTTGATTATAATTATTGTCATTATTAATCAGCGCTGAGGAACACTTCCTCAGCACAACGCTGAGTCAGCTGCCTTGTGGCAACTTAGACACACCACGGCCTACATCCATGGTCCTATTTTAGTTATTCGTTTTGTCTGTTGTGTATTTAGTTTTCTTTCTGTTGTCAATATTATGTTACTTATCTGCTTATTTTGTTTCTGTGATGTGTCTTGTTGGTATAATAAATGTCTATCTTCTTCTTCTACTTCTTTGTTTGCATCATGTGGTACATTGTATGGATAAGAGGACTATCTGATAAATTACTGTTAACAGGTGTCAGTTGGCCTAAATACATAAAAAATCTGACAACTGTTAACAGTATCTTAACACGTTGTTAGTAAATCTAATTTAAATCAATCAAAAGATATTAACCATTTTCATCGCATTTTTCGTATAATCAAATTCACTATCCAAACTTGTACTGTACAGTACAACACTTCCGTTATTCTGCTAAAGAACAAGTAAAGGAAACAATCTGAAAAATGATAATTTGTGGTTATTTAAAAAAAAGCAGTTGCTGACAGCTGCTAACATTAGATTTACGCATTGGTAATTCAAATTACAATTCAAATCAAATAAATTCACTCCAAAGTCGTCACATTTTTCATACAATTAAATTCACTATCCAAACTTGTATGGCACTTATCGTTTTTTTTATTTATTAATTTTTTTTCTTTATTACACCATTTACACACGCAAATGTCCAAGGGCGTGCTTAATGCAAGAAGCATTCTCTTCCAGCAAACCTTTGGTACTGAAGAGACAGGTAGTTTTACTATTTGGAAAATCGTCCGAAAACTGATATAGCGTTTATATCACGCAAAAAATTGCGCCTTTTGCAGCTGGATTGTGCTGGAGGAAATTTAACGTCAATGTCAAGTTTGTAATTGTGTGTAGTCCCGAAGGGCGAGAAGCAATTTGGCGGAAAGAGTGCGGTCCTGCTCGCACTTTACCTGTATTAAGGACTGCATACACCAACGTGGTGGCGGTGGCGGTGGCGGCCCATCAATACGTCCATATGTATTAAGGACGGCATACACCAACGTGGTGGCCGTGGCGGCCCACACATACGTCCATATGTATTAAGGACGGCATACACCAACGTGGTGGCCGTGGCGGCCCACACATACGTCCATATGTATTAAGGACGGCATACACCAACGTGGTGGCCGTGGCGGCCCACACATACGTCCATATGTATTAAGGACGGCATACACCAACGTGGTGGCCGTGGCGGCCCACACATACGTCCATATGTATTAAGGACGGCATACACCAACGTGGTGGCCGTGGCGGCCCACACATACGTCCATATGTATTAAGGACGGCATACACCAACGTGGTGGCCGTGGCGGCCCACACATACGTCCATATGTATTAAGAACGGCATACACCAACGTGGTGGCCGTGGCGGCCCACACATACGTCCATATGTGTTAAGGACGGCATACACCAACGTGGTGGCCGTGGCGGCCCACACATACGTCCATATGTATTAAGGACGGCATACACCAACGTGGTGGCCGTGGCGGCCCACACATACGTCCATATGTATTAAGGACGGCATACACCAACGTGGTGGCCGTGGCGGCCCACACATACGTCCATATGTATTAAGGACGGCATACACCAACGTGGTGGCCGTGGCGGCCCACACATACGTCCATATGTATTAAGGACGGCATACACCAACGTGGTGGCGGTGGCGGCCCACACATACGTCCATATGTATTAAGGACGGCATACACCAACGTGGTGGCCGTGGCGGCCCACACATACGTCCATATGTATTAAGGACGGCATACACCAACGTGGTGGCGGTGGCGGCCCACACATACATCCATATATTTTAATAATTTGTTTTAATATTTGATGAAATTTTGTGTATTGTGTGTAAATTTTATGTACTTAATGAAATGTATTTTTAATGTGATATATCTTTTTATTGTAGTTAAGAAATATGTTAATTATGTCAATGTGCTTGATTTCCTTTTTTTTTTGTGATATTATTTTTATTTAACCTGCTGTATTAGGTGGATAGCCTATAAGGGTGGGATCTGTTATAAAATAAATAATAATACTAAATACTACTGTAGTAAATGTCGTATGTATGAACCGCCATCACCACCGCGTTGGTGTGTATCATCCCTTATTTGTTTTGTGTATATCTCAATTACTAGTACCTACTTATCAAAATGAAAAAAAAATGTTCATACATTCAATCTGTATTTAAAAAATAAATAAAAATGGTTGTGAAATGCTTTCAATCCTTGTAATGTTCTCTTCATCCGATAACAGTAAAACGTTTCTTTCAACTAAAAGCTTACCGAAAATTATACCCACTTAAGTTCGTCATAAGCAACTAGATGAGGCTTTCAATAAAGTTTCACGTCTCTGTGTTTACGATCGCGTGCGGCCATTTGTGTTTTACTTTTTAAGCAGCCATCATACGGGCACAAACTAAACTCTACACACAGAAGAAAAGTAATAATAAAAAAAACATAACAAAAAATTTTATAAACTCACGCCTGTATCCCGGAGGGGTAGGCAGAGACCAGAGTGCCACTTGGCACAATCCCGACAGATCTTTTTCGCTTCGTCAACATTCAGTAGTCGATGCATGCACGTACGCCGGTTACGGGTACGGGACGGTTACACTAGACAAACAGTGATATTAGGTAGAGCCGTTTTTTTATCACAAAATACTCGTTCTTAATAAATAAAAAATACAGTAGTATTATTTTGGTAAAGCTAGTCATGTTTGTAAGGATAACACCTAAGTAAATCTAGTATGAATGTTATACAATATCGGAAACAGGAAACTTTTCACTCTGATTCAGGTTATATTATAAACATAACCTAAAAAGTAGTTCATCTCTTTCTTACAATCATAATTACATTCTACTCCAAGTTAGACCAAAAAAACTGTTAATGCCCAAGAACGTCCAATGTGAACATAAATATGAGCATTTTGATAACACGTATATGATATCTGTCTGTATAAGTTATAGTAGCAATACCACTCGCTAACTGTGAAGGAGAACATCGTGAGGAAACCTGTGTATCTGAGCTATTCACATACCTCAGCGCTTGAAATCGCCAATCCGCGGTGGGCACGCGTGGTGATTAAGCCCATACTCTCTCGCTGAGAGAAGGCCCTACAGTGGGACGTACTCGTATATAGGCTGCTTATGATATATTATGTTCTGTTATTATTTCATACTAGGTTAACTCCTTGAATATTATTTAGTGTTAATTACAACTTAATACTTAAAATGTATCTGTTTTGTACAAGTAGATAAAAAGTGTATTTTTAAAATGTAAGATAAGATAAAAATATTTTTTCAAACATAAACACAAATATAAAATATTTACAAATATACAATAAAATTGGCGGCCTTATTGCTTATAGAAATTTCTTCCAGGCAATCGACGATGTACTGAGTTAATCTATTGCGTTGTTGTGTGTCTTCAGCGTTAAATAAAATTTGTGTTATGAGAATGTTAACATGACATTTTTATGCCACGAAACACTTACTAATTTTATTATGTGGTTTCCTTATTGTTTTATTTCTAAAATAACACGCCATTGGCGCTTGACAGCACTTAAGTGTTATTTAACATGCATGTTATTGTCCCACTACTATAATATACTATGTTAGAATATTCTATCTATCTATCTATATTTCATAAAACAACGCTTTAGGTAGGAGAACGCCATTGAGAAAACCAGGGTATAGGATGAAGGGTTTTTGACGTAAATGATATCATCATCAGCCATTTGACGCTCACTGCAGGACATAGGCCTCCTTTGTGGTTTTCATAACCGTGAGGGGTTTGGCCATAATCGCCACGCTTGGCAGACGGGTTGGCGATCGCAGTATGCGGTTGGAATCTCAGGAAGACGCGGCTGCCCGTCTCTTGGCAACTGATTTCCTTAGTCGCCTTCTACGACATCCACGGAAAGAAATGGAGCAACGCTATTCTTAATCCGACGCCACACGGAATATTAATGAATACACGAAATGATAAGAATATTATAATGTTAATATTAGAACTTCAATACTGTGGTTTTATTTCAATGATCTACAGAATATTTCGATAAAATACAGAATAAATCAGAAAAAAATACATTTTGTCAGCAGTGGGGTATAGTAATAATGAAAATCCGAAAGAAATCTAGAAATGGGTGACATAATTTTAATTTTTTAGTTTAAAATGATAGGACCGAATACAGGAAATAACAAAAATGACGTGAAAAGGTTTACACCGTTACAACCTGAAATAAACAAAAGATAAGAAAATACTGCGCTTAGTGAAAATATATACCGAAACCCAACATCGAGTACGAATTACAGGAGGAATACTTAGACTTTACGTGCGTGCAGATATTTTAATTTAGCTGTCAACAAATTAAACTTTGACTTACTCAATACTAATCTGAGTGAGGTGAGGTGTGAGTCGACTCAATTTTGATTACTGGTGTGCATAATTTAAGATTCGGTTTTTATTAAAATGTATATTATGTATAATGAGAATTTATATATTATGAGAAGTATGTCTGGTGTTACTTTAATGTCAGGATACGCAATAGTTTGATTAGAGAACGTTGTGGACTGAAAGAGGATGTAGTGACTAGAATTGAGAAAGGAATGTTGCGTTGCTTTGGACATGTGGAGAGGATGAAGGAAGAAAGATTGACGAAACAAATATATCGAGTGAATGTGAGTGGAAGGGCCGGTAAGGGACGACCCAGGTGGACATACTTCGACCAAATAGGGGATGTATCAGCAAAGGGCAAGATAAAAAGTACCCGAAACTGGCTTGCGTGTATACAACGACTAATGCATGTCGAGGAGCGAAAGTGATCTGTCAGGATCGTAGCAAGTGGCAGTCACTGGTCTCTGCCTACGCCTCTGGGATACAGGCGTCAGTTTATGTATGTATGTATGCATCTATATATCTAGCTACAAGTATTCCTAAAGCTTAAAATAAAACTGAACTCTCAGCAGACGAGGAAAATATTTATATTGGTGGGTTTGCTTAGCCCACCCAGGTGTATCTTTCTTTCAGCGTGATGGGCCTAGTCAATTGGGAAATTTTAATAAAGAACAAAAGTTCTGTTTTCGAGAACCACTGTATATAAAATAGTGCTCAAAGCATTGTATTGTATGGTGGATGTTAATCTTAATAACATAAATTTAGGTACAACAACGCTCAAGTGCTCATCCTACAACAATAAGATAAATGAAAGATAGATTCAGAGAACGAAGTCGCGAAAAAAACACGTTCATAAAAAATACTCCGTCATAAAGAAAACAAATAGTTTATCCAGGATTTACGGCGTCCTGTCTTCATCTACCTTTGACTACAACGGCGGGAACAAATACATCTGACCTATCGTCACGTCACATTCACGGGTGGAGATTTCCGAAACACATACAACTATTTAGCTGTCCAGTTATTTTAAGTATTAAGTAACTAATACAATGTTTTCACAATGTAAGTGACTTAATTTTTCGTACGAAAAACGTTTTTTTTTTGTGTTTTAGTTAGCATTTAACTTTTGTCTTCTTTGTGTATGAGCTTGCACTTAACTGTATACCAAAACGAGGCCCAATCATCATCATTCAGCCACAAGAAGTCCACTGGTGGACATAACCCTTCTCCAAGAATTTCCAAAAAGACCGGTTGGAAGCGGCTTGCATCCAGCGTCTTCCTGCCACTTGGATGAGGTCATCTATCCGTCTTGTGGCTAGTCGTCCTATGCTGCGCTTGTTGATATGTGGTCTCCATTCGAGAACTTTTTGGCCCCATCGGCCATCAGTTCTGCGTGCTATGTGCCCCACCCACTGCCACTTCTATTTACTAATCCGCTGGGCTATGTCGATGACTTTCATTCGTCTACGAATCTCATCTTGTCTGATTCGATTTCGTAGAGAAATTCCGAGCATAGCCCGTTCCATAGCTCGTTGCATGACCTTGAGCTTTCTTATGAGGCCCATAGTGAGAGACCACGTTTCAGTGCCATAAGTCATCACTAGTAACACACTGCCGTAGACCAGTTGCCTTTACGATCATCTGATACTAACCCCCTGATATCAAGGCCCAATACATCGTTCGGTAACATCAAGTGGTCGCGTGCATGAACGCAAATTGGTTTAACCTACAGGAAGGACCTAAGTAACTGTGACTTGTCGATCAGTCTCTTTAAATACGTGTATACTGACATAAAGATACGATCCATTTGAATGTGTGCCTTGCGCATTAATGCGGTTTATTCTCTTTAAGTAGGCATTATATAAATCAACGTAACATTCACAGCCACTCAGGATACTATAGTAAAAAGTGATGTTATAAGAAAGCATTACTAGTACAAATTTAAATTCATATGTAAGAGGCACAAGGGATATGTTTAATTGCATCAAAAAAATTAACGAACGCCTAGTAGTGACTAACACAAACTAGACTTTTATGGTGAACGCCAAATAATTAGCCATGGGCATTGTACTAAAAAAAGTTCTCTTTATTTATTTTTTTCTGAGAAAATAGTTGCAATTGAGAGCATGTGCCGAATATTTTGATTTAGGCTGCTTTATTTCATTATTAAAATGAAAAAAAAAAGAATCTTAATCTACGAAACTGGAAGGACGTCATCAAAACAAATAAAACTAATAAGAATCCTAATCTGTGCAAATGTAGAAGCCATGTTTTTTTACAGAGTACCGAGATGTCTGTACCAAAACAACATTTTAGTGTTTTTTATACAAAAATATTAAACTTTTTTATTCACTAAACATGTGAGTGAAAGAAGGATTGGCTTAGAACGAACGTTAGAAGGTCGAATTAAAGTAATACAGTTATTAAAAAATAATAAAAAAAAACGAGAATTACGTATCATTTGTAATTATGGTCAATATTTAGGACAATGCCCAATGTTGACAACTTCACAAGCTTACTATATCAAGGACGTTATATATTTTCTCAGTTCAAAGCAAAATCAAAATTAAATAAAGGCTGCATGAGAAAAATACGAGTTGCATATCAGAAATACTAATTTAATATAAAAATTCTAGTGGTAGCAAAAAACTTCAGTATTAATTAACCTATAATTTCTTTTAGTGAGCAGAGTTTGATTTAATTACGTGTAATTAGTATTTTAATAAAACTAAGCATTTCTGGTGTGAGGTTTAGTCCTAATCTAATTATCAGAGCTGTGTGTTAGATTCTACTAAATGTGATATTTTCATTTTGTACTGTAAAATAAAGCTTCAGTTGGTAAAATAACGTGCTTTAAAAAAAGTCATTAAAATGCTACGCTTAATTTGTCAATAAACTAATTTGTTACTGAAGTCTCATTATAGCTTAGTAGTATTGTAGCACACACCGCACTATAAAGACAAGATAAGATAATGTTTTATTTACATACCAAAACACACATTTATACGTTAATAGTATGCTCATTCTCGTTCGGATGCTACGCACGTTCGTAGTAGATGCTACGCGCATTTGTAGTAGATGCTACGCGCATTCGTAGTAGATGCTACGTGATTTTTTAGTTCGTCTTAGGCGTCGAAGTGTTTTAATCTGTAGCATTCTAAATGACGCGATCGGACCACCATAACAATGTTTCTAATTGTTCTTTTCAAAGTTCTAATCTAGCAGGTTAATCATATACCTGCCCCAGTCCGTGACGCTTCCAGTAAGTATGCCGTCGGATGCAAGTTCAAGGTGTAATTGTAATTAGATCAGAGACGTGTTTTTGGATATCTGTTTGCTTTCTTCTTTCCTTAATTCCTTTCTTTCTTTGCGTAGCCAGAGTCAGACATTATTATATAATGTGTTAACAGGATCCAAGAGAATGGATGTCACGGTTTTAATCAGAAAAACAGTATAGTTTGCTTATCTATTAATACTCGTAATTAATATTATGCTTTAGTTTGTTAACATTTTAATCCACTTTCCCAATTTAGCTGGTCCAAAATGTGGGTCACGAATCTTAATGTATATATCTCAGGGGTAGCACGGCACTCAGTCTTTTTGGCTACGCATCGTAAAGTGTAAAGGGAGCCCCGAAATTTATCTTCCACGTCGGTGAAGCGAGTAATGCGCCAAACTATTTATCTAAAACCTCTGTTACACTAACGACTTCGCTTTACGTCAGTCGCGGATGTGGATGTTTGAAGATAACCCGATGCATATAATCGCTTTTATAATGATGATAATTGGAATATCTCTGAGATTACTGATGCCGACTGGTTATTGATAGATAGCCGAATATGGGAACATGTTTCACTTCACATAAAGGATCCTCTAGAGATTTTATTCGATACATTTACAGTAACCAAACATACCATTGAACGAACATTTTCTTCCTTTGTCTTGCGACTGGCGCGAGCCTATTGCGAATAATGAGACTACTGTGAATAATTTTTTGAACTAAACAGTTCTAAAGCACTTACACATTATTTACTTAATTCCGGATTCACTTACTGACTTTTTTGTCGGAAGAGTGCGACCAGGTTTCGCTCCGATTCACAGAGCTTAATCATGGTGAGACTCTTCCTGGCCCCTGGTCGGACTCTTCCGGCAAAAAACTAAGTAAGTGAATCCTGAATTAAGTTAACAAATTTTTTGTAAAAAGCTGCTTGTGGAGTCAGAGTGGGCCGTCGTTCGGTAGGTGCGCCATATACCGGATCTTTCAAATCAAATTAATAAGTTGTTTTTGCATCCTTTGGTCGGCATTTGCCTACTCAATTGTTATTTACACCTATTTACGCATGTCAAACAGTAGACCTTTAAATATCTGACATAAAAGGAAATAACTTACACTGCCATAATACTTTGTACTGATTTGATTTGTAACTAAAGTTTCGAATAAAACGTTGAAAATAGCAATTAGCCACAAAAATGTTACGCCGTCAGTTTTTTAAATTACCAATATCATCGTTTACATACACTCACGTCTGTATCCCAAGGGTAGGCAGATACTAGGGTTTGCCATTTGCCACGATACTGAGAAGCTACTTCAGTCGCAATAAAATGGCCATATTAATTGTGACCGCTCCCCTTGACGGAGGTCGCACGGCTAGTGCGCCAGTGTGCGGACGCCCAGACCTTAGTTTCGTTCGGAGCCCTCTGACCCTGTTAACTTTGAGCGAATACGTACCGCTATTTGAATTACTTCTTCATGATCAACCAACCTTCCAGTTTTGCATCGAAATACGATATTTCGACTCGAGAAAGTGGAAAATTCGAGTCGTTTCTAGTTATTTTGTCGATTTATAAAATCGGTGTAAATAAATAAATAATTTCCACAGAACATAATCTAAGTAGGATACCCTGTGCTATGGTAACCAGGCAAGGATATTATTAAGGCAAGGATATCACAAATATGGAAATACAACCAGAGTGACATATGATCAAATCTACACTAATATTACAAGGATTAAACGCTTGCAAGTTCATGTTTCTAAGTTTGCGTTTGTGCGAGGAAAAAAGGTCCATTGTACGTGTATGTTCTTATGTTACCTTTTTTGAATTACATTAAAGTATAATCTAATCAAAAATAAAACTGGTGTCTTAAAGAGCCTAATAAAATTGTCACAAATGGTCCATGCAACCACATCAGCGCAGTAGCTGATTAATGAAAGGAGAATGAAAGACATTTATTGGGACAAATTACAACATCACAAGAAAAAAAGGGCATAATAAGTAACATAAATATAAATGAGAAACAAAAACAAACAATCACATAAATACAAGATAGGACAAGGAAAAGTCGAGCGTCAGAGTGCATCCTCTGGTTCATCCATTGAAGTGAATTGATCAAGTCGTTAACAACAAAGTGAAATTAATTTGAAGCTTAAACTCCGCTGACCTTGTGGAGCCCTCGTTCTGACAAGACGAATCCCTCGCGGCAAATATTAATCAGAACAAGGTGACATGGTGGCGACGAGTCACGTTTATTGACATCATAAAATTCTGGCTTAGAATGCCTCACGCACTAGATAGCACTAAGCAAAAGCCACGCTTCGTGTGATGGGACAATCAGCGGTCGACTGAACAAAAGCAGATTAAACTTTTGTTACATATTGTGCTGTTGAATGCAGATAAATTCGTTTGGACTGAACTCTAGAATGCGAAATTGCGAAATGGAGTTTGTGTTTTACAATAGCCCAACTGCAAATTTGAATTCGTAATTAAAAATCGAAACCGATTGAAATCGTTAAAACGATATACAAAATGTAATTAAAAAAACTTTTATTGTAACATAACTACAAATAAACAGTTTTCAGATTTCTTATTTTACTTGTGTTGGTCAATAGATCTTGCTTCTTGCAATTTCATTGTTCCAGGTCAGCGTGAAGTTGATCGCTGATCGCTCAAGAACACCTTCCCGCTGACCTAGAAGTATGTTATTTGGATAGAAGGAACATCATCATCATCATCATCATCATCATCATCAGCCAGTCGACGCCCACAGCAGGACACAGGCCTCCTTCGTGGTTTTCATAACCATGAGGAATTTTGCCATAATCGCCACGCTTGGCAGGCGGGTTGGCGATCGCAGTATGCGGTTGGAATCTCAGGAAGACGCTACTGCCTGGTGATTGATTTCCTTAGTCGCCTTCTACGACATCCGCGGAAGGAAATGGAGTGACGCTATTCTTAAGCCAGCGCCACACGGAAAAGCCAGATATTAAGGAAATATTGACGAAAAAGATGTTAATTTGATATGGTATCACATAAAATACGAGTGCTTCACGAAATATTTGGAAATATTTAGTTTGAGAACAGGGCAAGTGATTGTATTGTGAAGAAGCTATTTTAGTTATTTTTTTAATTAATTTTACAAATTCCACCGCACAAAGTTATAACAAACAGGTAATTAATGTAGACCCAGTACAGGCCAATTATGGACTAATATTTTTTTTAAATTAATCATATTTACGAGGCACAGTTTTAGAAATTCTACAGCCAGGCAACCTGGCTTTGGTAAACAAAGAAAAGCAAAATTAACATAAATCATGTGCGTGCCGTTATTAATATCGAGAAAAAAACGGCAAAAAAATCACATTTGTTGTATGCGACTTCCCCTTAAATATTTAATTTATTCTATTTAAAACAGTATTTATTGTTATAGCGCCAACAGAAATACATCATCTGTGAAAATTTCAACTGTCTAACTATCACGGCTTATGAGATACAGGCTGGTGACAGACGGACGGACGGATGGACAGCGGAGTCTTAGTACCCTTTAGATATGGAACCTTTAAAATCACAAGAGTTTGAACAGAAAATACGTTTTTAGCCTTTTAAGCACATGGAAATCAGTGTTGAGTAAATACAAGCTTGTATGACCGCTAGGTCACACATGTCATACTGGGCTTCTACACCACATGCTGTAACATTACTAAACTGAATAAATATTTTTGTATTTGTATACCGGGTCTACCCTATGACTTGGTTTTCTAAGTTATGTACATTGTGAAGTTATAGTAGCAATACCATACGCTAACGGCGGTGGGCACGCGTGGTGATTAACGTGGTGCCCTACAGTGGGACGTATATAGGCTGCTTATGAGTGGGGCTATGTCGGGTTACACGGCCGTTGCTGGCTTAAGGTGAAACGTCTACACGAAAGCGATAATTTTCAGCTCAAACTGCGCCATTTGCGCCATCTAGCGGCACAAATGAAAAGGATCTGAGTAATAGCTACTTTGTTCTACTCAACGATGTATAAATGAATTGTACACGATACGTAACACAATATAATAGGGGTTAAAGTATGAAATTGCCGTTTTATTGCAATAGGTTCTTTGAATTAACATAGAATCTTCATGGTTTGAGGTTTTCGAATGAAACTTTTTTCAAATGGTTTCTATGATGTTCTTTTTTTAAAAAATGTGAAACATTTGAATATCGACTTTCAATTGTTTTTGTTATTCAATTTAGACAAGAAAGATGGATACTGTGAAAATTCGAGTGATTTTTGAATACGAGTTCCGACGCGGAACTAACGCGGCAGAAACAGCCCGCAATATCAATGCTGCGTTTGGAGAGGGGTCTACTAATGAACGCACCGTGCGATTTTGGTTTAAACGCTTTCGTGATGGAAATTTCGACTTAAAGAACGAGCCAAGAGTAAGACCGCCCACACAGGTGAATAACGATGAATTAAGAGAGATAGTCGAAGCCGACCCTAGTCAAACTACCCAGGAATTAGCGGCATGGTTTAACGTTACCTTACCCACAATATTGACTCACTTGCGTCAAATCAATAAACAGCCCCGACTCATGAATCGATCTTCACCATTATTGCTCCACGACAACGCGAGACCTCACACAGCACGAGAAACCATTTTGACCCTTCAGGAACTGCAGCGAGACCTCACACAGCACGAGAAACCATTTTGACCCTTCAGGAACTGCAGTTAGAAACCATTCGTCATCCTCCGTATTCACCAGACCTTGCTCCAACGGACTACCATTTTTTTCGTGATTTGGACAATTATCTACGTGACAAGAAGTTTTCTTCCCAGGAGGCAGTACAAAATGCTTTCACACAGTTTGTGCAGTCTAGATCGTCGGAGTTCTATCGCAAAGGCATTAATGACCTTCCCATTAGATGGCAGCAATGTATAGATAATAATGGCAACTATTTTGATTAAATAAATTTGTTAAAAATTTAAAAAATAAACAATTTAGATTTTCAGTACAAATCGGCAATTTCATACTTTAACCCCTAATAAATACTAGAAATAGAAATAAACTTTCGTTCCCAAAAGGCTGGCAAAGGTTAAAGCATCCTTTTTGGGGCATTGTGTACATTTCTACAATAAGATCCCTGAGGATATAATACGCTTGCCAGAAACGCGGTTCGAAAAATGTGTAAATCACACTTTGTGCCAAAAAAGCTACTGTAACGTTAAATATTATTTAGATAACAATGACGTCTGGAATTAAAGCCAGATCAATGCATAAGTTCCAGGTTTTAGAATATTTATATAAACTCTGTTAATTAAGGACTTGAAAACACTAAGTTTGGAGTTTTATTGTCCATTTTTTCTTCAAAATGATCTAGATCTTTAAATGGACACCTAGTTTCACTGGTAACGTTCATTGGTCGCAGTTTATTTGCTACTTTGAATAAAAAAAAATTATTTGATTGATTGATTGATTCAGTTACTGAGTTACAGTCCTCGCCGAGACGACATATTTTTGTTGCATGTGGTTTTAGCAAGTGACCCCTTAATACCGGACTGAAAGACGTTTCACGCCAGTATCCGCTGTTAGTATTGATGAATAGTATAACCCCTATAAGTTTTACCTGACCTTTCTGCAACACCCAGTATGGTATGCCCGTAGCAAATAGCTCTTTTCCATCCTTCTCTGTTCAGATCAGCAGATCTCACTCAATGTTGTAATATAAGTACCTAGATAGTAAAACTGGCTCCCACGATACGGGGTGTCCTAGTGTAGGTGCCGCTGGAAAATAAACCTACTTTTAAGTTATGAGCGATAAGCGATTTGCTTTTTGCTTTTTTACCTCTTTCCTATGCATCCATCTAAACATAGAATAAGAATGAAAAGGTTTATTGCCAAAAATTACATGCAAAATAAGAAAAAGAAATCTTACAACTGAACTTAAATTAAAAAAATATGTATTTTTAGTAATAGCAAGCGCAGCGCGCTCAGCTGTGTCGCTAGATGTTTTCCAGTCGAGTCGTTTTCCAGTCCAGTTATTTTCCAAAGGAACATCCTGGTTCCTTTGGAGAACAGCTGGAGGAAGGTAATTTTTGCCAAGCCAGTGCTGGTATCTGGTCATAGAACCAAAATTCGTTGTTCACTACGACAACTCGACGACATTGCCAAGTCGATTATTCCGCTGATTAACAAGCAGGAAGATTTGGCAGCACAAAGTAGGCTGAATTGATATCTAATATATGAAAATTCGAAGTCACAGTGTTTGGTATCGGAATCCTCCGAAACGGCTTCACCGATTTTTATGATTTTTTTTTTGTATATTTGGTAGTTCTGAGAATAGGTCGTAGGCAAATTAATATGGCAAAATAATGATTGCAAGGTCAGCAAGTAATCTAATAAAAATCTCGTGTCACAGTGTTTGTTATCGATCTCCTCCGAAACGGCTTCACCGATTTTTATGATTTTTTTTGTGTATATTTGATAGGTCTGAGAATAGATCGTAGGCTAATTAAAATGGTGACGTAATGTTTGCTGGGTCAGCTAGTAAACTAGCTTTACGGCAAGTTTTACGAAACGCGGCCCAGACATTTCTGCCCCTTTTTATTTTGTGTCACCCATACAGTCTGGTGAGAGGTGTATCGCGGCTTGGTTACGATTATAGCGTCGAATATTTGATAGCTCAAGTTAAGAGGGTCCCTCAAGGGGCAATGCCCTGCTATGGCCAAACACACTTATGAAAAAAAATCGTCCATGGTTTCAAGGATATAGTGCTTGAAATATATAATAATATAGATTAATAAAACATAACCTCACCAAAAGCTATTTTCTACGACACGGTTGCCTCAGACTTAAGAGGACTCAAGAAACAATTCCCACACAAACGTGGCTTGCTTTTAAGTCACAAACAACATGCCGAATTTCAAAGGCACTTTTCCAATATCTTTAGAGGACAGAAATCAAGGTTTGCACAATTAAAAAATAAATTACAGCCTTGTGATTAGTATTTTTGAAAAGTCTTATGAGGCTCTAATTTCTTTTTTATTTAGTTATTCTCAGTTGCAAGCAAGAGGAAACCTTGCTTTGCTAAACCTAAGCATGAACAAACAACATCAAGAAGAAAAGCGATAAAAAACCGGCCAAGTGCGATTCGGATTCGCGCACGAAGGGTTCCGTACCTTCGATCCTGTAAGATCGTAAGATTCGTACCTGTAAGATCGAGAAAAAATGGCAAAAAAATCACGTTCGTTGTATGAAAACCCCCTTAAATATTTATTTAATTTTAATTTAATTATTTATTTTTGAAGTGAATATAGAACTAGATGTTCTGTGAATATTTCAAGCGTCTACCTGTTGCCGTTATTAATATCGAGCAAAAAACGGCAAAAAAAATACGTTTGTTGTATAGGAGCCCCCCTTAAATATTTATTTTATTCTGTTTTTAGTATTTGTTGTTATAGCGACAACTGCCTATCTATCACGGTTCATGAGATACAGCCTGGTGACAGACAGATAGACAGACAGACAGACGGACAGTGAAGTCTTAGTAATAGGGTCCCGTTTGGTACCTTTCAGGTACGGAACCCTAACAAAAATATTTCAAGCGTCTTGTGATCAACTTCAACATTGTTCTTTCACTTGTTTACGGATATAAAATGTTGCTGGGAAAATAGTGTTACTGCGCAATAGCTGCATAAATTCCAGTGTTCTTAAGGCATGGGGAGTAAATATAAATGAATGCTACATTTGTATGAGATAACGCTGATTTAAATGCATTATACATTGAAATTTGCAAAATAATAACCTTAACGGAGCTTCAAAAAATCGATTGGGATCCTTGGAAAGAAACGTTTGGTAAACTTGAAAAAAAGAAATGCATGAATTCAAACCTCAATTATCTCCTAAGCTAGTATTTTCTCAGGCATGGTTTCTTTGAAAAAAATATTCATAATTGTTATGTAGTTGCCAGCGTTAAAGTTCTCTTTCACCTTGCAAGGAATGAGGATGAATTTAGGGAGGTAACGGCCAACCTCATTTAGTGAAGTGGCACAAGATGAAGAAGAAACAAAATTATTCCGAAAATATGTGGATCCCTTCCCGTAGGAGGTTAGTTTATTAGTATATTCAGATTAGACTTCTTTTAGATTTCTAAAAATTTTAAATTATACAGGTGCTAGCTTCAGATGCGACAGACAGTTTTCTGAGTCCAGACTTCTGGGCAGAGGGGATTGCGTTCCGTCGCTATAGGGAGGAAAACTCCCAAACCAATCTGATAACTTTTTATTTTCATGTTGTATTTATAATTAGGTTAGGGTATTTATTGTACGGGCCTAGTTTCCTGTAAGAAACATACATGAGCAGCCTATATACGTCTCACTGTAGGGCAAGGGTCTTCGCTCAGGGAGAGAGTAGTTATGGGATTAATCACCACGCGTGCCCGGCGCGGATTGGCGATTTTAAGTTCAGAGGTATGTGAATAGCTCAGACACTCAGGCTTCCTCACGATGTTTTCCTTAACCGTTAGCCAGTGGTACTGCTACTATACCTTCACAATTATACCATAACTTCACAACTATACCATAACTTTACAACTATATCATAAATTTACAACTATACTATAACTTCACAACTCGGTTTACTATTATTATTATTAATACCCGGTAAGAAGTTGTACATGTATATTTTTGTACGTTTCTAATACCTCAGTTCAATAAGCAACATTTCCGTTTAAACTAGTTCCAATCTACAGTGCTAATTACAGAAAAGTTCAACGTTTCCACGAAACGTTTAGAAAACCGAACCTGGCTTAGACGGCCCATTGCACGCTGCACAGAGCGGGCCCGGCAACTTGGCAAGCCTTCGAGGCACGATATAAGCACCTTATTTTTCGCGCATTACACTTTGAAATTGTTTGAAATATGTTCTAACCCTCAGCGCGGGAAACTTTTGTGTTTAGATACAGTCCGCGCATCCGCGCCTCGCCGGAAAATGTTATTTGTGTTTCGATAACTTTGTTGTTGAGAATATAAAAGTGATATAGTTTGTCTTTTCGGACAGATTTTGACTAGTAATGTGTGTGAGAAACTAACGGGCTTTCATAAGCAGCCTATATATGTCCCACTGTAGGGCACAGGCCTTCTCTCAGAGAGAGCCGGACGGAGAACAGACTTTGCAAGGTACGAATAAGCAGTCCTAAACGACTTGTCAGTAAAAACCTAATAGTGACTTAGGCCGCGTTTCATGAAACTACAATTCATCATAGTTTATTAAATATCCCTTACCCTTTGGGGATGAAATGTCGTAAAAGCCATTCTTGGTGAAAATGGACTTTGAATGCAGCATTACACATTCTATTTATCTATCTATCTATATTTCGTTTCCTCAAATTCGCAAAAAAATGGCTTTTACTACCTTGACTTTTTAACAGGATTCTGTTTTTTTTTTATTAAAATATGCTGCAGAAGACACTGATGCTACTTATTCTTTGTAGTATGTAGAACATTGTAGTGCATTTTCTTATGGCGTTCTATCTTATCCGTGTGGCGCCGGATTAAGAATAGCGTCACTCCATTTCTTTCCGTGGATGTCGTAGAAGGCGACTAAGAAAATAAATAACCAAGAAACGGGCAGCAGCGTCTTCCTGAGGTTCCAGCCGCATACTGCGATCGCCAACCCGCCTGCCAAGCGTGGAGATTATGGCAAAACGCTTCATGGTTAGAAAACTATTAGGGAGGCCTATGTCCTGCAGTGGGCGTCAAATGGCTTATGATGATACTGCAATAATTTTATTGGTCGCAACCCAACTTTATTAGTACCATTAGTACTTTTTTTGTTGAGGTAAAAGCTATTGGATGCACTGTTTTGGTAGTATAAGCCATGCTAACCTCTAAACTACCAAAGGTATTTCGTTTCGTTTCAAAGTTGAATATCTATAAAACTCATTACATTTTTAGTATATCTGTAATCATTGCATTAATACGGTATTTAAGCGAAAAAAGATATAAAGCATTTTTTATAAATTATTTTTTGTTTTTGCTCTCCTGTAAAATTCTTAAAATGGCTTTTACTACCCAAAGGGTCGATATGTGCACTGCGTAGCCTTGTCTTCGCGTTTGTTTATCTGTGGGTTAATCGACTTTTGTATGTATAAGTTCGTCAAATTACCATAGTAAATCATTAATTTTAGCTCTATGAAACAGAAGAAGGAGAAAGAAAAACATTTATTATACCAACAAGATACGTCACAGAAACAAAATAAGCAGACGAGTAATATTTAATAATATGTATTTAGTTTTTTTTCTATTGTTGTGCATAATATGCACTCCGAAAGAAAACTAAATACACAACAGACAAAACAAACAAATAAAACCGGACAATAGATGTAGCCTGTGGTGTATCTAAGTTGCCACAAAAGGCAGCTGACTCAGCGTTGTGCTGAGGAAGTGATCCCTCGGCACTGATTTTCAGTCAGTGCCTACGGCTATTTAAAAATAATTAAAACAAATGCAATAACATACATACAACAAAGAAAAAAAGATCGTCATAAAATACTTACATATATTATTAGTTTTAAATTAATATGTGTGAAATATAGAGGAAGACCATAATAAACTAAATTCAATTCAAATATAAGTGAAGTGAAATAGGGTCCAGAGCGTTGGTAGCGGAGCGGTAGAACGCCGGCTTCTCATTTGGGAGGTCGTGGGTTCAAATACCGGCATGTACCAATGACTTTGTTTTCTTAGTTACGTACATTTGTGAAGTTACCACTCACTAACGGTAAAGGAAAACATCGTAAGGAAACCCTAATGTCTGAGGCCCAACAATGGCCCAACTATGAGGCTAAGTGCGGAAATCTCCGGTCTAAATTAAACTAGAACTAGGGTCATATGAGTGTTTTACGAACTTAAGTCGGGATTCACTTATATGTGACATTGTTGGGAGAGTTCAACTAGGTTTCGTTTCTTACAACTGTTTTAGTTGGGAAATATTTTGTGTTTCCAATTAATATTATCAATAAGATTCTCTAAAATTTATAGTCTTCATGATTGTCACCTAAATAACGCAAGTTTAAACAATTTGAAGTAATTCATGCAAATACTCTACGTAAAGTAAAGTAAAGCCGCCGCTATTTGTTATTACCTCAGAAGTGCCGCTAAAAAAAGGGAGATTCCAACATTCATTTCCAATTCCCGTCGGTAATTCAACGGTTATCCATGGAGTGTTTGAGGAACAAAGATAAAAGGATCAGGGTAACAGCTCGACTTCACATAGTCAAAAGGAAAAGTCAATGAATGTCACACAATCAGACATACCGATAACTTTCACACTTTTAATCAGTTAAAAGCCATATAGAATATACTTGGAAAAAGAACTTTGGCCTTTGCATGTACGTAACGAGACGATTTATGCAGCGTCCAGTGGCACCTTCACTTACACTCGATGGGTGAAGGGACCGATCGGACGCTGCAGTGCTTGGGACATTGTTTTTTAGATGGAGCAGGCTTGCCCAGCACCTATACCATCCTGACAGCTTAGTCGGCCTAGCCCACAGGAAAGACAAGCCGCGGGTTGCCTCACGATGTTTTACTTGATGATTATACATGGAACATCCACAGAAAACAATCACTTGTCCTGCTCCACTCCTGACTGCCTCGTTGATCCAGTGGTTAACAGCTTGACTACCAAAACAGAGGTCGTGGATTCGATTCCCGCTGGATTCCGCTGTACTTGCTTTATATAATTCTGGGTGTATTTTCGTGTTTGTTATGGTCCCTGGTTACCATAGCTCAGAGAAACCTAGTTTGGAACCAGGGCAAGTGATTGTGTACTGTGGAAGTTATTATTATGTTTACTTTTGATGCTGCTTTAGTCATATTCCGTTACGATGAAGTGCGTTTATCTAATAACTTAGCTTGAAGTTTCAATACAAGTCATTGATGTGCAAAAGGGTTACTTACATCCTGCATCAATAGAGCTCTTAAGATACAGGATTTCTCCTAGTTTCAGAGTTAGAGTTTAGCTGCCTTAGATAGATAGATAAAGTGTTCTTATACACTTTATTGCAAAATTTTACGTTCATTTTCAAACTTATTACTTTGTAATACGTTCATGTTTTATTTACCTTCACTTGTCCTGTTATTTTTTATGTGTTTGCTTTTGTGGCAATGTAAATAAATAGATTCTTTCTTTTTGTCTTTTAAAACCCTAGAAAGCATACAGAGGAAGACTCAGCAATACTAAAATCTATGTACCTGTTTAGGAATAAAAAATGTATGTTGCCTAACCGAGCGATAAAGCGGCAGATAAGCGTTTTGTGGTTTTCGCCCGCTGGTAGAATAAGATATTTAAGTTTACCTAGTGACTGTATGAAACTAAATTTAAAAAAAAAACTTTTTTCTTTTTCATTATTATTTTCCTACTAGTTGACCCGGCAAAAGTTGTTTTACCATATTAATTAGCCTGCGACCTACTTCAGATCTACCAAAGAAACACAAAAATAATTTCAGTCGTTTCGGAGGAGTTCGGTAACAAACATTGTGACTCGAGATTTTTATTAGTATGTTAGACTAAAAAAAGACGACTTTTCTTGCTGACAGTCCAGAAGTGTCGTTTTATTAAGACCTCGGTAACGGGTGAAGATCGAGTCGAGATTGGCGACACATGTCGCGGACGTGTTTCGCCTTGCGGACGGAGGGAGACGAAAAAACTCATCGAAACTTCGAAGCCGTTCTACCGCTGCGCTACGCAGCGGTAGAACGCCGGCCTCACATTCGGGAGGGCGTTGGTTCGAACGCTGGCGCTTTCATCTGGTATTGGTTAATTTACATTTACTTGTCTAAAAGCAGATGAGCATATTTGAAATAATTCTATAATGCACATGCACTTGCGAAGGGCTTTATTTCTTCCTAATTAGTCTAATTTACAAAATTACAGTAGGGCCAGTGGAGAGGTAGAACGCCGGCTTCTCATTCGGGAGGTCTTTGCTTCGAATCCCATCATGTACCACTTTGTTTTCTAAGTTAAGTACATTTTTCAATTTACAGTTGTAATAGCACACGCTAACTGTGAAGGAAAACATCGTGAGGAAACCCTGGTATCTGAGGTGTTCACATACCTAAGCGCTTCCTAAGTACAATCGGCTACGGCCCTTCTATGAGATAAGCGCGGAAATCTCAACTCAACTAACTGTACCCGACTACGGCACAGCCAAAAGGATGGGTGATAAGATTTTAGCAGACTATATAAGTATGTGTGTAATGCTATGTATATACAAAACGTTTCTTGTATGTGAGCCCCTTTTAATAGTAATTTTATTTTAATTGAGTTATTTAGTTTTGAAGTGAATATAGAACTTAATATTCTCTTGCCGTTTTTAATATCGATCAAACAACGGCAAAAAAATACATTTGTAGTATGGGAGCCCCCTTAAATACTTATTTTATTATGTTTTAGTATTTGTTGTTACAGCAGTAACAGAAATACATTATCTGTGAAAATTTCAACTGCCTAGTTATTACGGTTCATGAGATACAGCCTGGTGACAGACAGACAGACAGACAGTGAAGTCCTAGTAATAGGGTCCCGTTTGGCACCCTTTGGGTACGGAACCCTAAAAAGTACCCGAAACCGGCGTGCGTGCATGCAACGACTAATGAATGTTGAGGAAGCGAAAGTGATCTGTCAGGATGATCAGGATGTCAAGTGATAGAGAAGTTAACTTGTAAAGGCGAAATGGTGTAGGCGAGCCAAAAAGTTACAAGGTGTAGGGGAGGTACCCTAAATATACAATTTCTTTTAAAATTCTATCCTACCGTTTTGGCGGCGTGATTAATATGAATATCTATGCAAAATTTCAGCTTTCTAGTCCTTATTGTCTCTGTGTTAAGCCGCGGACAGACAGACAGACGGAAATGGAAAAATATAAGGATTCCTTGTTGACTACGGAACCCTCTTATGCTCTTTTTATGAATGAATGAATGAATGAATTGATTTATTGCTAATAATATACCAAGTTACAATTGTATGTAATAACTTAAGTATTTTAATTGTAGGGTACATAGTTGATACAATTATATTACAATTACAATGCTTGTTTGACTCTGACACCTGTGGTAGATGGGAATCTGTAATACAGGTGTCAGCGCCCTCTGAGATAGGTTTACAAAGTGGTATCGTAATAATATGCTTCTTATAATTAGGTATTTGACAAAATATCAAATGAGTTACTTTTAAAACGGAATTTTGTATGAAAATATTTGCTAATGACGTCACATTTCAGAGCACTCTTTTTATGTTAAATCTATTTAAAAATTGTAATAACTAGTAATTGACTAAAAGAGATACATTTTCCGAGATATTTTGTAATTTTTGTTTTAATCGAGCGTATGAAATAATTTATTGTTGATTGTGTCAAATACCGTATTGGTTCAGTTAGAACTTATAGTAATAATGGCAGATTTTAAATTGATTAAAGTGATTAAATTATTAGTTAATTAAACATTATTTTATGTAACATGTTGAGAGATAGCGTGACAGGAGAGAGGTAGCAGTTTGCTCTATTCACATGGGCTACTGGATGGATAGTTTTATAGATAGTTGTGATATCCCAATATATTTAGAATATGCTTGTAAAGTTCCTTGTGGACTCCGGCACCCTGATAAAAATGGGACCATCACGGAGCTATTTTTATTACACTGCAAAAAACTTCAAGATCCGTTTACAATCTGTAAACGGATCTTGATCCGTTTAAGAACAAAGAAGATGTGTGCGAAGACACATAACAAAAAAATGGTCACAATCAAGAACCCTCAATTATTTTGTAATCTGTTTTTTTATTTAATGATACGGTCGTTGATATAATCTATGGTAAACATATAGAATCCTTAAAGTTCATAAATATTTCCGTAGTAGGTAGCATAATTATATCTCTACTTTAACTATACGCAATGACTGTTTTTTTTAACATAAAACTTCCTTCCTGCCTTCTTATTATTATGAATTCAACCATCTGTTATCGGACTGTTGATAGTTGTGTTTTTATACGCAGTGTAGACAATTGACAACTGTCAAACGGTCTCTGCAAATGCCTAGGTTAGGCTGTTCATAATTTCATATTATTCTACTATGTCACTGCCCTAACAAATCAATTCTCTAGGTTCTCAAATCCTAAATTATATAGCAGCCTCTTTTCTTTACGTACGAAAAAATCGGTTCATAAATTCACTAACCGAACAGATTGAAGGCTAAAATTTGTCACATTTGTATGCAGACCGTGGAGGCTCGGGCGGGGCCTTAGACCGCGTCTAGCTGGGGGGGCGGTTCTGTATCGTCGCGAAGCCTTTTCCTCTTTAACTCTGGTCCAATTACCATGATATTTGAAAAAAAAAATGGTGCTCTAACACTTTCTGGGAAGATCTAGGTGTTGATTTTTATGTAACCTATATAATATACAACCCACTGCACAGGCCTTCTCTCTTAGCCTATATTCGTCGCACTGCAGGGTACTGGCCTTCTCTCAGAGAGAGAGAGAGTATGAGCTTAATTACCACATGTGCCCACCGCGGATAGCCAATCTCAAGCGCTGAGACAGTCAGGTTTCCTCACGATGTTTTCCTTCACAGTTAGCGAGGGGTACTGCTACTTAAACTTCACTTCTTCAGCATACTGAAGAAATGAAGTGAAAAATACCTCATAAGTGTTAGCAATAACTATTTGAGGAAATGAAAAATTTATTGTATTATACAATTTTTGGCAAGATACTGTGTAATGAATTTATGCGCATTGCAATTTACCTCAGTCATTTTTAATGAGTGAATTTAACCCCACATTTACCTAGTTTTCCCGGCAGTGGGTAGTCGCGCAAAATGCACTGATACCGAGTCCCCAAAGGTGTTCTCGTTGGCAACTCGGCTCTAATGGATTTTATACTCACAACACTTAATTGTTTTACATTATACCTCCTAATGATTTAGGGCTGATACGCCAGTAATTTTAGGACCGTTTGACCGATTATCTTATCTTGAATCGCCTAGAACATTTCTTCCGTGGCTTTATGATAAATCCAGAGTGCTCTCTATTAATCCTACTTCCTACTTGTATTATAATATTATAAATGTAAAAGTTTGTGAACATGTTTGGATGTTTGTTATTCAATCACGCAATAACGGCTGAATGGATTTAGATGAAATTTGGTATGTATATAGTTAAAGTCCCGGGAAAGGACATAGGATACTTTTCATCCCGAAAATTACTCATTGCATTCGGATGAAGTCGCGGGCAAAAGCGAGTACTTTCTCAAACACCATTATAAAGCCCAAATTTGGTTTTCGACAGGTTTTGTTAGTTTGAAGCCGACCGCGGGGCGCGTGACGTCACCGGCTTAAGTTTGCTGACGATGTTCGCGCAAACATGGGGAATAAAAAGGCGAACTTTTTACATCAAAACTTTATTTTCGCTTGCTTCGTGGAGATTCCTCCTGTACGTGAGCTTGACTACATTTTCTGCTGATTACTGTGTCCCCGCAATATTTTTTCGTATTTCGTTCGCGGGCGTTGAGCTTCCACCGCGTCTTTCTGCAATGGAGTGAGTCTTTTACGGGGGAGCCAATTAAGACTGAGGGGAAAATACATTGGAAAATGAACGGAACACTACGAAGTATCTGTGCCATTTCCTTTTTTATGTACAATAAAGTGTTCTCTATCTATCCATGAATGAATTTATAAGCCTAAGTTTGTATTAATATTATGTAGGGGTTTTGTCCTCCATTTCCTAGGCTCCATTTACTTCCGTGGATGTGGTAAAAGGCGACTAAGGAAATCAATTACCAGATAACGGGCAGCAGCGTCTTCCTGAGATTCCAACGGCATACTGCGATCGCCAACCCGCCTGCCAAGCGTGGCGATTATGGCAAAACCCTTCATGGTTATGAAAACCTCGAAGGAGGCCTATGTCCTGCAGTGGGCGTCAAATGGCTGATGATGATGATGATGAGGGCTTTTGTAACTGTGAAGGAATGTTTTTATTTTGATAAACCTTGATGTATAAAAATTATAAGCAAACGCTAAAAAAACGTTTAGTCGCGTTTATTAATGGTCGTTTCGCAATTTTAATTTAAAATCATAGTGTTACGAAGTATTGTGGTTTCGAAAAATATTTTCTTTTACGCCTATCGTTTGATATGCGTAAGCAAGTAAAATAACAGTTGAGTTGGACGGCGCTGGCCATCAGACGCCTAAATTAATTTTTTTATTTATTTTTTGTGCTGTTACCTTGCACACGATAAAAATAAATATTTTTTTTTGTTTTAAAAATGACTTTACTCACCATTTTATTTTAAACTGCCATAATGTTCTAAATCTTAGTCAGAATGACCCCTTAAATCTTTGCTAACGAATTCGTTCTCATTCTGTAGATTCAAAGTTAAACATGTGTATGTGCCATTTTTTGTACTTGGAATTGAAATGAAATTCCGTGCCATTGACCTCCTTGTCGGCTTGTTTAATTTTAGACAGTGAGAAGTCTGTAACTTAGGGCATGTCGTCTCGCTCGGACAAGCTGAACTTCTTTTGTAATTGTAAAAAAAAACTATAGGTTTGACAAATGTGGTGCGAGGCTTTGCCAGGTAATACCGTGTAATAGAGTTGTTTCCTACATAATTAATTTTAGTGTGCAATTTTCTCAACCAACAACTAGGCATAGGTTAGAAAAAATATGTCTTAAATGTCTGTCATTTTATCATCTAGCATCATCTAGAGACCACATTTATCAAAACTTTACACATTTTTTTCCAATAATTGAAAATGTTACAAAGCACAGTCGAGACGACAAGGCCTAACAGCCGCCTTAACTGCAGCAACGGCGTGAGAGTAGCAACACTGTGCTGTGTAAAATAGGTACACAGTGTATTTGGGAGAGTATTCGTCTGCTTTTAAGCGATAGGTGGCCGCCGTCCGTTGCCATGGTGACGTCAATGGGGGCGAGACAAAAGGCCATCCGGCCTGTAACGGATTCATCTGCGCGCATTGTGTATGCCGCGCAGGTCACCCGCTGATGGATTGGTGGCAAACGCAGACCTGTGTCAATATGGCATTATTGTTCGAGTCGATATTTCATTTGTGAATTGGACTTTTTATAGTCATACAGTCATTCGTCGCGGTATTATTAAAAAAAAAAATCTCTCAATTGTACCGTGTTACCCAAAAACATTCCAACCCATAATGAGTAACATTCGAGATAAACGTTTTTTTTTAATGTTTAATAATGTTTTGTTCCATGTATTTGTTCAGGCGTTTTATATTTGTAAACACTATGACATCAAACAAGTCCGAACAAAAACATGGAAAAAAACAATGTTGTACATAAAAAAGCGTTTTTCTAAGTAACACGTACAATTCAAGATGGCGGCTCGCGCCTCCCAAGGTCCACAAGTTGGTTGAAAACTTGGATTGATATTGGTTGAAAACTTAGATTGATATTGCGACCCCATACCCGAACAGACCACAACGAGCCATTGTCATGTCTATCCGGATTACGAAGAATTAAGAAACCATAAAATGGTCCAGTCTGTGAGTGGTTTTGCTCTGCAAAAGGTGGAAAATAAACGGGTATCATGTATGTGGGACCCACACCTTCCGAACCGAGAGTTCGATTTCCAGTGCGGGCATGTACCTATGACTTGGTTTTCTAAGTTATGTACATTTGTGAAGTTATAGTAGCAATGCCACTCGCTAAACATGAAGGAAAACATCGTGAGAAAACCTGAGTGTCTGAGCTATTCACATACCTCAGCGCTTGAAATCGCCAATCCGCGGTGGGCACGCGTGGTAATTAAGCCCATACTCTCTCCCAGAGAGAAGGCCTGTGCCCTACAGTGGGACGTATATAGGCTGCTTATGTACCTACTACCTATTATTTTTTCTTAAAGTAAATAGAACTTAGCAAGATTCAAGCTTTCTTATAGGAAAACAATTTAAAATTCCAACGCGCAATCTATTCAAAACATCTCCAACACGGACATCGCGGGCACGTACCTACGCTCGACGCTCGTTATAAAAATGCTGGGCGCTACGCGTCGAACACCCGCTATAGTTTTTTATATTTTCTTAACCTATGAACAATATTAATTTCTCAACTTACAGTAATTTCAGTTTTGTTTTGATGTCTTGTGTCTGTAGCTTGTGGATTGGATGTCTGTACATTAACACCCTGTATAAAATTATGTTTTAAAGTACCTAACAACCAAATCAAATCATTTATTGCCACTCACGCTCGGTTTCTAGAAGAGCGATCAAATGTTAATCTTATGTTAATCTCACGTCAAGCTATTTCAGCCAATCACGTGGCGGTATTTTGAATTAATCTTAGATTAATCTCTTGTTACATTTGAACACTCTTTCAGAAACTGAGGCTAAGGTATGTACAAAAGTTCTTAATTATAAATAGAGTAGATACACAGAAACTTAGCTGCCTTTTACAGGTATTGCAACATAGTAACTTATATGCTACAGTAGGAACATTTCTTTCTTTTTTTACGGTTCCGTATCCGAAGGGAGCCAAACGGGATCCTATTACTGAGACTTCACTGTCCGTCGTCTGTCTGTCTGTCTGTCACCAGGTTGTATCTCATAAACCGTGACAGCTAGACAGTTGATTACACATGATGTATTTATGTTGCTGCTATAACAAGAAATACTAAAAACAGAATAAAATAAATATTTAAGAGCCCCCCTTAAATATTTGTTTATACAATAAATGTGATTTTTTGCCGTTTTTTGCTCGATATTAAGAACGGCAACAAGTAGACGCTTGAATCATTTATAGAATATTTAGTTCTATATTCGCTTCAAAAATAAATCATTAAATTAAAATAAAATAAAAATTTTAGGGGGGCTCCCATACAACAGACGTGATTTTTCGCGGTTTATTCTCGATCTTTTTGTCTGATGTATAGATAATGGTATGAAACCCTCCGTGCGTGAGTCCGACTTGCACTTGGCCGGTTTTTTTCCCATTTAATAGTAACTTTAAACATGGTTACTTATATGCCAGAATATCGCCCGAACAATGCACAACGCACCTTCTCTCGTCACCAATTGGTTGGTTAGAATAAAATTATAGATTTATTAAATTTAATGGACTATATTAAACAATTTTTCAAGTACTTTATATATTCTGAATTTCAGCTTCGCGAATATTAAATTTTTATACAGCCAGTCTACGGCCAACAAACTTGTTAAACCTCAAATGGAGAGGGAATATTTAGATGTGAATACTGTGCAAAAACAACAGTCGAAAGGAGCGAAAAGTTTCCAACGTTGTTATCCCAGTCTCCGTTAATTGGCAAAAGTTTCACGGCGTGAAAGAAGTCTGCCGGAGTGACGTCACGACCGGATGACTGATCACGCAGGGTGCGATTCTCTGAGTAAGCATGTCACGCGAACACAGCACGCCTTGACCGTGTCTCAAGGGTGTACGTTACATCATATACATTCGAAAATATGTCAGCGTGAAAAAACTTATACTTAGTGGCGTAGACATACCGCGCAAAGACGGTATGTCTCAAACAAAATTCCGATCAAAAGCGAAGCGACGCACACACATTAACGGAACATGTGTGTGCCAAGCGGATTGTAGTAACTGACGTTCGCAGGCACGCACACATTCGCATTACGAGAAAATTTACAATTAAGTAGCTGACCTGGAAAACGTTGTTTTACCATATTAATTAGCCTACGACCTATTATCAGACCTTCCAAGTATACACAGCTTCCTTACGTATATTTTAAAACTAATTACTTGTAATACGTTCAAGTTTTATGTACTTTTACTCGTTCAAATAATTTTTATTTTCATTATTATTTTACCTACTAGCTGACCAGGCAAACGTTGTTTAGCCATATTAATCAGCCTACAACCTATACTCAGACCTACCAAGTATACACAAAAAAAATTCATAACAATCGCTGAAGCCGTTTCGGAGGAGTTCAATAACAAATACTGTGACACGAGATTTTTATAACTCATCTTTTCCTATTATGAAATAAATTACTAAAAATAAATTACTAGTGCAACACTGAAGACCGGCTACGCTAAGCATGCCAATTCGGCTACCAATTTCTTGCCAAACTTTGGAAGCTGGGACTGCGGTTCTACCTTATAGCCATTCTATGCTTAGTGGAGTAGGTACCAGGAGGTTTTATGGCGCAAAAGTGTTACGGTGAACAATTCTTCAAGTAGCCACCTACTTTCAGCAGACAAAAGTCGTTCGCGAAGTCCGTACGGAATACAAACGATCATCGGCAAAATAAAGAAAAGACATTAAGCAGATAGTTTTGTCTGTACCTACACTTTAATATTCTTCTGACGCGAGGTGCGCATGTCAAAAGCGGCCTTTTGCCATATAATAAAGTTACTTTATTAAGACGAAAATTGCGTGCTGTCACAAATAATAAACGCCCGCGCCGTCTCAGTTGATTTTGATCGTCGCAATAAAAACAAAACGTGTCCGGAGCAGAAAAAATGAGCTTAGAAAAAGGCGCGCGTTGACACAAGGTATGCTGCACGGTCGCAATTCAAGTAAGTCCACCTTTACAGACTCTATTCGGTTATAATACGGGCGATTTTGCAAGAAAAATGTAAAATTTCACCTGCTGTTATCTGGTGCGGCTGTACATACTTGCAAATTTCGAACAAAACAATTTTCCTATTCGAAAAAGTCTTATTATAAGGCTTTGTTGAATAGGAAAGTGTGTTGTTCGAAAGGTTTGTTCGAAATTTGAAATTGTTTGGCAGCAAAATTCGTGTTAGTTTCAAACTCACGCCACCGCGTGGTACACTGAACTGTCAATCAAGCTTTAGTTGCAAAGTTACCTGTAACGTAATAATTATCTTCCGCACAACACAATCACTTGTCGTGGTCCCAAACTAGGATACCCTGTTCTATGGTATCCAGGCAAGGACATCACAAACATGGAAATACACCCAGACTGAGGCCTTTGTAAAATTGTAAGGCGGCCCCCAGTGAGAATCGAACCCACGACCTCCGACAAGGTAATCAGACGTGACACCGCTAGATTAGTTGCAAAGTAACGTAATCGAGTAGAGTTCACGCGTGTAAAAGTCGATGTGCTGTCGACTGTACCAGAACAAATCCGGGATGTGTGTACGCACCTTAACAGAGTGATGCGATGCCGGCGTTGTTCTCGTTAGGCCCCTAATTACGGTCCCAGGGGGCCATAACCGCTGCCCGGGGACTGCGCGGAAATACGAATTTAAATTTCGAACGCCGGAATTACGATTTTTCTACACCCCTCGCCGAAGTAAAGCTTGTTCAATGTTGTTCGAATTTTAAACGGTTATTGTTTACTTTTTTATGTTAATGCCGAGTTGTTGCTGAGTGTTGCAATATTGTGCCTGCAGCTTATGTTATGGCCGTAGAATACATGATGGATATTTTAAGCTATTTGTTCTAGTTATTGAATTTATAACTTAGAAAACAAAGCCATAGGTACATGCCCGCACTGGGATCGAACCTGGGTCTCCCGTTTCTGAGTCCAGTGTTCTACCCACTAGGCTACCACCGCTTCTGTACATTTGTAAAGTTATAGTAGCAATACCACTCGCTAACTGTAAAGGAAAACATCGTGAGGAAACCTGGGTGTCTGAGCTATTCACATACCTCAGCGCTTGAAATCGCCAATCCGCGGTGGGCACGCGTGGTGATTAAGCCCATACTCTCTCTCTCTGAGAGAAGGCCTGTGCCCTATAGTGGGACGTATATAGGCTGCTTATGATTGAATTTATTTGGTAAACCTTATTGTCTTAATTCACTCGCGATAAGACTCGTCAAATGTATAATTTGACCTTTTATCGTTTCTTGGTATTTGAGTGACGTTTACCTTTTGGATGCTCAGCTTTCGTAGTCTATAATGGTGATTCTTACTTGATCGCTGGGGAGATAAGTTCGCCCAAGTTGCTATCTCACTCTTCATAATCGACCCCTCCTGTCATCGAAGTTATATAAGAAGAGCATTCTTGAGGTTTTACTTAATCATACTTTTTCTCGCTCGAGGCAAAGCGGGGAGTTATTTTTTTTAAGGTGAAAGTTACTTCACTCATTGTAATAGTGACAACGTTGTTGTTTCAGCACTAATGTAAATTTTTGTGGGTAAATTCTTTTTTACCAATTGCAGATTTTGAAAACCATAATATCCGCTCCTCACTAACTAAAATAGTTAATTTTATGTTTTTGTCGTTAGTTTGTGGTTTTTAAGTTGCCTCTGTTTTTGAGTAATGTATCCAGGCCCTATCCCTGGAAAATCATCAGTGAGGCATCGGAAAAAGAGTATCCGAGGGTAGCAGAAAGAGGTTTATTCCACCAACGCTCGATGGGTTTCATTTCATAAAGTGTCTGTAAGAAAAGCCAGCGGCCTAATTACGCGCGCCAAATCCTGTCGGAATCCTGACGTTTGCGATAGTAATTCTTTTGTTATACGTTTTCTTAATCAATATAATTAATTACATTGCGGGTAGCGATGGTGGCCTAGTGGGTAGAACATTGGACTTGGAATCGCGAGACCCGCGTCCAATTCCCAGTGCGGGCATGTACCTTGTTTTCCCGTGTCCAAGTTATGTACATTTGTGAAATTATAGTAGCAATACCACTCGCTTACGTTGAAGGAAGACATCGTGAGGAAACCTGAGTGTCTGAGCTACTCACATACCTCAGCGCTTGAAATCGCCAATCAGCGGTGGGCACGCGTGGTGATTAAGTCCATACTCTCTCCCTGAGAGAAGGCCTGTGCCCTATAGTGGGACGTATACAGGCTGCTTATGTTATTGCACATAAGTAAAAAATACATATTATGCAATGTGGCGGACTTAATGTGTTCTCGTTTCTCATAATAAATTTGTTTATTTTTGTGTTATGGTTATTTGTGTTATAATGGAAATAAATGTTTTTCACTTTCAAATACTCAATAATAAATAAGTAAATATTTATACTGTAACCTTATAACACATTATATATATATTTATCTTATATATATAAGATAAATATATATAATATATTTATAATATATAAATCTATATATATATATAAGTAAGATAAATATACAATATACACATATAAACTGTAACAACATAAGTAGATTTAAATATATAAGGAAGAAAGATAGTAATGAGACTGCAATTACACAGCCGAGATAATCAAATTTAAGAAACTTGAATCTCGCTTGAAATAGAACGTACAAAAGCCGACTTGCACAACTTTTATAATGTCGCTTAAGTCGCCATTAAAAATTTTTGTAGGGAAAATTTTAATTAAACGCTATTTGAGCCACATATATGATTAGTCAATTTGTTGAGCGTTTTAAAGACCTTTATGCGAGCGTTTTTTAAAAGCAAGTTTGAGACGCTTCATAGAAAACATGTTGCAATAATAGTTACTCTGTTATAAGCGTAAGTATTGATATGTTTCGCTGACTAATTTAGTTCACTCTGTGTTTAGTTCCGTGTGGCGCCTGATTAAGAATAGCGTCACTCCATTTCCTTCCGTTGACGTCGTTTGCGTAGAAGGCGACTACAAAAATCAATTTACCAGGAGACAGCGTCTTCCTGAGATTCAAACCGCATACTGCGATCACCAACCCACCTGCCAAGCGTGGCGATTATGACAAAACCCGTCATGGTTATGAAAACCATGAGGGAGGCTTATGCCCTGCAGTGGGCGTCAAATGGCTGATGATGGGACAAATTCATTGAGCAATCAGTATATTTTCTGCGCAAATAACATTTTAGTGCCCAGAAGAACTTTTTTGTTGCGCATTAGAAATAATTTATTTTAAGTGAAACTTACTCAATTCATGAACTATAAATTGATGCATTATACGTTTGCTGATGTGCAATTAAAAATAACCTATTTAAAAAAGTGGTGCAAGACAGCTTAAGTCAATGCATCAGGTGAACGATGCATCAAGTTTCAGCTTTCTACTAATATTCGTCTCAGACTACGAAACCTTAAAAAGAGATAGCAATTTATTCGATTGTGTAGTTACAAGATAAGGACAGCCGACTTCGCAACAAATTACAATAATGTTTGCCTCGCCTCTATATGCAACGTTATAAGAGCAGGAAATTACTTACACTGTAGAATAACAATCGCTCTTGTAATCTGCTGCATTCACGGTCGAGCGCAAATCAACCTTTACATCCATGCACCCTTCTGAGAGTAGTGAATTAGGTACATTATAATACACGGGCGGCACGTCGCGAACGACAGTGCCAACTGCACCCGTCGACACTCGTCGACGGCAGGCGTCGACGCGTCGGCTGCAGTCACCGACATGTCTGCGTCGAATATCCGCGTCGACGGCTGCCGTCGACGTGCTGCTGGTGGCACGGTCGTTCGCAACATGCCTTTCTGTTGTCTTGACTACTAAGAAATGACGGCGTGTTCTTGTCTGTCTTGTAGTACATTAAATGTGCGGTTGAGCTGTTCGACCACGTGTACGGACAAGACAATCATGCGATGGTAGCGGAGTAGAAGAAAGCCGGCCTCACATTCGGGAGGTCGTGGGTTCGAATCCCAGCATGTACCAATGACTTTGTTATGTAAGTTACGTAAACATTTGTGAAGTTGTAGTAGCAATAATACCTCTCGATAACTGTGAAGGAAAACATCGTGAGGAAACCCGAATGTATGAGTCGTTTACATGCCTCAGCGCTTGAAATTGCCAATCCGCGGTGGGCACACCTGGTGATCAAGCCAACACTCTCTCTCTCTCTGAGAAAAAGCCTGTGCCCTGCAGAGGGACGCGTTTAGGCTACATAAGAAAAGGTTCACAGCAAAGCTCGGATTGGTACAAAACTACCTCACCAGAGAGGGGATGAATCCGGGCGTGAATGGGGAGCATCCGTGTGGGCGCAGTGCAAGCGTCGAACATTAAAAACTTCCGGACACTCGGCCGCGAGGCCACGCGTGAACCTGACCGCTGGACTAGGCGTGGTAGTCAGTGTGCTTTTATCTAGGCATACGCTATAGAAACAAAAGTATCGATACTATATTTTGCACGTTGTTTTCCGAACTTCATGCACCCCTCTACTATATATAACCGGGTACATAGCAAATGTGCTATAAAACCTGCACAACATGGGAAGGCTAACAAGCATACGAAAATGGCTCTTATCACTCTCGCATGTTGAAACTGAAAACCTGTGAGATTATGACCTTGAAAAGAACAATTAAAAACCATCATGGGAAGGCTAACAAGCATACGAAAATGGCTCTTATCACTCTCGTATGTTGAAACTGAAAACCTGTGAGATTATGACCTTGAAAAGAACAATTAAAAACCATCGTTATGATGGCCCGACCGGGTCTTTGGGTCCCGACTAGATTCTACAGATTAAAGGAAATTTCCTAACACCTAACATAACCACTCATTTTTACTCACACACTCATACACATACACACATACTCTTACACACTAAGTAATTTATTCAAACAGCATAAAATACATAATATTACGCTATATTAACTCATTTGTCTAGCTTAGTTTTTATTGTACCTGCTCCTCTGATATACGTACAAAGTAACACGATATAGCAATCGTTTCCCCGACTGCCAAGGTTCGGCATAGGCAGTACGATGGCATGAGTCAAGAGTTTTGTGGCGCTAAAATGTTAAAGTTTGACAATTTATGTACTGGAAAGTCTCGGCTTTTGACATTTGATGTGCGTTTCCACTGACGCGGAGCTGGGTGGAGCGGAGACGAGCAGTGAAAAGTGGCAAGTGTTTCCATTGAAGCGCCCTCGCTGAGTGGAGCGGAGAGGGGTGGAGTGGAGCGGACTGGGGCGGAGTGGACTCAAGTCCAGTCCACAGACCAGGGCTGCATCGAACCGACTGCCTATCAGTCCACGTCAGCGGAAACGCACCCATAAAACGCGCGGCTAGCGTCGTTGTACCCTTGCTGGCTCGACCTTGTGAAGTAGTCACTGGGTAACCATAACCACGTTAATAATAATTTTCTGTCAATTAACTTATTTCTTTATACTTATGAGTAGAATCGCAACAAAGGTAATTGATACCGGCATCGGCATCGTAGTCGCATCAAAAGCATCGAGTTACTCACGTATCGGGAACTTCTTGCTGTGCATTCAGTATAAATAAAAACAAGCACATAATAATAAATTCGTTTATTCATTAAGCAATATCAAATAAAAAAAAGTATCGAGTACAGTGAAAAGTATCGATTCTTACCCAGTATCGTATTAAGAAGTATCGACTTCTAAATTACTCGGTATCGTAGGTAACCAAAGTGTCGTGTATATGAGGTATCGATACTTTTTGCGAATCCCTACTCGTATTGTAACAACGCGCGACTTGGTTTGTTAGTGTCACGCGTTTTATGGCATGCATCTGTAATTTTTTTTAAGAGCGATGTACCATTGTTAAGGCTCAGCTGCTCTGTCACATTACAACACGCGACAAGTGAAGTCGCGCGTCGTCGTGCATGACTTCACATCGTAACTGCGAATAGAAAGATTACACCTAGAAGCAAATAAGTGTCCAGTCCGTCTCTTTAATTGACATCTTTAGCTAGTTTGATGCATGAATGCTGCCATTTTTGTGGTACGATAGGGACCACAAACGTGCTGCTTGTTTGATTTTATGTTGGGTTATTGAAATTATTTATTTATTACTTATCGTTGTCTCATTTGGAACTTGCGCACATTTTTGACGAATATACGCACACGTATTTGAACGTAAACAAAAGTATTTCCGCGCATTAACCAGTTTGTCGTGTTACCGACATATTTTCAGGTATCTTGTTATTTCAATTACATAACACATATGAGAACATGTTCCAGGGAGTGCTTTGGCCCAAATATCACATTTATAGTATGGCGGTAGGTAGCAGTGATAGTTTCCTTACATACAATTAAAACGACAATTATTATTGGAATTAGTTTCCACCTAGTAAATTTTGGTACTTTAACGTTTTTGTTTATTTAATTTTGGTTTAATGGTTTATCTTCTCAGTTCTTTGTGACTACTTTATTTTAGAGAAAAAAAACTTACGGTTCACGAGAGTAGTACAAACAAAATATTAAATTTTGTTGGTTGCATTACTTTTGCTAACATAAAGAAAGTCTCACAGGCCCCAGCACTGAATGTCCTCATCAACACTGCACAAGATGAGCAAAAACAAAATTATATTCCAAAATAATACGGCGAATTCCCGGCATGATTTCAGACGCGTACTCGGGAGACCGAATTAGCGACCTACGTGACCTCACTGCCGATTTTTTGTCCTCACGAATTATAACTTCCTCTCAGAGAGGGCAGGCTTGTTTTTACAATGGCACAAGTTGTACGTTATCGAGTTTCAGGGACTTTTAACGATTATTTTATACAATAATATGGTAATTAAGCTCAGATTCGCTTACACAATGCGCGATATATTGTTTCTATGACACAATCTTTGGTTAAAGCTAGTAATCTCATTCTAGATATCATGATTATAGACTGTGGGCCGACCGTCGGTAACCCCATGTCTTACGTATACGTTTAGAGTTAATTAATGTTTAATAAGACTGGACTTCTAATCATCATCATCATCAGCCATTTGACGCCCACTGCAGGACAAAGGCCTCCCTCATTTTCCTAACCATGAAGGGTTTTGCCATAATCGCCACGCTTGGCAGGCGGGTTGGCGATCGCAGTATGCGGTTGGACTCTCAGGAAGACGCTGCTGCCCGTCTCCTGATAATTTATTTCCTTAGTCGCCTTCTACGACATTCACGGAAGGAAATGGAGCGACGCTATTCTTAATCCGGCGCCAAACGGAAATAATGCGAACGGTTTTTTTATTTTATTAAAGGACTAACGGTGTCCGCGACTACGCTCGCCTGGTAAACGGATTAGCATGTCACCTATGTCCATGCTGAAGGTCCATTCATTCGTCCATCCAATACTGTTGAAAGAATTTTTGAAATCGGATACCTAAGTACTTTGGGAGATAACCCCCTACATACAAACTTGCAAACATATAAACTTGCAAACTTTTCCTCTTCATAATTGTAGTATAGATATAGACAGATAGTAAAGAATAAAGCAATAAAGGGCCGCATTAAGTCACAAGAGGTGTTGCGGTCACCTTTTTGGCGGCTACGCGGTGAACGCTGGCTGACGCTTGTGACGCTTGCGGTGTGGCGCGTCGCGCGTCAAACAGCGCGCGGCGACGCGTGACCGCAGTGCGGCGTCACAATGCAACGCGTCGCCGAAACGCCCGCGCCGCCGCGCCGCCGGTTTAATGAATACAAATACCATGTCCGCTGCAACGCGTGCTCTCAACACGGTGTCATTGTATAAAGCGACAATCTATACTAATATTATAAAGAGGAAAAGTTTGTATGCTCGTAAGTTGGTTTGTGCGACATAAACTCTGAAACTAATACCATGTCCACTACAATGCGCGCTCTCAAAACGGTCTCACTGCATAAAGGGACACTCTACACTAATATTATAAAGAGGAAAAGTTTATATATGTTTGTAACCCAGACTATGTGTAAACGGTTAGAAGCTTTCGAAATGTGGATTTACAGGAGAATGTTGAAAACATCTTGGACAGATAGAGTCAAAAACGAAACGGTTCTACAGAGAACACACAGAGGTTTCGAGCTTTCAAAGACCATAAAGAGAAGAAAACTGCAATACATGGGTCACATGGTTGACCCTGCAGGGAAAAATACAAGGCCGCAGAAGAACTCACTGGCTACAAAACTTGGCTGAATAGTTTCAGACAGGCACCAGCGATTTATTCCAAGCCGCCACATCAGGGGTCAGAGTGGCTACAATGATAGCCGCCCGATAGAAGACGGCACTATAAGAAGAATATGCTTGTAAGCCGGTTTGTAGGATGTAATCTCTGGAAAAAAAATTAATTGTCGAAAAAACAACCGAGCGACCGTTTCTTACAAACTCTGCCTCAGGGGTAAGAGATTCTGTAATTTTTACCGCACTCGACTATCAATGGTTTTCAGTTTTTCGCAATATTTGTCACAGAAAGCGAAACCTAACGAAAAATCGCCACTATACTGATGTGATGATCTACTCAAATTGTTTATAAACAACTCTGAGATCAATTGAACTCAAGGTCTATCCATATCAGCGCCGTGGCGTGCTTTCCGGCCGCACGTGATGGGGCTTTTTTTCTCTGGCATTGTTATGTCTAACTTTGTAAGTATTTAAGGATCATTAACTTAATTCCGGAATCACTTACTTGAATTTAAGGAGTATTGTAAATTGAAGTCATGCCACCCGGACGTTGCGGACCCATTTTATTGTGGATAGGTCTTTAAATTCCCAATTTTACTTTACGATATTTAAATTCAGAAATTGAGAAACAGTCATGCTTAAAAATTATTGCGGAAAATAATAATTAAATTTAACGACTTTTTGTAGTTGTTCAGAAATGAGGTCCGGGAAATTACATAATAATTTTTAGGGTTCCGTACCCAAACGGTAAGTTATATCTCATGAACCGTGATAGTTAGACAGTTGAAATTTTTACAGATGATATATTACTCTATACTATGACAGCAAATACTAAAAACAGAATAAAATAAATATTTAAAGGGGGCTCCGATACAAGAAAAATAATTTTTTTACTGTTTTAGCTAGATATTAATAACGCCAACAGGTGGACGCTTGAAATATTTACATTTTGTATAGATATTGGTACGGAACCCTTCGCACTTGGCCGGTTTTTTAATTTGAAGTTGACATTTTTACAAAACATGTCGGACAGAAAATTCCTCTGCGTGTGAAAGCATCGTGCACTAGATATTACATTGATTTCACCCCGTATCACCATATTTACCTTACGTTAGTCAGCATATCCTGATATCCTGAAATAAGAAATTACCATTTCTGCCGTTTCTTCTTACAATTAATATGATGTTTTTATAGGAAGAAGTACAGTAAAAAATGGTTTATTGCACTAAAGTGTAGGTAGTAAGGTGTGCATTATTTTCTTTAGGGTACTGTGCATCACTTGGAGTTGGTGCAGTTGGAGTTAAGATTGCGTAGTATCCAGCGGTCCTTAAACTAGGCTAGGCTTGTATCATAAGGACCAGTTAGATAACTGGTATTAGATTTGTATTGTATATTTGTATTTTTTGCGGTGGTAGCCTAGTGGGTAAAACATTGAGCTCGGAAGCGAGAGAACCAGGTTCGATTCCCAGTGCCAGCATGTACCTATGACTTTGTTTTCTAAGTTATGTACATTTGTGAAGTTGTAGTGGCAATACCACTTGCTAACGGTGAAGGAAAACATCGTGAGGAAACCTGAGTGTCTGAGCTATTCACATACCTCAGCGCTTGAAACCGCCAATCCGCGGTGGGCACGCGTGGTGATTAAGCCCATACTCTTTCCCTGAGAGAAGGCCTGTGCCCTACAGTGGGACGTAAAAATAGGCTGCTTATGATTTGTATTTTTTATATACGTGTGTGTGTCTTATGTGAATAAATGATTTGTCTATCTATCTATCAGTATCGGGTTTTAACTAGATAGATAGAATTACTAGTTGTTTTAATAAAAACTGAATTTGAACGGATATTTACTCGTTTAATTTTTACGTCTACCGAGACCACGGCACTTGCAAAAGTACCGAAACGTCGGAAAATTGTAAAATGAAATTGTAAACGAATAAATATCCGTTGAAATTCAGTTTTTGTTATGTCTAGTGCTCGTGTTAACTTTAGAAAATAGTTGTTTTAAGTTATGGATGGGTGGTATGGGTAGGTAACACCCTTCGTGAAAATAATCCTTTTATGCGAAGTTGGCCATGAACACAATACAGGCTCAAGTTCTCGCGCCTAAGTTCGAGGTGTATTTTGGGGATGTAAATTGGGCTCCTACCGGAAGTCTTGCGGCTCTAAGCCCTCCTTAACTTAAATATTTTCAAATGTGAAACTTTTATTTAGATGTAGTTAAATCTGTGTCTTCTCCAAGTATGAAATTATTTGCATCGCGCGTCTATGATAATTATAAATACCAGTCAAGTGCTTATCTGTCCACGCGCATTTCAGAGTTCCGTAGTTAGTCGTCAAAATATACGAACCTAGAATGAGGGGCTTTTGATTAATATGAGGATAGGGGTACTCCATACTCCTTTAACGCTTTTAATTTTTTTTCAAATATATATTCCTATCTAGGCAACTCTAATGCACTGTAAAATTACGTGTCACAGGGTCGCTCAATGTTTCTCTAACTTGCATTTTATTCCAAAACCCTAGTCGGTTAAGGAAAACCTGGCAGCCCTCAAAAGTGGGTATGTAAAGCAGTGTGCGCGGCGCTCGGATTGAAATCGTATTGGCCCGAGCGAGGGTATTGCTGGCACGTAGGTGCGCAACCGTGACGGACGCGAACCGGTCCGGCTCTGGAATAGCATTCTACTATCTTTATATTCTTTGCTGCACTAATCGTGCTAAGGACAATTTTAAAAACCTATTTAGAGGCTTTTAGAGGCTTTTTAGCCTCTAAATAGGTTTTTAAAATTATTTAGAGGCTAAAAAGCCTCTAAAAGCCGCTAATATAATCATGTTAGTACAGCGATATCATTCCGATATAAAACCTAACTGCAAAGTGGGTACTCGGGGCTGCAAGTGATGTAAATTAGGTACTTCAGCCAGATGTCGCTGTACGTAATACAGAAAAGTTTGTAAAGAGGTTCGAAATTTCGCCGATGCCTGCACTTGCCCATTAGCTCAGTTGGAAGACGGTTAGCCAGAGGTCGCTGGTTGTAGTCCCGGCATGGCTGGAATTTTTAGCCTCTAAATAGGTTTTTGTCCTACCGTCTTATTTACAAAAACACGATGCCTTAAAACACTTTTCAGAGGCAGTTTAAATCATCATGATCAGCCCACCGCTGCCCACTGCTGGGTATAGGCCTTTTCCTCCAAATGCCATCTCTCACGGTTCCTTGCCATGCGTATCCACGGACCATGAAATAGTATCTGGTAGAGGGAAAGACGTAACCACAGATTACTTAGATAGCCTTAGAAGAGTGTTTTAGTAGAATGGTGTTTTTATAAATAATACCATAAGTCTTTTCATTTTCCTGTTGCACAGGGAAGAGTACACTCCTAATACTTTCATCAATAGCTTCGTAGGTTTGATAGATACATTTTTGTTGTGAGGTGTTAAAATATTTGTTTCCTTGTTTACTTAGTGTGACTTGAGCCAAGTCACTGAATAAGTAAGTAAATAGATAAATACCTACACGGATAAACGAAAAAGAAAAACTTATAGACTGGGTGGAAATCATACAATTTATCTATGGATAGCTCTGCAAATATTGTGGTCTGCAAGAGGTTTTTAGACTTATTCACAGGTTAAAACTTACCCCTGGATACACAGATAGATAGAGCTGTCAGATAGCGCTAGCGTAAGCCAGCCTTACTCTTGGAGAGTAACAATAGTTCCAAAAGAGGCGAGTGTTTGAGACAAAAACGGTCACGTGCGTGCGGGCCACGCGCAGTGTAGGGTTTCGCAGAAAAGGGGTTTTTTATCTGCTTTACAGAACTTTAAAGTAGGCCTACTCTAATAAGAATTTGCGCTTTAAAGCTTAATATTTTGGAAGTAAACCCCTAAATCAAAAAATGTTTTCCCAATTTTTAATTTTTTTCATCATCATCATCAGCCATTTGACGCCCACTGGAGGACGCAGGCCACATTCGTATTTTATTTCATTAGCCTATATTCGTCGCACTGCAGGGCACAGGCCTTCTCTCAGGAGAGTATGGGTTGGGAATGAACACGCGTGCAATTTCAAGGGCTGAGGTATGTGAACACCTCAGACACACAGGTTTCCTCACGATGTTTTTCTTCGTTAGCGTTAGCAGTGGTATTGCTACTATAACTTGTACGCGTGCAATATTTTTCCCAATACTTACAATATTTTTAAACGATCAATCTAGTGATACCCCATATTATAGTGCAGGCGAAAAAAATTGCACACCTATTTGAAACGCAAAGGAGGCACTAAAAAGAAAATTGAGATTTTATTCTACCGTTTTGTCGGCGTGATTAATATAGAATCCCGGCTGGGGACAAAAAAAAAAAAACCCCAGGTCTTGGATGTTTACATGTTTGTGATGTGGTTGTTTCTGGTTCCCACGACACAGGGTATCCTAGTGTGGGGCCAGAAGCAATGTACGTGCCTGTATGTAAATGTTTATGTTTATGTTTATGTTTATTTCACCTTTCTAGTACTTGTCTCTGTGCTAAGCCGCGGACAGACAGACGGACGGACATGGCAAAACTACACGGGTTGTTGACTACGGAACTCTAAGATTTGTCGAGTTAGTGTCAAGAGGTAAGCCTCCTGCCGAAAACATGGAAGACAAAACATTTTAACAAAGACGCGACCAAAAGCTAATTTAAAATAAGGATAAAAGTCCAGAGAGAAGTCGGTCTTTGCCCACTGTGTCGGGAACCCGTATTTATGGGGTGAGACATTTTCTATTTTGCTAGAGAAACACTAAACTGTTTACCCGAATTTAAAGGACTCCATGTGGCTCGGGTATGGACGTCTTTGTTCTCTTTGAATAGTATGTGTTTTATCTTTTTTTTTAACATAGTCTATATTTTCTTCTTTTTTTTTTATTTGAAATGAAAATGTGTATACACTAAAAAGAACTAAATATTAAGTATCTTATAACTCTGTAAATTACTGGTGTGCAATAAAGTGTGGCGGTGGTAGCCTAGTGGTTAGAATGAACGAACGAACAGAAGCGAGAGACCCAGGTTCGATCCCCAGTGCGGGCATGTACCTATGACATGGTTTTCTAAGTTACGTACATTTGTGAAGTTATAGTCGCAATACCACTCAGTAACTGTGAAGGAAAACATCGTGAGGAAACTTGAGTCTCTGAGCTATTCACATACCTCAGCGCTTGAAATCTCAAATCCGCGGTGGGCACACGCGGTGACTAAGCCCATACTCTCTCCCTGAGAGAAGGCCTGTACCCTGCAGTGGGACGTATATAGGCTGCTTATGTATGTAATAAAGTCTTGTCCATCTATCTATCAAGGGCACATGCCTTCTCTTAAAGAGAGAGCTCAATTACCACGCATGCCCACCGCGGATTGGCAATTTTAAGCACTGATGTATGTAAACACCTCAGACAGGCTGCCTCACGATGTTTTCCTTCACAGTTAGCGAATGGTATTGCTACTATAACACAAATGTATATACGTAACTTAGAAACCAGTTATTGGTACATGCCGGGATTCGAACACACGCCCTCGGGTCTATTGCGAACTGACAAGTGTTAAATAGTTTGCCACAATACGTACAAAAAAGGAACAGTTGTAAACAGTACATTAACAGACTGTTAGTATACTGAAAACCAATGGAAACTATATTTTTTCATGTACTGTACCAGTTCTACAGAGCATGAATTATGTAAGAAGGCGTTCCTCGGTCCTCAAGCTTTTACCAATTGGTGATCCACTCGGTCAAAGGCCTTGCAGAGTTCTAAAAAGAAGGCGTAAATCGAAGTCCTCCAGTGTTTGTAGAATTTTAGCATCTTTTTAAGTGTGTAGATAGTGACAGTTAGTGGCTGTGTTTAAATCCCATCAAGGCCGCGTTTCATCATCACCATCATCATCATCCGCCTACGCTTGTCCACTGCTGGACATAGGCCTCTCCTATTGCACGCCACTGAGCACGGACCTCGGCTACTCTCATCCAGCTCTTGCCAGCCGCCCTGCGGAGATCATCGCTCCACCGAGTCTGAGGACGTCCTACACTACGCCGCGTTTCATAAAACTACAATTCATAGGTTTATTATGACAATTCGATATGTATTGCGTAGCCGATTAGTATCTACTTGTTAATCTGTAGGCTATCTGTAACTGTCATAGTTAACCGTGAGTTGTAGCTCTACGAATTTTAGATTTTGCCACGTTATTACACATTATTTTTGTTAACATACAATCTATTTTGGCTTTGCACGCTTTTAAAAATAAACCTGTGTGGGTGGGTGGAAGTTGTGCGGAGGAAACTCGTGGTTTTGCGCGAGTGGCAGCTGTCAACACAGGTCTACCTGCTTACGTAGCCGTCACAGCGACCGAATTGAACGCGGCGCCGGAATTAATCCAAATAATGGACATTGGTCAGCGGCGACACTCGACCCGTGCGACTTTGCAGGTAGGACCTACCATGTCTACCAATATGTCGTGGTCAAATCACAAAATTGCACATATCAAGTGCTAGGAATTTCATGAAATGATTACCTATTTCTGGCCACATCGTTTGCAGTTCTCTGTTCGTGTTGTTCTGTAGGAACGAGGCGAATCTTTATAAAAATACAACATAATTACTTGTCCTGGTCCCAAACTAGGATATTCTGTACTATGATAACAAGGCACGGACATTACAAACATGGAAATACAACCAGACCGAGGCCATTTTTACAAATCAAGTGCGGCGGCCTCCAGTGGGAATCGAAACCACGACCTCTGTTTTGGTAGTCAAGCATGTTAAAGGCTAGACCGACGGGGCAGTAAATTTGATTACCTTAATGCCAAACAATCAATAAAATTCAATTAATTCTTTATTATCGCATTAGACTTGTTAAATTATCACATAGGCCTTGTTCAGAAAGGGCGAATCCGCCAAGAATTCGTGCGATTCTTATGGGCACGATGGATTGCTGCCAAGTACCTCGCCAACATGGACACCGTAGGGTATTCACTAATATCCGCTTTATGTAAAGATCCTGGAACAGATTAGTGGAGCCTTACAGTGGGGCGTATAAATTCTGCATCTTTATCAATGAATGAAGACTTTCATGGCTTGCCCCAGCTCTATTAAAGAAGAAGAAAGACATTTATTATGCCAGCAAGACACATCACAGAAATAAAATAAACAGATAAGTAACATAATATGCACAACAACAGAAAGAAAACTAAATACAAAATAGACAAAATAAATAGATAAAACAAGACCACAGATGTACCTGTGGTGTGGTGTGTCTAAGTTGCCACAAAAGGAGCTGACTCAGCGTTATGCTGAGGAAGTGATCCCTCAGCGCTGATTTTCTTTCACTTCACATCACAATTCACTTATATTCTTTTTGTTGCACTAACCCGTGCTGAGGACAATATTAAAAACCTATTTAGAGGCTAAAAATTCCACCCATGCCGGGACTTGAACCGGTAACCTCTGGCTAACCGCGCCAGCGCTCTCCCAACTGAGCTAATGGGTAAGTACAAGCATCGGCGAAATTTCGAGCCTGTTTACAAACTTCTCTGTATTACGTACAGGCAGCGAGTCCCGGCATGGGTGGAATTTTTAGCCTCTAAATAGGTTTTTAAAATTGTTTCGGACTGTTGACCAATTTAAGAAAATATAGCAGGTGTATTTCAAATATAACCATATTATCGTCTATCACCGCTTAGAAGTTCTACACTGGATCCAAGTTAGAGGGGTAAGCAGGAACTTAACCGCGCCGCGTCACTACGGCTCAATTTAAGTTTAATAAATTTAATGCCAAACCGATTGAATGGACATTGATATACAGGTGTAGATTGTGTTTTGTGACGTTAAACCCTGGATATTTGTACAATCTGTGTTTTAATTTAACATGTGCCAGTTTTTTTGTATGCATTGTGGTCAAATGACAGTGGTAAACAGTAGGTTAACAGATTGTTAGAGGTCAAGGAACAGGGGTTCCGGGAGGCATGGCTGGTTAATATTGTTTTCCCTTGAATTGTCATTAAAATAAGGTAAAATTCACGTCAGACTAGGGCCCTCACTTTGTTATTGTATTAGAAACAATCTGTTTCTTTTCAATCATAGTCCAACTGACATGGGGCCGGTTTTTTGCAAATTTTACTACCTGACTCGGCAAACGTTGTTTTGCCATACTAATTAGCCTACGACCTATTCTCAGACCTACCAAATATACACAAAAAATCATAAAAAATGGCGAAGCCGTTTCGGAGGAGTTCGATTTTTACAATATAGCAAAAAATTACCTATCCTACCTCACGCCCATGAATAAAAATCAAAAATAATTAAATAGTATAGTCAACTTTATCATTTCTGAAATGTACATTTTTAGGCTTTAGTTATCACAATTATTTTGAATAATATTTCTATACATATTTGGTATTTTAAAGGAAAATTGGGAAGAGGAAAATGCGTACGCTTGTCGTAGCAGTCGGATAAAAGGATGGTACGCACCTATCACAAGGGCTTTTACCACCCTAATGGCAATTAATCATTACAAGTTTGTTTAATCCAAGATCAGAGTAACTCTTACAATTTTCAAGCCACCACTGCTTGCACTTTAGGCATCCCATCCAATCTTCATCAGGAGAGTCCACGTACAATTCATCGCTGCCCTTAAAAGTCAAGTTTTCCTTGTTTGGATTCTCTGCGGCAAATGTGGTGGAAGTCTTTTAAGTTTTGTAGTGACGTACGGACATCGGAGGCGTTTTTAAATGGTCCCTGTCAAATATGCTCATTTCTGATATTGCTCTTGAGTTGAGCGACCTTTTCAAGATGCTATTCGGAACAAAACAACAATTTGTCACTACACTCAAGAGCTATCTCAGAGGTACGAACGCTCTATTATTACCGACCTAATTGGTTAAGTACGCAAGTAGTCAACTAAGTATTAAGTTAAGACATAACATGTGTAATGGTCAGTTTCTGAATTGAGAATTTCGATAAGTATTAATGGTTAACTGTAGTGCTGTCCCTTCGAGTTTCTCAGAAAAGAGCGTGATAGAACGTTACTTGAGTATTTACGTAGTTTTAAAACAATTTTTTATGTTTAAATTGGCAAAACTTAATAAATTTTTGCCCAGGGTAGCAAACTAACAGTTAATGCTTTCAAAAAGACGCCTGTCACCTCAGTCTACCGAGACCACAACACTTGCCAAAGTAATGAAATGTCGGAAAATTGTAAAATGAAAAAGTATACGAGTAAATATCCGTTCAAACTCAGTTTTTATTATATGTGTAAGTGACTGTTTACATGTCTGACTCGATAAAGATATCTTTAGCAGCAAGCAAGTGAAAAATTCAAATACAGTCAACTCTATATTTCTATTTAGTAACCTCTCCACACCGCGCAGGTTCTCCGATGGGGGTGACCGTTTGTATTTGTTTGAAAGTACTTAACGAAATTGCGTTCACACGTACGCCTGACCGCTTAAAAGTAAGTCAAAATTTACTTGCATACTAAATCACTTAACACATGTTAACTAGCCATAAGATGTGGCAACCTAGGAGTACCCAAAAAGGCTAGCTCTTATTAGCCCATAACTAATTAGAAGATAAAAAAGGGCAGTAAAAAGTACCCGAAACCCGACTAATGAACGTTGATGAAGCGAAAGAGATCTGTCAGGATCGTGGCAAGTGGCAGACCCTAGTCTCTGCCTACCGCTCCGAGATACAGCCGTGAGTTTATATGTGTATATGTATGTATGACTAATTAGACCAATTAAATGTCTGCCAAGTTTTGACGCCCAATCTATTAGTAATTAATTAATTGCTTTTAGTAATAAAGTCGCCCGTTGCACTTCGAATTATTAAATTTCCGTTAATTTCTGTATACAATAAAGAATATTCTATCCACGTATCTATTGTTAGCCCGGCCAGACTGAAATTCACTCCATAAACACGTGACATTTTATTCACTATTGACTATTAATTCCCTAATTAGTTGGTGCGCCACTGAAAATAGTTCCGTCAATAAGTACCTATTAATTTGAATTTGTATTTTTTATTTTCATGTGAAGAGGATGAAGGAAGAAATATTGACAAAACAAATATATCGAGCGAATGTGGATGGAAGGGCGGGTAAGGGACGACCCAGTTGGACATACTTCGACCAAATAGGGGATGTATTAGCAAAGGGCAAGATAAAAAGTACTCGAAACCGGCGTGCGTGCATGCAACGACTACTGAATGTTGAGGAAGCGAAAGTGATCTGTCAGGATCGTTGCAAGTGGCAGTCCCTGGTATCGGCCTACCCCTCTGGGATACAGGCGTGAGTTTATGTTATGTTATGTTTTTGTATCGATGAAAATTCGTTAGAAAGCAGTTGAATCAAACAAAGGTAACTAGACCAATTCACTTTGTTATGTAGATACTGGAGACTACGCAGTAGGTAGTATCTCTTCGCTATGACGCGAAACATTTTGGTTGCCCGGGGGTAAGAGCTAAAATGTTTAACTATGCGGAAAAAAATAATTCATACTTTGCGAGTTGCGATCCGAGGATATGAAATAAGAATTTAATTAAGGTTTATTGCTCGTGTTTGCCCGACCGACGCCCTTGTGTTTGTATTCCGCTTTTCGTTTGTTCTGTGTATGTTCTATTGAGCTTTAAGCGCTGCGTATCGGGTCGGTTGTCTTACAATCAACCGACGCCATATTCGACCATTATTTTATTTACGTGCTACGTTACGCGTAGCTACTTACGCCTGACATTCTGTCTCGCTCGCACAATCTAATATTTTCATTATTGTAAAAAAAATAGTATAGTTTTGATAAGAAATTCACGAACATTCGGGGCATATTTTTCTTATCCCTTACATAGCTTTTGATTAAAAAAAAGAAAGAATAGGTAATTAATATTTTTTTTTGTTAAAAGTTGTTTATGTCTATTACTCACGCTATCGCATGAAAAATTAAAACCGAAGACTGCGCACGATTCGCTAATAGTGACCACTGACTTGGATGAGTTCAATCTGTCTGAGAGCGCGATAACTCATAATAGGCACCTTAATTAAGGCTCTTAATCGAAAAACCGTTGCCCATGAACAATGGTGAGGGTAATGAGAGGCGCACGGAAGCAGAGCGCTGGTCACTTCCTTACTGCGTCATCTGTTGAAACTTCCAAGCAAGTAATTCCTTGTATTAATATTCGAAACAAAAACTATTTACTAAATACCCCGCGTTCAGACTTATGATTGTTGACAAAGTAGTTAGTAAATGAGAGCGGCGGTAGCGGAGTGGTAGAAAGCCGGCTTCTCATTCGGGAGATCGTGGGTTCCAATCCCGGCATGTACCAACGACTTTGTTTTCTAAGTTACATACATTTGCGAAGGTGATACCCCTGTCATTGGTCATACCACTCACAAACCATGAAGGAAAACATCGTGAGAAAACCCTAGTGCTTGCTACGTACAATGGCCCAACTATCAGGCTAAGTGGAGAAATCTAAGGTCTAACTACTTGTTGATGAAATAAAAGGTCATTGACGTTAACCCCTACAGTGGCAAAACCTGGTCCCTGCGTACCAAACGGGAGGCAAACGTGAGTATATATACCTATGTGCCACTTAATATTACGAATGTGAAAGTTTGATTATTTTGATGTTTGGATATTGGTAATTTTAATAAAACTTCTGTATGCCGAGTGCGTCAGCTATATTTTAGCGCACTTTAAAGATTTGTTTTAGTTATTTATATTTTACAAACATGCGCCATTCTTTATGTTAACATTTACGAAGGCTTCCACAACACAGGCTTGACCTAGCGTGGCGACTACAGTGAACTATCTGTGTATGTAACCTTTTTTTTTATTAACTTTTTTTTTACTATTTAACGTAAAAAGATACGGCCGTTTCGACACTCAAGGGAATCAAAATTTATTGGGTACTTCCGTTGACCTAGAACTATGAAATTTGGCAAGTAATATCGTCTTACTATAAGTACGAAAACAAATACATTTGTAATTAAATCACTAAACAATTAATCTTCGAAGTTCAAAAAAAGCTCGGAAAAAACTGCGAGACTCGATTCCTGAACAATTTATAATATATAAACATACCTAGTTTCAGGGCTACTGAGAACGTTCGCTTATTTGCACAAATACGCTTTTATTATTAGATATTGTTGAAAAAAACTAGAATTTAAATTATACATAATGTACCTACTACGGCTGCAGGGCAGTTTACTTGTCATAGCAGTACAATTATCCAATATGCGCGTCTACTGTATACAACTTATGTCAGTTTTACGTTACTTATTTGACGCAAAAATAAGTCACACAAAAAAAGTCTAGTTTAGTCCATCACCCTACATTTTCACCGAGCATTACGAAAAGGAAGTGTGAGTACAAATTTATCATAACAATTCAAATTTGCATCAAAAATAACAAAATTTAAGTGCTTATAGAAGATAAATACTTAGTTATTTAAATTATGATAACTGCGCTCTTCAGTTGAAAATATTAACTCAAACGCTCTTTTTAAAAACAAAGCCTCTTTGAACAATTTTAGTTGGTCGCGTTAACCTGAAATCTAGTTGCATTTAATTGTTCGACAATTGCTGGTGTTAACAAAAGCGGGGTAGTTAGGAAGAGTCTCTGCCGAAGTGAGTGAGTGCGGGCGCAGAGACGGGCCGATTTATTATCTGTCATTACCTCAGCTATATCCGGGTAATGACGCGATCCCCGCGGCACTGTCAGGTTATTCGGCTGAGCACGGGAAAACCTTGATACTTGAAACTTTGCGCGCAGTTACAGCAGAGAAAAGAAAACTTTTCTGCACAGAACAATGTTTATTATTTCAACGCAGCATAAAATGAGATGCAGTAGGTAAACAGTTAATCGCCAGTTTCTAAATTGAGCATTTCAAAAAAATTTAAGCAACCTTCTGTCACTTCGGAACGTTTTCAGAGGAGTGTCTAAAAACCAGCCAAGTGCGTGTCAGGCCACGTAGCACGGTTCTGTAGTTGATAACCGTTTAGCCAGGAGTGGACGCTCTACTGTAATAAAAAATTGCGCTGTAATGCTTAATAATATCAAAAGACGAATTTACATCCTTACTAATATTATAAACGCTTAAATTTGTATGTATGGATGGATGTTTGTTACTCTTTCACGCAAAAATGGCTAAACGGATCCGGATGAAATTTTGCACAGAGATAGATTATAGTCTGGATTAGCACATAGGCTATTTTTTATCCCGGAAAAATACACATCAAAATTACCACGCGAACGAAGTCGCGGGCAACAGCCACTACATACATACATAAACTCACGCCTGTATCCCAGAGGTGTAGGCAGAGACCAGGGACTGGCACTTGCTACGATCCTGACAGATCACTTTCGCTTCCTCATCAACGGATTTCTAAACAGAAAACTGAATTTTCTACATCCACAGAATTTTTAAACGACCAATTCAACAATTCTCCACACTATGCATAAGCAGCTTGCATACGTCCCACTGTAGGGCACAGGCCTTCTCTCAGGAAGACAGTATGGGCTTAATCACCACGCGTGCCCACCGCGGATTGGCGATTTCAAGCGCTGAGGTATATGAATAGCTCAGACACTCAGGTTTCCTCACGATGTTTTCCTTCACCGTTAGCGAGTGCTATTGCTACTATAACTTCACAAATGTACATAACTTAGAAAACAAAGTCATAGGTACATGCCCGGGAGACCCGCTTCCGAGTCCAATGTTCTACCCACTAGGCTACCACCGCTGTTCCACACTATGGGGTAAATGAAAAAAATATCATCCCTAATTTAGGTCAAGGGGAGATACCAAAGATAAATTTACCATTTTATCGGTGTGATTGACTCGTAAATGCCAAACAGCTTTCTGGTACATTTTTTCTCTGAGCTAAGCGTCAGACAGACAGACAAACGGACATGGCACCATTATAGGTTTTCCTTGAGGACCGAAAAAAAAACGAGACGCAGGAATCAGAATGTTTTTCAACGTAAAGATTTGCATTCTTTATGTTGAATGTCCGTTGATAGTCCGTCGGTCCCATTTAATTTCAAAAATCTCAAGGGACAGTAGTATTTTTTTGTATTTAATTAGTTCAATTCTCAATTCAGAAAGTGACTTTATCTATATGAGAAAATATTTCACTTCAAATATTTATATATTTTACTAGCTGACCCGGCAAACGTTGCATTGTTTTGCCATTTTAATTAGCCTACGACCTGTTTTCAGACCTGCCAAATATACACAAAAAATTTCATAAAAATCGGTGAAGCCGTTTTGGAGGAGTACGATAACAAAGACTGTGACACGGGATTTTTATATATTAGATTAATTTGACTTAGTGAATTTTCAGTTATTAAACAATTTATAACAAAATTCAAAAACTCGCCGACATCCTTACTATCATCACCTTTAGCTGGAACACAAATATGGAAGTGCTCGGCTGTCAAAGGACCAATATTCGTGGCATAGTGGGTGTTGTGATTATTGAAGCGCAACATCGCTTGTTGCATAAAATAATAATATGGCAGAAGACTCACCAAGGAGATAACATTTTGACAAGAAGCGTCTTTCAGTTCAGTAGTAGGGGGTCACTTGCTAAAACCGCATGCAACGAGAACATTTCGCCTCGGCCTCGGTAAGGGCTGTAGATAACTCTGTAACTACAAGTAGATCCAAGTAGCCACTCCATTGCTCAGATCCTTTCAATTCTTGTCGCTAGATGGTGCCAGTGCCGCGTAATACAAAATTAACGCTTGCTTATAGACGTTTCTCGTTAAATCAACGGCCGTGTAACCCGACACAGCCCACACCGACTTTTTTAACAGCGTTGATCGGTGAATTATTAATTAGGCTTTTGCTTCGCTTCGCTATGGAGAGAATATAAATTATGCTGTCTAGAGGTTCCATAGCCAAGCCAAGAAAAACATGAGAGCCAGGTATACAGTACACTCACAAAGCCAACGGTGCTACAGTTAACGGTTTAAAAGGAAAATCATCTAAATCATGAAATTGGAACTTCGAAACAAACTATTCCGCAATCAACAATGACCTTATCTCAAAAGGAGTTTGTGAATTCAAAACCACGTGGTTCATTCAAGAACTTCATGTAGCTAGGTCCGAGATTGTAATAATTGGAAAGTGCAGGAAACCATTGCTCAAATACAACGTTTTTCAGATCGGTAGTAGGGGGTCACAACGACCGAACCGAAAGACGTTTCATGTCAATTCAATTCAATTCTGCTTTATGACATTTCATGTCACTAAAAAGAGAATTTGATCACAATCTCCGCGAAAGCGTTGGTGTTGTGCTCGTCTCTTCGGTGTAACTTCTAAGTCTCCGCGATCTGCGTCCGTAATAAGAACGAGGGCGATGTGAGTGAGACGCCTCGTACGACACGAGCGACGACAATAAAGCGAATTAAGCCGCAGCAAGCGCTGGCTTTGCCGACACAATGTATGGCGTTATTACACTTCGCCTCTTTGTCGACCCTGCTCGGGGTGGTCGCTAGCGGTGTCGGCTGCAATATGACTCGGCGGGCTGGCTCTATTTTTACGTAGACGCTCAGTGTTACGGCTAACTAACTGGCAAAGAACGAGAGTCGTTGTTAAGTGCATCGGGGTAAGAGGCTGACACAAACTCAGCCATCACTGTCGGTTTGCGTACGAATAAAATAGAAAAAAGACGTGCGCGCCACTGAAATAACAATAATTATAATATACAGATCTCTGCTCTACAGTGTGACTTTAAATTCGTTCATCGTATTTTGAGGAAATATAATTTTCATTGTGAAAAACACTTTTATCAGTAATTGTATGTATAACATTTTTGTAAATATTCATGATTTCCGACCTTTGTCCCTAAACTGTGAATCCAAAGTTGAAGTGATAGGAAGTACAGTACCGTTAAAAAATGTTTTGTAATATGTTAAATGCTAAATAGTCTGACGTCCGATATGCGTAAGTAAATAAAAAACAATGGAGTTGGCTGGTGCCGACGAAAAGGCGCTCAAAACATAGATTTTTATTACTTTTCGTCCTGACATTGTTTGTTTATGGTTGAGTAATGTAATCTTGGATGAGAAAAAAATTGACGCAATTTTTTTTTCTAAACTAGCACCATATGTTTTTGAATCGTGGTTAGAATGTCCCCTTAAAAAACGGTGAACGAATTCAAAGTCACCCTGTAGTTTTCAGGCTCCAGTATTTGCACTAATTCTGCTGTACGTATCTACCAACTGTACTTATATATAAACTGCACTTGATTCGCGGATTGATTCGTGATTGAGTGAATATTAATGTGGGGATATATTAATCATGAACAAATAATTATGAAATTTAATATTTTGCTTATGGTAAGTAATCAAAAGCAGTCACTGAATAATTTTAAATCACAACTAAAATAGTAAATAATATTGTCAAGTGATATCAACTTATATAAATGCTTTATCTTTGCTTATTAGCAAATTATTACTAGCACAAGCGGGGTGTTCCTACCAATATATTTATTTATATTTTATTGTTAAGTTACTGTCTCCCTATAAGTGAACCAATGTACTACCAGAAACCTTAAATTATTTATTTATTTTACTTCTTATTAGCCCCGGTTTTTTCAACACTGAAGAATTCACTGCCAATTTTGTATTTACCTTTATTAAACACATATTCAGTGCTTATATTGTTGTGTTATTATATTTCTTAGAAAATGCAAAAAATTATAAAAAAGAGCAGAAAAAAAATTTGTTTAAACAACTGTGATGCTTCCGTTAAAGGGTTTTCAAAGTAACGGAACGTCTCGCTCACAAATAATACAATTATCTATTAAGAATATCGTACAAAAGAGAAGAAAATGTTTAAAGTAGCAATTAATTCAAGCTTCAGTAGTCGTTGGGGACCAACACAACAATAAAAGTCATAGAAGAACAGTTTAGTTTATAGGATACGCAAAAAAACTTTGTACCTATTTCAAACTTTTGAAATCGCACATGTGAAAACAGTTTTTAAATCAAGGCCTACAAATGCGCAATTCCTGAAAAACCGCACGTCGAGTACAGATTCATATTTTTCGCAATATCAAGGTTGATATACTCGCTGAAATATTGGTGGTATGGAAGCCACGGTTATGTTATTAGTTATAAAAAATTCCGTCTTCTTTTAAGTACAGACGTAAAATAAAAAAATTGAGTTGAGAAATATTTTTTCGAAAAGTTCGCAAACAATTAGTACCGCCTCTACGACTATCAAACAATAACTCGCGGCGCGCACGCACCGCTCTGACTGTCTACCAATCATCATAAGCACCCTATATACGTCCCACTGTAGGGCACAGGCCTTCTCTCAGAGAATAATCTACCAATGGTTCTTACAGATTTTGTTTCGAGAATTTTTTTGGAAATGCAAATAAAGTGCCTTTAAAAAAAAAACAAGCTAAAGTCGTCAAAATATAACAAGCCTGTTTTGACAGCTACAAAAACCATAGAATCTAGTCTGAGATCAAAAACATTAAACATCTAAACTATTCAGTTACTTTTCAGACTACAAAATCTGTTTTTTCTTTCGAGCGTTAAATAATATGGCAGAGTATGTGTCTTTTTACGTATTTCATCGAGTAAATGCAAAGTAAAATGCATATGTGTGTAGCTGTCAAAACTGGCTTCTTACATTTCGACAACTAAAGCGTATCCAATACCTATTGTTAAGGCACGTTCATTTCGCTATGTCTCACAAACCACCCAAAATTCGTGGTCTATTATTAAATTCGCGTTTTGCGCACCCACCAATATAGCAGACGACGGTCAATCAGTCTTATATAAAAAAAGTAATGTTCATGTTACGTAACAAAGAACAAAAGTACATAGTAGAAGCGTAATGTACAAAAACCCGATGGTTAAAAAAGTTGAAAATTAAACAAAAAAAACCTTTTCAGTTATAAGTGACATACTCTAATTGACATGTTCCCAGAATAACTCGTTTTCGGGGTAACTCTGTATCGTTCAACATCAACGAAGACTCTCTGAAACCTTCGTCTTCTGTGGGACCAGTTCAAAAGGCATTCATCGGAAAACGAGGAAGGAATTTTGTAAGTCACCATGATTCGGCTAAAGGGGTGACGTCGGACTGCATTAGAGTCAACCAACGTAGACGTTCCCCTTTTTAGAGATGCTTGACAAAACATCCTGCTTAATATGGAAAATGGAATATTACCCAATATCATTATCATTAATAATGTTATAGGCAATATTTATTAAACACTAGATGACCCCGTGAACTTCGTATCACCGACGTCAACCGTTTTTTTTCCTTCTCACCGTTTAAACCTTCCCTGGACTTCCACAAATATATAAAAACAACAATTAGCCAAAACGGCCCAGCCGTTCTCGAGTTTTAGTGAGACTAACGAACAGCAATTCATTTTTATATATAAGATAAGTTTTAACTTATCTTTAGAATACAATGTAAATTTGGCCTGCTTACAGGTGGTGCAAAAAATTCACTATTAGGCATAAACAGTTAGACGGATATAAAGGTTTGTTACATTCTTATATTGGACTCGGAAGTGAGAGACCCAGGTTCGATTCCCAGTGCGGGCATGTACCTATTACTATGTTTTCTAAGTTGTGTACATTTGTGAAGTTATACTAGCAATACCACTCGCTAACGGTGAAGGAAAACACCGTGAGGAAACCTGAGTGTCTGAGCTATTCACATACCTCAGCGCTTGAAATCGCCAATCCGCGGTGGGCACGCCTGGTGATTAAGCCCATACTCTCTCTCTGACAGAAGGCCTGTGCCCTACAGTGGGACGTATATATCTTCGTTCTTCATTCTTGTATACATTTCAACAAACTCACATGGTATCCCGGAGCAGTAGGCAAAGATCCGCATCTGCCATTTACTACAATCCTGATAAACTTCTTTCACTTTATCAACATTCATTAGTTGCTGCATGCACGCACTCCAGTGTCGGGCGAGATTAATGCACCAACTGGAATTACAAATGCGGATGCTAATTATTACAAATGTGAAGGTTAGTGAAGATGTTTGGAGGTTTGGATGTTTGTTACTCAATCACACAATAACGGCTGAACGGATTTACATAAAACTTGGCGTACAGATAGATAAAGCAGCAAACTTGATATGCCGATAAAGAGTTCCCGTGGGATAATATTTATTTTAAGTTTAAAATAGATGGCGTTGTGCAAGAATAGTATAAACGGATTTTGTGGCGGTGCGAAGTTTGCCCGGGCCTATAATAATAATATATAATATATAAGTAGGTATATAATATAAATATTAATATCAAATATATGAACCAACGAAAAATATAGTCGGGACTATCACAATCTCTACTATAAGACATTGTGTCTGTGAATACTTTTCTGTTTGTTCGCTTATCTCGCATACAATACTGGACTGAGTTTAACTTAGTTTTTTTTTGTGTTTGAAAGATTATAATTTGACGTAAGAACTATATTATATGGTCTGCGTTGTCGCAATCACAAATACTGCGGTCTATGTGGACGAACGGCGCGCGGACAAAAGCTAGTTTAAATAATAAATGTTGTAGCTACGGAACCCTTCAAGGGCACAGCTTTCTTTTTACCTAGTCTTTGATAGAATTATGAAATGCATATTTTATTTGCAGGTAAGAATACGACATTGTTCGCCTGTCAGTGTTTGTGATGTTATTATACTTATGGCTCAGGAAAAAAATGAGAAACACATTTCGACGTTGTCACTCATGAAAAAACGGGCGTTCTACGTTATTTATTACAATATGTGTATGAATTTTGCGTGACAACTTAGTCGAGTCAAATTCTGTGCAGCATTTACTTTTCACTGAATTTGAAAGAACGTCATCATCATCATCAGCCATTTGACGCCCACTGCAGGACATAGGCCTCCCTCATGGTTTTCACAACCATGAGGGGTTTTGCCATAATCGCCACGCTTGGCAGGCGGGTTGGCGATCGCAGTATGCTGTTGGAATCTCAGGAAGACGCTGCTGCCAGTCTCCCGGTAATTGATTTCCTTAGTCGCCTTCTACGACATCCACGGAAGGAAATGAAGTGACGCTATTCTTAATCCGGCGCCACACGGATAACCTAATAGTATAAAAGAACGTAATAGTATAAAATGCATTATAAAATGAAGAAGTTCTTCACAATGAATGGCCCAAAAAGTGTACCCCACCGCATCTATAATCCCGAGCACTACTAAGTGCAAACTAAATTGTCAATATTTTACGAGGTCGTCATTACCGCGCCCGTTAACTGGTGTCTTTACGAGGCACTCATTGCAGTGACCCCGTTGCCGGCAGTGACGGTGTCATGACCTGAAGCTTTATTATCTAACTTCCTTACTGAGTAATTCTTTCGACTTGTCCTACTCCGAACTGTCAAATAGATACATATTTTGACACTTGGGAGAGAAGATTCATTGGAAAATTAGTGGAAAGTTACTTCTGTATGTTTCCACCGACCGCTCACTGTGGATATATTAATCAAAAAAATAATTATGCTGAGAAATGTATATTTTTTTTGGGTTACTAAAAATAAAAAAAGTGTTAGCGCGCCCTGGACAAGATACTTTTAGTTTATTTGAGGTCCCTATGAGATTTCATACGAGATGGATTTCTGCAAAAATAAGTAAAAAACGCGATTTGGAAGTCGTTGAAGTTTCAGGCGTGGTTCCTTTGGAAAATAATGTTTATAATGCAAACAATACGTGTGCTTTGGGGAATTAATGCTCAGTGATGAATATGGTGAGCGATGAACTAATATAATGAAAACATACCGATTACGATCTGTAACTTTAAGTTTTGAATCAAGAATTTGGCCGTTTGATCACATTTATGCTTAATCATTTCAAGTTGAAAATTTTCAATTTATTTTTATTTTGTGAATATATTTCTTTTGTCAATCTTTCTTCCTTCATCCTCTCCACATGTCCAAACCAACGCAACATTCCTTTCTCAATTCTTGTCACTACATCCTCTTTCAGTCCACAACGTTCTCTAATCACACTATTGCGTATCGTGTCATTCAAAGTAACGCCAGACATACTTCTCAAGGACCTCATTTCTACTGCATTAATCCTACTTTCTTGCTTCTTTTGCCATACCCAAATCTCGCTAGCATACATAAGTGTTGGGACCAGCACTCCATTATGAATAGCCAATCTAGCTCTTTTGGTGATGTTTTGGCCACTCACAAAGGAGTGCAATGCACCGTTTACACAATTTCCTGCTTTTACTCTTCTTTCTATATCACCTTCACACTTGCCATTCCTGGTAAAGAGGCTCCCCAAATAGACAAATTCTTTCACTTGTTCCACCCTTTCACCTCTAATCCTTATATTGCACTCAGTCATTTCATCATCTTTTTCGAACACCATTACTTTTGTCTTACTCACATTAATGTTCATTCCTTTCCTTTTAAACGCCTCATCCATTACTGCTACTTGTGTCTGCAGGTCTTCAACCGACGATGCGAACAAAACCTGATCGTCGGCGTATAACAAGCATTTGACCAGTAGCTCACCCATCCTTATCCCAAAGTCATTCTCTTTCAAATCAGTCAGGCAACTGTCCATGAATAAGTTGAACAACCATGGGGAGGCGACACATCCTTGTCTTACACCCCTGCGAATCCTAAACCAGTCAGTATACGCCCCATTAATTCTAACGCAAGCACTGGAGTCATCGAGCGAATGTGGATGGAAGGGCCGGTAAGGGACGACCCAGACGGACATACTTCGACCAAATAGAGGATGTATTAACAAAGGGCAAGATAAAAAGTACCCAAAACCGGCGTGCGTGCATGCAACGACTAATGAATGTTGAGTAAGCGAAAGTGATCTGTCAGGATCGTAGCAAGTGGCAGTCCCTGGTCTCTGCCTACCCCTCTGGGATACAGGCGTGAGTTTATGTATGTATGTTGTGAATATTTATAATTATATAATAATTAAAAAAATATACAATTTTGCAGCCAACAGCAGGTCGCTCCATTACATTTTCGTTGCAAACTCACACGCAACATAAACGAGTATAGTACATGTAAAAGTTTGACCTATTGTCGACGGTAGTTAAAACAGAAGATCTCAAGTGATAAGAGCATAACTGAACAGACGCAATGTTAATAACTTTATCGCAGGATAACGACAGGGCTGCCGGCGGCGTTTCATTGGACGGTAAAATGCTTAATGTCCCAGACATAAAGACAGTAGCGTTTAGCCAACTAGCAAACCGTCGCGTCGCGTCGCGAAACGGGGATCTTACACTGAAGCGATAGTAATAAAAATATGTTTGAAAAATTTATACGGATGCGACAATTGCACATGAACATGTGGCCTTATATTATATATATCACAGTTCCACTTAAAAAAACCGAATATCACAATTAACTGTAAGTAAAATCGAAAAAGCTCTTCAGAGTAAGGCCTCCGCCAACTTTACTGCCGTAACTCAATTAAAATCCGACAATTTTAAAGCGTCACCAAATGAAATTAAACTTGTTTAATGCACCGACATACTCGCTCGAGTGGTGTTTAAACATGGTTTTAACTCTGAAAACATAATGTAGACATTGTAAATAATCTACTATCTGAGTAGATTTTATAGTAACAGATTTTAACTCAAATTGCATAATAATATCCGAATAAAAAGTTTATAACTTATTGTTTGACAAGTTAGCGCAGACTATTTTTGATTATTAAGGGTGTCTCTCAATAATACACTCGAACTAAGTGTCACCACTTCTTTTCACCTCCGTATTTTTATTATGATTGTTATTTAACTTTGTCACGTCAAGTGTAGTTACTTCGTAGTGGAATAGCAGGTCAGTCGCGCGTAAGTCGCCTATAACTCCGCGCGGCGTATTTCAAATTGACATTTATAAGGGGGACGTTAAATAAAACATGAACTCACCTTTGCTAGCGCCGTCGGGCCCGCGAAGAATGGAGCACTCCTCTATTGTGCCGAACGGCGTGAACAGTTGGCGAACATCTTCCTCCGACTGTTGCTTGCTGAGCATACCAACGAACAGCTTCCGATCTGCGACACAAACAGCACGGGTCAGTGTGAGACTTGGGGCTCGCGCGTGCTTCGGGGTGGGCGGCGGAGCGGGCAGCGGCCGCGTCATTCCTTTGACCACTATGCCAATTACAGATTCATAATTCAAAACTTTCGCGGTAGCTATTTCCGATAACTATGAATAATGGATTCAGCGACCGGGGCTGATGCTCAAGCGGACCGCAACGGTACGAGCTTTCGGTGTTTCGGAGGAACAGCGACGGCTTGGCTGGGTTAATTGAGACGACGGCGAGGCCCGGCGCCAACGCCACACGAGCCCCGCGTCGTAGCCACATCCAACAAATAAAATACATAACAGCTCTATAGAAACACAAATACACACACTGTAGTTAATGAATTACAACGAACAAAACTCAAACCCAGATCCACACATAAATTAGCACATTACACTAACGTGGCGGTTGTGTTGTCAACAATGAGATGATGGCGAGGGCCTCGTAGGTGGCTAGCCGCGCCTGGTCCGAGGTGAACCTACGAAGCCCTCCGGGACTGAACATTTTCAATGCGTACATAGTTCTCAACTGTAGCGGGTTGAAACGTAACATGATTTGTGAAAGACTTCTGTAGGAGCATCGAAGTCGTGTGAACAAATGGCGCGTCTACCAAATTGTGCTGCGGGCTGGAGCCAAAATATACGCGTTCATAGTGAGACGGTGACTCGTGTAATTTTGAATAGAACATTCTCGCTCGTCACAGAAATCAAGTTCGAAATTGATTGCAATAATTTGAGTAACAGAACATAATTGTAACAAAATGCTAAAGTACAATTCTCAAATCAATGTCAAACAAATATTGTTACAGTAACGAGGTAAACTAGGTGCAAAGTGTACCGGGGGCCGCGCTCCAGTCGAATTCAAAGTACATTTACAACTCGGTTCCCTTGTGACGCGGGCTCCGACTGCTACTTGCTTACAACAGCAGCTGCCAAACTTTTGTTACAGCTTTAAAGCTATTAAATTTACTTTAACCTCTCCCCCCCAATGATTAATCTACAATTATGGCAGGCATGAAAGTTACAATTGCATTCCGAACCGCATTAAGATTAATTAGTTGCACTTTGAAACTTAATGTTACGGTAATGCCCCATTTGCACGAGGCGAGTCACTCCCGCTTCACAGTGACCGAGGGTGTTTTGATTCAAGTGGAGTCGCGGGCGGTGCACCGCGCGCGTCTAGATGGACAGACAACAGTACAGCCTAGGGCACGCACGAACAACACACGCTACCTTGGTCCGCCTACGCGCGCCCGCTGCCCTCGCCCCCTGAAACACAAGAAGACGCTTGCAGGCCACCGCGACACCTTAATCGTCGAAAACATACAATGTAGCCTCACTTGGCACTTACAACTAGACTTAAGTGCTACGTGGGAACAGCGTTAAAAGCTAAAAAATCATTTCAATTAGTAGAAATCGGACCTTATTAGTGAAGGCTTCAATGAGCGCATTTTTTGCTGTTTGTTAAAATCATTTTAATTTGTAGAAATCGGACCTCATTAGTGAAGGCATCATAGTGCGCATTTTTTTTTAAATGGTGACATAATATCTTTATATGGCGCTAAAAACTGCAGCAGAAGTGAGTTTGGGGTTTGCATCCGATTTTCAAGGCAGCTGGTTTTAAGCAATAATAAATGTATATTATTTGACCCGTTGCTTACACTCAACCCTCAAATAGGCATAGTCTAATAATTAGCAAGTTAACTCGCCGCTGTTAACGATGTGCAAAGAGCCTATTTTTGTACGTGCAAGTATTACCGTCTCAGTAGTAATAACGACTTAAAACATATATTTATGTTATTTATTCTATATTAACATTATAGCGAAAAAGCCGCCATACGAAGATCTAACTTAAGAATTAAATAACTGAAATAAATAACCCGACTGCTGAGCACTAACCAATCTAGGTGCAATGAGCCACAATGTTGTTTTTGTGTCTCAACTGCTTAGTAAAAAAAAATCAAAATCACAGAAACTGCGACTTAATGAACGTTACAAGTTAAACTAGCTGTCCATTTCAAAATCTAGATCATTTTGGAGAAAAAATGGACAAAAGAACTCCAAACTTAGTCTTTTCAAGTCCTTATTTACAGGATTTATATAAATGTTCTAAAACTCATGCATTTTACTGGCTGTAATTCCAGACATCATTGTCATCTAAGTAATCTTTAATGTTATAGTAGCTTTTTTGGCACAAAGTGTGCTACACACATTTTTTGAACCGCGTTTCTGGCAAGCTTATTATATCCTCAGAGATCTAATTGTAGAAACGTATACAATGCCCCATAAAGGATGTATTAACCTTTGCCAGCCTAAATTTTGGGAACGAAAGTTTATGTTTATTTCTAGTATTTACATTGTGTTGGCTACCTACAGTTTTAAAGTCACTGATATTTTTCCATACGTACATAATATTTTCATAGATATACTGACTAGCAACTGTCAGGATGTTAGTTTCTTTAAAGAAATCTCTTAACGAATCTCTATTGCCTAGCTTTATATGAATCTGATCGCTCTCTTCTGCAGGACGAAGATGGTCTCAATGTCTGCTGCCCGACCCCACAGTAGTATACCATAGGACATAATACTATGGAAGTAACTAAAATAAACAAGCCTAGCAATTGCGACATCAGTTAGTTCCCGGATTCTTTTAACTGCGTACAGTTTCTTCTACAAGGTCTAGTTTATCATTCCCCAATATAACATTGCTGTCAACCATTTTGACATTTGGTAGTGTGAATTTCATACATTTTGTCTTTTTTGAATTTAATAATAAGTTATTAGAAGTAAACTAATATAGTACCTTAGAGAGAGCATTATTTGTATCCGCAAGGTAATTTTCTTGTCTCTTAATTTAAAAAATAAGTGACGTGTCATCTGCAAACAATACTATCTCTGACATGTTTTGAACCATGAACGGCAAATCATTTACATATACGAGGAAAAGGAACGGCTCCAAAATAGAGGTTAAGATCGCACTCCCATTTTAACCTCCGACCTTTTTTTATGTCAGCTTTTTGAACCCTCCCTTCTAAATATGATCTCATAAGTTTTAAGTTTTTCCCATTTATTCCGTAGTGTTTTAATTTTAAGAGAAGTGTTTTATGGTCTACGCAGTCAAATGCCTTCAACAAGTCACAGAAAACACCTATAGCAACGTTGCTGTCATGAGAATCCTATGAGATTTTTTGACATAAACGTATTATTATCATCATTAGCCATTTGACGACCACTGCAGGGGATAGGCCTTACTCATGGCTTTCCACGCTTCCCGGATAGTCCGGTCGTCCGGTCACCAGGACATAAACGCATATTTACTTAGTTCTCACCTCTTTATTTTAACTTATCGAAAACTACAAACTTTGGACCTCCGAAACTACGCCACGCTTCGATTATAACTTAGATTTGGCGAGAAATATCAAGTCCATACTATCGTGTAGCTATTTTGTGGCTCTTGAGGCTATACTGAAACTGCACAGAGCACCCCTTTGTCAGATCAAAAGGAAAAACACACTTTAGGTTAAAATATCGATGATAATTTTACCGAGATTCTGTTGAAACTTGACATTACCTAGGCAGTTTCATTATATTATCCATGGCATTAAGCGGAATAAAACCTTTTTGCTTTTTTTTCTGATCTGATGACGGAGACGGAAGACAGTTGAGGGAACTCCATTTACAGCAGCTTCGTCACGGTTGAGATTTTTAATTCACTCATCCTAATAACAACTTTAGACCTGAATTTTGTGCTGATCCTCGAGTATTTGATTGAAGGTAGGTAAGACAAGATTTTAAATAGATTTTATCTACACCCCTTTTTCTCATTTTCAAAAAAAGAAAATAAACCTTTGTACTCCTAATAACTACGCTCGCCTTTGTAGATGTTATTTCTTATGTCCCGTCATATGTTTCGTGTGCAATAAAGTAAAATAATGAAAAATCGTTACTCATATTACTTTAAGAGCTCGCTTTTCAAACAAAGTAATAATAAATTCAGTTTGAACTTTTCGGTTTATTTTTCGTTGGTATTTTTTTTGTTTCAAACGTAGTAGTTCCTTTCCTGATGTCTTTTTTCTTTCTTTCTGATCCACGGGACTTTTCTACGAAGCGGTAACGTCGAGACGAATGAGAAAACAAACGAAAGGGGCGAGGGGCGTCCAACACACGGCCCACGTAGTCGGAGGGACGCGGTCCGTACATTGCGCCGCAAAATATCAGAACTGGGTGCGGGGGGGACATTAAATACAGATTTATACGGGGACCAGGCAGATATCTCTCCCGGGCGACTCCCCACTAATGACCACGTAAATTGAGATAATTTCACAGTAGAGTTGGTTCTAATCCGAGCGCGCCCCGTCCACCGCTGCCTTATCCACCGTACTATTGTCGCATGCAAAGTCATAGTGTGTGGTAGTCACCAAGCGTTTGAACCGTGAATCAAAATCGAAGTGTTTTTATTCTAAATAACACTTATGAACGTTAGAAGTAAAACTAGGTGTCAATTTCAAAATCTAGATTATTTTGAAGAAAAAGTGGCAAAAACTCCAAACACACGGCCTTATTTATAAAAACACGATTCCTCTAAAAAAAATCTAAAACTCTGTTTATTTAATCTGTGGCTGCATCTTTTCCTTGTAAAATCTGCAACTCTTAACAAATTTATTGTTTTTTAAAAATGTTTTTGCATTATAAGCAATGAGTTCTCAATAAAGCTATTTGTTGAACCCAGGTTGAACCTTAGTTTGCTTTGCATTTGATCCCAATTGGTGCTGTCTCGAATATACAGTCAATAGACAACAACCAGTTGGATGGTTAAGAAATCTCTAGTTTTAAAACTAGATATTGGTATTAGTGTACAAATGTTAACCTGTATACCAAATTTCAAGATTTTGGACTTCAGCAAGTATTTATGAGTGAGTGAGTCAGTAAAAAAATTGCCGTATTGTAGGTGTGAACAAAATTTTAAGTATAAAAACTTGGTAAATTAAACTAAATGCGTTTCATTAGTCTGATAACCTGAACCTTAACCTAAGAATGTACGCTTCGAACATAACCCTTCGAGAAAAGTACGTAGGGCCCTGCTCGTGTTGGCGGGGGCATTACCGTGCTTCCAAATTATATAGGGTTAGCAGAGCATGCGTGTGCCGGGAAGGTATTTAATAGAGGATTAATTAGGTACTCAGTGCACTGTATCGTACGCCCTAAATACGTTGGACAGTTATTAGTGAAAAGGTTAACACCTACGCATAGCTAAACGTACATATGCTGCATAGAGATTAGGTTAGTAGTTAATTTTAAGCCTTTTAATACTCTAATACTAGACCCCAGTCACGCCTGATAGTAAACCTGTCCGTCTTGTGGCTGGTCGTCCTACGCTGCGCTTGCCATGAACGTAGACCACATACGAGTACCATACCATATGTGGTATGTGGTCTCCGTTCAAGAACTTTTCGGCCCCATCAGCCATCAGTTCTGCGTGCTATCTGCCCCGCCCACTGCCACTTCTACTTACTAATCCGCAGGGCTATGTGGCTATGTCGACGACTTTCATTCGTCTACGGCTCTCATCGTTTCTGATTCGATCTCGAAGAGAAATTCCGAGCATAGCCCTTTCCATAGCTCGTTGCGCGATATTTGCCTTAATATTGAAGAATTCGCGAATCGCTTGGTGTGAGTTGGCGGAATTTCCACAACTGCGTGCATATGAGCCAGCCGTCCGATGGTTGGACGGCTGACCGAAGGTTGTCCAATGAAAGAAAGGTGATGGAGGTATAAGTTCATGTAGCCCCAGTGCCCACTCTTCAAAACACATATAAGTTGCAATCGATTACTTTTTATTTACTACACAGAAAATATTAAGTACTTCCTACCCATATCCCGAAAAAATAAGCAGTCAACCGCCTATTGAGCTGGCAAAAGTTTTCTTTTGTTTTTATTTATTTGATAAAACTAGTATGAAGGGTAATTAAGTGGCGACTAAGGAAATCCATTACCAGGAGACGGGCAGCAGCATCTTCCTGAGATTCCAACCGTATACTGCGATCGCCAACCCACCTGCCAAGCATGGTGATTATGGCAAAACCCCTCATGGTTATAAAAACCACGAACGAGGCCTGTGTCCTGCAGTGGGCGTGAAATGGCCGATGATGATAATGAAATGGTTTCAGCGTGCAGCAGCATTTTCTACTGTTTGCATAAAATATATAAAATTATGGGTATACTTGGACACAGTTTCCACTGTGTAGGTTGTGTACTTTATTTAGGTTTAGAGACAAGCCTACAGTTGTATGTATGTCATTTCATAAAAAAAGGTTGTGTGTAAAAATGACGTTTTGCTGGACGCTTTATTATTTGCCACGTGAGGATTTTCACAGTTAGATAACCTTATCAAAATGTACGTATGTGGTGTGAAATTGATGTACTGAGTGACAATGAGAGCTTGCTAATTACTACCCAGCAGTGTTTAGTTCGCGTGAATAATTGGAACGCTAGTTACGCGGTTAATTAGATAGGCTCTAATGGAGTATCATTTCAACTGAAACAATCACACATGCATTATAGCCTAAGACATAAAACAGCAACAGCAAGAAGCTCACTTATGGTTTGATTATGTATGTGTTACTGTTAGGTAGTCCTCGGCGATTACTACTCCTGCCGCAGTACAGTTTTTAACTAGTGCGGAGGGTAGTTACTGCTCTTAGGCTGTTACTGTTTCTTATCCGACTGATTAAAATATTTTAGAGTACCTACCTAACATATGAGATTCCAGGTTTATACCATGTACTTTATACTCTAAGGTGTACACCACCTGTTATAATGAAAGGTTGATTCTATTGACGTTATTGTTTTATACTTACACAAGCGTCTGTACCTATACCTATGTAACAGTATGAACATAATTATCTTTCGTGTCAATAAACCATTTGTATTTGTACTGCTGATTATAAGTATAAGTACTACTCTGATCATAAGCCATCGTCGTCATCATCGTCATCATCATCAGCCATTTGACGCCCACTGCAGGACGTACGCCTCCCTCATGGTTTTCCAAGCTTCCCGATCTTGTGCCGCCCTCATCCAGCGACTACTCGCCACAGTGACCAGTTCGTCAGACCATCTGGTCGGCGTCGTCCGGTCCTCGGTCTCCGGGTTAGAAAGTTAAATCATCAGTTAATAGTTTAAAATACATTATGGTACGTAAAACAAGCTTACGTCACATTTGGTATGGTTTAATTCGTAGTTCGTCTTACACTTCTTCTTTAGCTTGGCCATTAAATATTATAAGACCAAGTAAATTGTTTTCTACTGTTTAGTTTATTATTCAGAAAAGCAAATTTATAAATTTTCGAAACTACTTATTATTTATTTAGTTGTGACAGATAGGCAGGGGATGAAAGAGCGTTTATGCGTGAAAATGGAAGGGTTATTAGTAGCATCGTCTACAGCGTTGTAGTATGTATTTGCTGTAGAAAACACCTGTGTTGGCAAAATTCGCACTTCATTGGGAGGTTAAGTTTCAAACTAGTATAAATTTCAATAGAAAACAGAAAGTGCATCCTAAATCAATTGTGTTTCCCATTTTAACCATTGTTATTGTGGAGAATAGATGCTACGTAAGATCTAATTAATCAGTAACAAACTTAATACGTGTTCATAATTAGTTCTGGCTGCTAACGAACACCGCATGGATAAATCGTTTAGCATATCTTGAAGGTATACATTCCATATATCTTTGAGATATATATTTGAAACGGAACTTTATACACCAAAAAGGGGTTGTTAGTACTATATACCTCATACATAGTCATACCTATGAATCGCGGATGACAGGCGAAAAAGTTTTGGACAAAAGCGTTCATTCAGCGAAACGGCCACAGTGGCAGAGCCCACCAATAGGGGCCGATTTGACCGTTTTAAAACAGAAGTTTTGTAGGCGGTCTTGTGATTAACCGTTGTCATTTCCATTTTGCCTTTGCAATTTTCATTAAGCCGTCATTAGGGGAACTTTTCGAGTAGGTATACGACTCACCCGGCGTCAAAATGACTAACATAGAAGAAGAACTGAAGCGTATCATTTTCGTTCAGCTCAGTCTGGGTGTGTTTCCGTGTTTGGGATGTTCTTGCCTGGTTACCATAGCACAGGGTATCACAGGGTTTGGGACCAGGACAAGTTATTGTGTTGTGTGAATGTTATTTTATTTTTTATGTTAACATTATTGGACAAATCACGGCGCGTGTTCACCGTGGATTGACGATCAAAAGCGCTGAAGCACCGGCTAAGGCATGTGAACATCTCAGATAAAATTAAAACCGCCCAACTCGCGCACGAAGGGTTCCGTACCATTATCTAAACAAAATTTGAATATTTCAAGCGTCTACCTGTCGTCGTTGTTAATATCGAGCAAAAAACGAAAAAATCACGTTTCTTGTATGGGGGCCCCCCTTAAATATTTATTTTATTTGTTGTTATGGTGGCAACAAAAATACATTATCTGTGAAAATTTCAACTGTCTAACTATCACGGTTCATGATATATAGCCACCAGGCTGTATCTCATGAACGAGACGGATGGACGGACGGAAGAGCAGCGGAGTCTTAGTAATAGGGTCCCTTACAATTTGGGTACGGAACCCTAATAGAAATCAAATTACTTTTATTTATTGCAGCGCAGTAAACGGTTACTTAATAAACGTAAGAAATTAAACATAGGTGTCCATGTCCATTTCAAACAAGTTTTAGAAACAGGCATGCCTGGATTTAGAATAGCGTCACTCCATTTCCTTCCATGGATGTCGTAAAAGGCGATTAAGGAAATCAATTAGCAGAAGACGGGCAGCAGCGTCTTCCTGAGATTCCAACCGCATACTGCGATCGCCAACCCGTCTGCCAAGCGTGGCGATTATGGCATAACCCCTCATGATTATGCAAAACCACGAAGGGAGCCTATGCCCTGCAGTGGGCGTCAAATGGCTGATGATGATAATCTAGAATTCCGTGTACATCGCGCCATAAGGCTGGCATGTTCAAAACACGAGTAGATAAAGGCAATGTTAGTTTTACACAAATAGAGTTGCAAGCAAAGGCTCCCCCACTCAAAACTCACTCTCGTATACCAGATAATTAAGCCTAAGTAGTTTGCTGAGACCATTACATACACACTCTCAAAGAGCTGGATGCCTTTGTGTTATAAATTATTGTCTTGTGAGCATTAATTTACATCTAAACCGGCGTATGTCCTTAGATCGATCTCGTTGCGTGGCCGTGACAGCTCAGACGACCACTGTACCGTACGGGACAATTTCAATTAGGATAGTTATTATGTGAAACTACTGCTATCAACAAACACAAAATGCAAGTACTAGTTTTTCCAGTAACCTCGTCCGAGTGGACTTTTCATGAAAAATTAGTATGTATTGTGGCTTATTGCCTTTGCCCAGTAGTGGCTGTGAAACAGTAGAGGGTGTGTCCAACATGGCTAAAAAAGTATGTTATATCTTCGGGTACCGTCATAATTCTGTCATTGTTCCTAATAAATTATAAAAGTATCGTAAAGTAGCGGTGGTAGTCTGGTGGGTAGAACATTGGACTCGGACGTGGGAGACCCAGGTTCGATTCTCAGTGCGGGCATGTACCTATGACTTGGTTTTCTAAGTTATGTACATTAATTTGTGAAGTTATAGTAGCAATACCACTCGCTAACTGTGAAGGAAAACATCGTGAGGAAACCTGGGTGTCTGAGCTATAGCTATAGCTCACCGCTTTAAAATTACCAATCCGCGGTGGGCACGCGTGGTGATTAAGCCCATACTCTTTCTCTGAGAGAAGGCCTGTGCCCTGCAGTGGTACGTATGTAGGCTGCTTATGATCGTAAAGTAAGTGTAACGTCCGACAATACTTTATAACAATCTTAATGAGATTAATTAAAAAAAAAATTTATCTTTAATTACATAGAGTGACTGAATCACATGCATGCACCTATTATTGCTGGCATTCAATATTATAAAATGGAGCCCCCACGCTACTTCAGTCGATTATTATATCCGGGCATCTCTCTGAATAATAAATATGCCAGCGATACTTCGATGACCTTTAACGGTACACTTAAACATTTCCATGTCTCGAATATGACAAAATTGTCAGATACCTGTCTGTAAATGGATGTAGTTGGGGTTTCAAGGGTCCTTGCTTATTTTACCTCACGCATTTTATATGAAGCATCTTGTTGGCCTAGTCGATAGAGTAACAAATGTCACCATCCGACGTCGGAAGAAGCATGACGATATTGGTGCCCTGCAGTGGCCATGGGCAGGCCGGGAGATGGCAGGTGGACCAGGGCCGTAACGCAGTAGTGCCGAGAACCGGACGGTGGGTAGACGAACAGCCCGACGATGGTCGGCCGCTGTGGTCAGGTTGGCAGAGAGCCCGTGAATGGCGAGAGACCGCGAAATATGGCCAATGTGGAAAAGGGCCTCTATCCAGCAGTGGGCAGAGATGGGCTGATGATGATGATGAGTTTTTACTAAGGAGAAACTTTCGTCTTAAAATGCCTTGCTCACGAACAACGTTCTCACACAGATTTGTATGGTATTCAGCACACGTATATAACAAAGTGCTTAAGTATTGTGACATAAAAACATCCTCATGGCAAAAATATAAAAGTACTATAACTAAATGGTTGGCCACCCTAAACTATGATGACACCGAGGCACTTCTAACTATAACTAGATAAAGGAAGAGAAAGAAAAACTCAATTGCATGCTATGAATTTTTTTTTAATCTACTATATACAAATTATGTACACGATAAAATAGTTTAAATAGGCTGTTGCGTTTAAGAATTGGTCAACAACTAAATAAAACAGAAACTGTGCACATTAATAAAGTCCCCAAGATACAGGCCTAGCCTAGTTTGGGGACTGCCGGTAAACGCAAATACATGTTATGTTTTTTTTTATATATTTTTTTTAATTTATCTTAAGTATCTAGATAAGTTCTGTATTATTGTCGTGATACAACATATGAAAAACTGGCACCCACGATACGGGGTCTCCTAGTGTGGGTGCCGCTGGAAAATGTACCTAATTTTAAGTTATGAACAATAAACCATTTTTTACTTACAATACTTTACTTTTAATGATGAACTTGTTTGTGATTCTGTAATAATTTACATAAGGGCTATTTTAAAAGGAGCTTTTTTCGGAATCAATACTTTCTACAGACACTCGGTGCGTCTCTACTGAAAAGTGAAACGACTTACGCGACACAAGTAACTCGACAGTACCTTAATGACAAATTTAATTCCGATTGTGTTTACATGGTCGTTAAAACGAGAGAACGGGCCGAATGAGCTCGAGTGGAGGAAACAATGATACGAACTGCCGTCGGGACGTCATTAAACAATCAATGGCGCAGAGTTTAATCTGCTCCAGTGGAGTGCGGGTACCTACTCTGCGACACGAATTATACAACATGTTATTAAATAAGGTGAAAAATGTAAAACTGTTCCTAATCTTAAAAAACCTATCTAGAGGCTAAAAATTCCACCTATGCCGGGACTTGAACCCGCGACCTCTGGCTTCTTGTTCTTTATCGATAACGTTTTTTAGGGTTTTTCTAAGCAGCCTGTGTACTTCACGCTGCAGTTCGCAGGCCTTCTTTCAGACAGAAGGCTGGGCTTAATTACCCACCGCGGATTGGCATTTTCAGCGCTGGGGTATGTGAAAACCTCAGACACTTAGGTTTCCTCACGACGTTTCCTCAAATTTTTCTATTTTTCATACAATCTCGAAACTTTGACGCGGTTAATCTGTATGGAAAATCTATACATATAATAAATCTGTGAATTTTGTCTCTGTCTGGCATATGTCTGTTTCACTCTATTTCTTTATGTGCGCATCACGTAAAAATCACTGAAGGGAATTGAATAAAACTTACCATGATTATAGCTTAGATTTCCCTGTAACATTTAGGCTACATAACATTACGCTTAAGTCCATATAGGTGGTAAGAAAATCTTTATAAGCCGTGAGGTCATTGAATAGTGGTTTTATCATAATAAAAGAAAGAAAAAAAACATTTATTTAAATTGCCACAAAAGCACACACATAAAAATAACATAATTATTAATGACGAATACGTACGCACTACCCGTTAGAAGACACCCCAAGGCGTGCCACATTATTAATTTATGAAAAAATGCACTATAATCACACAAAGTTTCATTATTACTGTTTGGATATGAACGATACGAATTGGAGTTTACGATATTTATCATTTGATTCTTGAAGTTTTCTGTCATACAGTTTAACTCAAATTTAACACAGGTTCAACTCAAAAGTGTCGATATTTGAATGTTGTCTGTCTCTATTACAATCATCACACTCGCATTTTCAATACGGATGTTGTCTGAAGGCAAATATATGGTCCGCCTGGTATATTTTGGCTTTACAGCGAGAAAAGGACTATTTATTCGAAAACTTCTTCCCAAGACGGTCTGGGGGCTGATAAACAATGTCCCTTTTTTGCAATCTTAGGTGCCAAACAGAATGAAAAGTTAAGGCTTCTTTGTAACGAGTACAGTGTGGTTTCCATTACTCGTACTTGATATCCGTGGAGTTCATGTGAGACGATCTGTGACAGTTTTGCTAAGCCAGGCTCCACGAATTTAAATATAATAAATTGCAGTGTTATGAAACTCAGCCCTGAAAGCTCAGAGGTTGTCGAGTACGTGTTTTTCTATACTGTCGGATACAATTAACCAGTTTATGAAGATATTTATAGTTATTTTCTCGCCCCCTTTGAAATCCGTTTTCTGATAGACGGATTGGTATCAGAAAATGACCCTCGCATCTGCTAAATTTTTCACGCATTTTTTAAACAAGACTTGTCAACTCGAAACAAGATTTCCCAACTCAATTTTGAAAGTGAGAAATTTGAGCCTCTCAAACCACCTACATTTCAGTGTCTAGATCAGCTTTTGGTCTTCGCTTCATTTTCTACTGAGTCGCCGTTCTTTCTTCACTCATGTGGCTTGGCTGTGGAATGTCCACGAAGGAGAAGACGGGGCGCCCGCGCCGGCCGAATTATTTACACGATACATTTTTTATTTACGTCTACACTTCAAATTAATAGTCTAAATATATTTTAATTACTGATTACAGAACCGCAACTTTTAAACCACCTACATTTCAGTGTGTAGATCGATTTTTTGGTTTTCGTTTCGATTTTACCGAGTAGCCGTTCTTGCTACACCGTTGCATGTGGCTCGGCTGTGGAATGTCCGGGAAGGAAAAGATGGGGCGCCCCGCGCCGGCTGAATTATTTATACGGTACAACAGGGAAGTTGGACTTATAAATGTACACATTTTAGCACTTATGGCCTGTTAATAAATTATCAGAGGTGCAAAGTAACGTTGGGTACGATTGCGGGGCCTGTTTCTCTTGCTGTTCGACCCTTGACAGGTGAGTGTAGACACGAAGCGTATTTATTAACATGGTCTTCTCTGTTGCCTTTCATTATTGGATATTTTGGATGTCATTTATAAATTAAATGGTATTTTGCAGACGCAGCGAAAGACGCCCACCAAGTCGCTGGACCGGTGATCTGAGGCAGATTACTAGAATTTTTATTGAATTTTTTTATTAGCAAAGAGCAAGACAAAAAGTACCCGCAACCGGCGACTGTGCATGCAACGACTAATGAATGTTGAGGAAGCGAAAGTGATCCGTCAGGATCGTGGCAAGTGGCAGTCCTTGGTCTCTGCCTACCCCTCTGGGATACAGGCGTGAGTTTATGTATGTATGTATGTTTTATTGTATTGTAAATAGTCATATTCCGATTAAGTATAGAATAAAAGTCTGACAAATTAAAGACAAATTCACTTTTCTTTTTTAACTAATAGGTAATTGCTTATTTATTCTTTTATTTAGTTATTACTGATAGACAGAGAAATGGGTTTCTAGTTTGATTTAGTACAGTAGCTCCATTTATGTCATAGTTTCAAAGATATTTGTTTAGTATGTACCTACAATTATATTCAACGCCGGCCCAAATCACAAAAAATGTGTCAAATGTAAAATTTCAAAAGTAACAAAAAATAATTAGTTGATACAGGAAGATATCGAATAATTTATTATTAAAAGTGATAAATCAAATTTTCTTAAATGGTATGAGCGATAGAAAGGCAAAACCACAGAGGAAAAGCAAAACAAAACTAATCCGAAAATATATATTATTTTTTCTAATGCCATCTCGTAGAATTTTCAGACAATAACTAAATTTAGCACGAGTAGCTAATATCGTAGGTTTTTTTGGCGATAAAGATGGCATTAAGAAAGATGGCGCTACATGAAATTATTATCGCGAGAGCAAGCGCTCGCTCCGAAAGCGTTTTTCTCCTATACGTATAAGCATGTTTCTACAAATTAAAATAAGTAAGTGATAGAATGGATAGGTGATTTTTAGTTTAATTTCTAATTGTTGAGGTTTAGGTATTTGCCTTCTCCCACTCCTCTGTTTTATCATTCAGAACTTCTCTTAGGCTGGCTGGAAGGAATTTCTTTTGAAATAAGTCCGTCTTTATACAATTACACTTACCTGTTATGTAACAAAAGAACATGTAGAGCTTATTATTATTAATATATCTTATTATTATTATTATTACTCTTATTATTATTATTATTAATATATCTTATTATTATTATTAATATATATCACTGTAAAATTAACAATGGCAATGCTGCGGAATGCTTTTGTAATGCTTAATGTTTTTTTTTTACAAAAAAAGTGTACGAGCAAAGATCGCTCGCGCATGCTCTATGATTAACATAAACGAATGAATGAATAACCATTTATTACCAAGAACAAAGATGTTTAACACTTATATTTATAGATTAACTCATAAACGATGTATCGGGTAGCAGCCTCATGAAACCGTTCGCACTTTAACTTCAACGTCGAGACAGTGTCTCCAACGAATGATATAAGTAATGATCTTAATTGAAAAGGCTTCACCGTCAATTCCGGTAATTCTTCCCGGAGCCCCCAACAAATTGGTCAACGACGAAACGCTCGAAAAATCAAAGAAACAGCAAACAAGTCCCAATAAAATCACGGTCGCATGGACGTTTAAAAAGAAACGACACCAACCAATGGCGATGGCGCCTCGCTGAAACTATTATCATTAAGATCGGACGAGCGAACTGAATTTAAATAACTATTTAACTGGCAATAATGGCCCATGAAAGAGTTTTCTCTCCTCGTTACGTGCTGCAGATGTTAATTGCTGCCAGCTATTTAATATCCCGGCCTTGTTGAATACAAAACGTCCGGCTACCCGAAGTGTAGCCGAAACGAGGAACAGAATGCCTTCTCTCCACGAAATTACAAATCTTAAACCCCACTTGTTGACACGACACAGCATTTGTGTCGAAACCACACCCCGTTACTCGTATAAGGGGTAATTTGTGAAAAAAGCGCTAAAAACCAAATAAAACCTGTTTTATTGTACACTTACTTAGTAAGTTAGATATTTAAGATATTTTATGTACCTACTTCTGTTGTGTATTAAGAGTTTTAATCTAATATTTTAATCTAATATTATATTATACTGCGATGACAATCAAACAAAATACCAGCTAACTGCCTGTAAAACAGTACTCACAATTATTAATAAACTTCAGCTAAAATTTATTCTATAAATACAAAGTCAAAGGTATTTAATGTATTCAAAACCAGGTTCTCACGCAAAGGGCACGATAAAAAGTACCCGAAACCGGCGTGCGTGCATGCAACGACTAATGAATGTTGAGGAAGCGAAAGTAACGTCAGGATTGACCCCTGGTCTCTGCCTACCCCTCTGGGACACAGGCGTGAGTTTATGTATGTATGCATGTATGTCCTCACGCCTGTGATACATCAGTGCCTGTATAGGAAAGAAAGTAAGATCAGACAAGTTAAGTCTAGTCTTCTGTGTTTCCTTTGTAGCGGGAATAGTTTATCCGGACGACGGATGGTCGGCGCCAACTGGGCAACCTTTTAGCGCTGAAAGATGAGAGCACAGTTGCCAAACTTCAGACACATACAGAGTAAACCGACAATGCCTGGGCATGAAATAAAAACCGACCAAGTGCGAGTCGGGCTTGCGCACGAAGGGTCCCGTACCATTATCTGTACAACATTAGACAAAAAGATCGGGAAAAAATGGCAAAATATCACGTTTGTTGTATAGGAGAAATATTTATTTAATTTAAATTTAGTTGTTTATTTTTGAAGCGAATGTATTCTGTGAATATTTCAAGCGTCTACCTGTTGCCGTTATTAATATCGAGCAAACAACGGCAAAAAAAATACATTTGTTGTATGGGAACCCCCCTAAAATATTTATTTTATTCTGTTTTTAGTATTTTTTGTTATGGCGGCAACAGAAATCTGTGAAAATTTTAACTACCTAGGTATCACAGTTCATGAGATACAGCCTGGTGACAGACAGATAGACGGACAGACACGCAGACAGACGGAAAGCGATCTTAGTAATAAGGTCCCCTTTGGCACCCTTCGGGTACGAAACCCTAAAAATAAATTACAAGCAATTCCTGAGATTACACAAAAAATAATAATAAAAACCTTTCATACATGTGTAAATTAATTATGGCTGTCTTTGGCAATGCGAAAGTTTGTTTTGAGTTAAAGATTCGACATTAGTTTGGGAGTAAAACCTGGTTGTAACAAGAGCTTCCTATTAAAAATATCTATGTTGATGAGATGTGTTCATATTTTGCAAGTCAGGAGTTTAGAAAGTTGAGAATAGGCTCACCTATGTACTCGTTTATATCACGCTTATGATTTGTGTAAATCAAGGCGCACAGAGTGCGCCAGGCCAAGTTCTCGGCCGGCCCGCACTGTGCATATATTTACACGAAGCGAGTCAAGCACTTTTCTGTCTGTGTAACTAGTTATATCAACTGATTAAAAATTGGCGGAGGGGTTAAGGTTACCAAATTGAAAGATTACTCTCAATTTTATGCTTCCAGCTATTGTAGTTTGGAACTTGTGTGGTTCCAAAAAATTAAATTTTCGGCACTCACTGACTCACTTACTGATGGATTATCAAAAATCTAGGGTACTACAAATTGAACTAGAAATTTGAAATATAAGATTAGATTAGATTAACAGCCGCACACCACACATTATAAAGATACTTAACCTAGACCTAACCCTTAAGAAATTTCATGCACTTTTATTATGCATGCTGTGCAATAGATAGTTTTGTATACAACTTGTATGTACTTGTTACTTCACATACCAATATATTTCCGATTCTCTTATTTTTAAACATCCACCTACCTACCATATTCTTCCTCCAATCCACTCCTTCCGAAGGTTGTCTGGAAGAGATCGCTCTAAGCGATAACACCGCAAATGGTATACCATAACTTAGACATTAGAAACCATTTGTAGCATCTTTCTTCTGGCTGTGCGTTGAAGTGTTCTCTATCTGTCTGTCAAGCATTCCATATAATAGTTCAAACTCGATGTTATTTCTTTTGTTATTGAGGCGTATCCCACCGAAAGTCATTTCGAGTGCGGGGTAAACCAGTCGGAGTGACACGTGGCCCCTATTTCACTGACATTGATTGAAGTGCCAGTTGTCACTTTTCCGTGGTCCGAAGCAACGTAACTGCGGTTGCTGAACTACATTTCCCGCAACTAACGTAATACACGACCGTGTAATAAAACCATTTAGGTCGAAGTAGACCGGCGTGGTAACTGAATTAGGCGACGCCATATGTCACTTAATTTGATATCTGGGCCTGAATTAAATGACGCTACTTGGAAACCGTATTAAACGCACTGGCGCATTCGCGTGCGCTTCTCTGGAATAATATTACTCGTGAGAAATAATGTCCTCCATAAAAATTACGTCGACGGGCTCTAATAATACGACATCATAAATGCGTCTAGGTGTATTTCCATATTTGGGCTACCATAGCACAGGGTATCCTAGTTTGGTACCAGGACACGTGATTGTGTTGTGTGTAAGTTATCATTATTGTTATTATACTTAGTACGATAGGAATTTCATTTAATAATAATATTTTTTTTAATTAAATTTTCTTTACTTTAGGCAATTACTTATAAATTAGTTAAATGATTTTTTTATTTAATTTTATTTATTATTAAATTGACTTTAGTTTTTCTTTAATAATAGTGTCATTTCTGTATGACAGTTACAACATTTGTCAAAAACACTCCGTATCGACTTTTCAAGTAACCAATCGCATTCCAATGGCATGGAACGTGCAACTTAACTCGGCACCTTTCACGATACGATCTTGTTCGCGAGAAATGTCTATTTAATTTGCGCGTTATACCATTGGAATTTATACTTTATACTGCCAATGTTTAGTAGACTACCAAATAGCGAAAACTAAAAGGTATTGTCGTGCTTATATAATTTTGTATTAGACTAGGGCCTGGTCCCAAATTTGTGTATTAGACTCTAACGCCTGGTCCCAAACATGTGTATTAGACTGTAGGACTTGGTCCCAAATTTGTGTATTAGACTCTAACGCCTGGTCCCAAACATGTGTATTAGACTGTAGGACTTGGTCCCAAATTCGTGTATTAGACTCTAACGCCTGGTCCCAAACATGCGTATTAGACTGTAGGACTTGGTCCCAAATTTGTGTATTAGACTGTAGGACCTGATCCCAAATTTGTGTATTAGACTTTAGGGCCTGCTCCCAAACTTGTATATTAGACTCTAACGCCTGGTCCCAAACATGTGTATTAGACTGTAGGACTTGGTCCCAAATTTGTGTATTAGACTGTAGGACCTGATCCCAAACTTGTGTATTACACTCTAGGGCCTGGTCCCAAACCTGTGTATTAGACTCTAGGTCTTGGTTCCAAACTAGGATAACCTGTGCTACGCTAACCACGAACAAGTTCCTTAGGGGACTATAATTCTGGGTGAATTTTGGGCAACCGCAGTTCGCGGGTTAACTAGTTTAGAGTGTTGTGACATGCATGACACGATCGGTATGGCAAGTAACTTCCATAGGGTGCTGTCGAATTGGTTAACTAATTTTAAGGGGGCATTTCAACTATAACCTGGGAATATATGGAACTAGATTGAAAACAAGCACAAAACAAAAACAAATAAATAAAAAATACTATAGTATGTACACTTAGTACCAATTTTTTAATAGTCAGATAAAACTTAACTCGAGAATAAATTGCATGCTATCAATGTCTTAATCATAAAACAAGACAGTGACCACATCAGTTAAGTTTTATCTGACTATTGAAATATCCGGTCTTAATCGTATACAAACAAACTAAAAGTAATAGAAATAAAAAAATACGGTAGTCGCCGGCCCACTCTTGCTCCTCCCCTTATTCATACGTATCGGACGACAGGATTTTAATCATTTAGAGCCAGTTTCTGAATTGAGAAAGTAAATAGTTAAATATAGTGCTGTCTATTCGAGTTTCTCAGAAAAGAGCGTGATACATCATAAGCAGCCTATACACGTCCCATAGGCCTTCTCTCATGGAGAGAGTAAGGGCTTACCACGCGTGCCCACCGCGGATTGGCGATTTCAAGTTCTGAACTATGTGAATAGCTCAGACACTCAGGTTTCCTCACGATGTTTTCCTTCACAGTTTGCGAGTGGTATTCCTACTATATAACTTCGCAAATATACATAACTTAAAAAATAAAGTCATAGGTTATGCCCTCACTGGGAATCGAACCTGGGTCTCTCGCTTCCAAGTCCAATGTTCTACCCACTAGGCTACCACCGCTCTGTCACCACCCACGTGACACAACGTTACTTAAGTATTTACTTAGTGAAATTCTCAATTCAGATACGGGCCCTTATATTTCCTGCCACATGCTAAGATAAGAATATTCTTTATTGTACACCAAGCACATGTTATAAAACATGTAAAAAACGGAGTACAATTGGCGGCCTTATTGCTAAAAGCAATTTCTTCCAGACAACTCTATAATGGTCTTTGCTACTTTTATTATTAAGATTATTGTTACAATTATTTATCTATTACTTTGAAAATAACATTCCCTTAAAATATTGCTGTTTTAATTCAAATTCACGCTGCAGAACTCGAAATAGTATTAATAGGCCGCCGAGCCACTGCACTTTCAGTGCTCTGTGCTTTTAGCCAAAAGCTACTCGTTCGATATCAATGGAAAACCGTATGGATTATATCGCATGCCTTCACCACAGACAAATTGCTCTTTACAGTACAATAGATAAATATAAGCACTATATGTGGATATATTGTTCCGCGTGGCGTCGGATTAAGAATAGCGTCACTCCATTTCCTTCCGTGGATGTCGCAGAAGGATTACCAGGAGACGGGCAGCAGCGTCTTCCTGAGATTATGGGAGATCGCCAACCCGCCTGCCAAGCGTGGCGATTATGGAAAACCCCCTCATGGTTATGAAAAGCATGAAGGGGGCCTGTGTCCTGCAGTGGGTGGAAAATGGCTGATGATGATGATAATATGTAGATATAATGTTTTCCGCACCTATTACGGTATCAACTTGCAGCCCATACGGCTAAAGCTATCCTAATGGAAGACAAGAGATGATTTTTTGAATTTATACTTCAAAAAATGGCGCTTGCATGAGGAGGCCCTTGTCCAACAGTGGATATTGGCGGGCTGAAGATGATGATGATGATAAAACTTCAAAGGGTTGCGATAGTTTGCATGGGAACTTTTTCTGACTGATGATTATAACTGTATTAATTATTATTATTATTATCGACATTTTCAGCCCTGGGTGTGCAATAAGGTGGTAGACAATGTTTCATTTCAACCCGTTATATTAAACAATACTGAATTTAATAAAAACTGAATTTGCATGAATGATCATCAGCACTTCCTCCATTTGTCCCTACAGTAGGCATCCTTGAAAGAAAATATGCCAACCTGAATGAAAGAAAAACCGGAAGTGAATGTTATCATTTATATTATGCATAACATAAAAAAATATCTGCACAGACAAACATGGCTAGGCACAGACGCATTTTTGACAGATTGACCTTGTTCATCATCATCAGCCATTCGACGCCCACTGCACGACATAGGCCTCCTTCGTGGTTTTCACAACCATGAGGGATTTTGCCATAATCGCCACGCTTGGCAGGCGGGTTGGCGATCGCAGTATGGTTGGAATCTCAGGAAGACGCTGCTGCCCGTCTCCTGTATATTGATTTCCTTAGTCGCCTTCTGCGACATCCACGGAAGGAAATGGAGTGACGCTATTCTTAATCCGGCGCCACGCGGAATAAGGACTATGACCGTTCGATTTTATTACGTTACTTTGACGTTGGCTATTTTAATTACCACTACCGCTACTAAAAATAATTGACACCATCACTAAGCTGTAAATAATTGACCCATTTACTAATTATATTGACTCGAGACAATTATTGACTTTCTGTTCATTGACATAACACGTTCAATGAACATTTGCATGCCATTGACTAGGGCGTCATTGAATAACTAGACCACGATAACGACATGGTGAGATGCTTTAATTAACTCGTCATTACCTTACTCGACGTTCATGCACCGAAGCGGAACGAGAGGAGACAACGCTCCGCCTAAACGGTAAATGGTGGAACAACTATATTTTGACAATGAGAAAAGGATACTTACTTCAGGAATTTTACAATTTATGTTCTTAAAAGCGATACAAACGGCAAAAATGTTTGTAGCCAAAAATGAGATTGATTGCTTGTAGGTATATCTTGAAACTGTGAGGGTATATTTTTCCGCGCTACAAATGTCTGGATTTTTAAAATTGCTATTCCGAAGAGGTGCAAATGTTTGTAGGCATTTATTAAACAATTTCTTTGATTTTCTTTGGAATACGAAAAATTTAAAAATATTATCCGCAAAAGCCTTTGTATGTGTAATTTTCATTTTGTAATTAGTTTTTCTCGAAACTTCGCATTCGTATTCTGCACTACAATTAAAGGAACCCGTACTTCAGAATTTTTTAAACAACATTCAAATATTAGCCCAGGCTGTCTGGAAGAGATCGCTTTTAGCGATAAGACCGCCAATTGTATACGGCGAAACTTAGTCTTAATGTGTTTTGTTTTCTGGTGGTTCTCTCTAATCTAATCTAACATAAAAAAGGAATTAAGGCTTTTTGGCTAACCCGCCGAATATTACGAAAGCTAGGTACCTATTATTGTTTGTTATTATTTTCTACAATTTTTTTAGTGCATTGACGTCAAAGACATGCATTTTAGTTTTTTCAACGTTAAAGTTTTATTTCAGAGTCAAAGTGGTTTTCCAGTAGTGTCACCTAGGGATCCTGGTTCGTTAGGCGGTACGAGCACGGCATTATTTCAGATCCTTTTGCCACTTATTCCTTGGCACTCCTTGGCCCTACCTTGACTTGGGTGCTAAATCTATACGCCACTTATTTCGGGTTGAACCTTTCTTGTGCCTAACGATTGCTGTGATCCGGGTGTGATTTGGAGCTTTCCTTCTCCTAAAAAGATTGCTGACCGATGCTGTCGAAGCCAATCTCGCCGTGCACATGACTTTTTACATACGGTAGAAAGTTATGCTTCGTTTGTAAAGTTTTATATACATGGTACGATAAGTTTTAACGTTGAGAAGTGCCCACGTCAGGGGGCAACCCTAGTTTATTTTTTTATTTTATTTATTTGGAAAAAAAAACAGGAAACAGGCTACTGTTTAAATAAAAAAATACTTCAAGAACAATATTTTTACCTAAACCCGTAAATACCTTTCACTAAATAACTGAGCTAGGTACAAAGGATGCCGATTGTTTAGGTACACTTAGCTTCTATATTTAATTTTAAGCATGCCCAATTTCAAATACCCCTAATTTAACATGCAGTAACGCTAATAAAAGTAAGTGAAACCGTTAAATCAATACATAAAACGTGCATTGCTCACAAATTTTAAGTTGTAAAAAAGATCGTAAATACATACATGTAGTGTGAAATTAAATAAAAGGTGTTAATAAGGTCGAGTCTCTCTGGCAGAAGGCCTGTGCTCTGGAGTGGGACGTAATTAGGCTACATGAAAAAATGTGTCGAACCAAGAGACCTATATTTTTTGTAATTGTCTCTTCGTTGTTTAAAAATATATAACTTTTTAGCTGTTTACTTACAATAAAAAATACTGGACCAACTCGAAACCCACGAGGCTCTAAAAATATTCTTTTAAATATGTAAAGTTCTCTATCCAAAATCACGGTTGTTTGATTTGCAACAGTATTTTAGCGGAGTGCGATCTATACCATAGGTAAATCTAAATTAAGCATTCTGTCAAATTTTATTTCCCCAATAAACTAGGAGGTACGCTACAATCATAATTCAATCCGCACCAATATGTAATTGCTCCATAATACTAACTTGATGTAGGTACGTACATTGAAATTTATATTGTGGCAGTAAACGGGTGTTCGCGAGGCGTTTCATTATGTTTGTTTACTAGTTTGCGTGGCTAAGAGACATAATAAACGCAACTATACAGCTTGGTGGCTACTTGGGAGATGCAGTACAATATTAAATATAACTCTATGTGTGTTAAGGAAATGTCTGTCTATGTCAGCCTCGGTTAATTGCACTCTACATACCTTTCTCGGTGCTTGGAGACTCAAACACCGGAGTTTGGTTTATTTGGTGTTACTAGAAGAATAAAAAAAAAACAAATATATCGAGCGAATGTGGGTGAAAGGGCCGGTAAAGGAAGTCCCAGGTGGAAATACTTCGCCCATATAGGGGACGTATTAGCAAAGGGCAAGATAAAAAGTAACCGAAACCGGCGTGAAAGAAGAGAACCCTGACAAACTACAATTTAATAAGTTGGTATTCACAACACAGGTTTTCTGCCTACTGTGAATACCATTCTACATCAACTATAGGATAATAATAACTATGTGCCTATCGAATAATGCAACATATATGTTGTTCATCATTATCATCATCATCAGCCACTTGACGCCCACTGCAGGGCACAGGCCTCCCTCGTGGGTTTCATAACCATGAGGGGGTTTGCCATAATCGCCACGCTTGGCGGGCGGGTTGGCGATCGCAGTATGCAGTTGGAATCTCAGGAAGACGCTGCTGCCCGTCTCCTGGTAATTTATTTCCTTAGTCGCCTTCTACGACATCCACGGAAGGAAATGGAGTGACGCTATTCTTAAACCGGCGCCACACGGAGTTATATGTTGTTAAATTCGATCAATAAATCTTAGGCATTTTATCTAGTCCCCAAAACCGGCGTGCGTGCATGCAACGACTAATAAATGTTGAGGAAGCGAAAGTGATCCGTCGGGATGGTATCAAGTGGCAGTCTCTGGTCCCTGCCTACCTCTCTGGGATACAGGCGTAAGTTTATATACGTATGTATGTAAATATAACGCAAGCCTCAGTAAGCTTTAAGTAAAGATCATTACCAATCAAAAACGTACGTCGTATACAATACTAATAATAGCAAAAAAAAAATGTTTGCGCACTTTGAAAGTTACTTTTTGATTAAATTATATTTTGCTTACGAGGGACTTACAAGTAATAATTGCTTGATACAACTTTGTGAACATTACCGTCTAAACTAGGCCGGGCCTGTGTCTTAGACGCCAGTTCTTTTCAATGACACCAGTTTACAATATTCACTATTATGTAAGTATGGGGTACAAGACATTCATTAGCAAAATAAAACCTTGAAAGTAGTCATCTCAGTTCCTTTAAACTAACAACCTTTTAATCTACTGCTAGCTGTCAGTGGTACTTTCAGGAAAATTTTACTTTAAAGCTTAATATTTCTAAACGAAACCCTAAATAAAAAAATAACACAATACACTTTTTTTATTTATTAAAAAAAATAAAAAACCTTAGTGTAGTACACAATTTCGCCAATTTGCGTAGCAGTTTGTTGACGGTGCGCTCTATCTCTATATATTATTTACTGATACCTATATTATTCTTATACATAAACAACGTATATTTAAACATTTTTTAAACGATCAATCCAACGATACAATCTCACACTATGGTGCAGGCGAGAAAAAAAATGGCAAACCCTGATTTAGATGCAGGAAAAAAAAAATCTGCCGTTTTGTCGGCGTGATTAATATGTATGTCTATGGCGAATTTCAGCTTTCTCATACTAATCGTCTCTGTACCGGAGATAACTGGAATATTTTTAGACGCTTCATACATTATAAAGTGTTACGTGCAAGTTGTGACGTTATATTTTGAGTCCGATTTGTATGACGCGTTGTACTAAGTTGACTATATGTTGACTTTTCGACAGGTTATATTATAAAAAGTATTAGCGGTAGAGAAAAAAAAATACCAATAAGATGCGCGCAGCGAGTTCGCGAGTAGAGGCTCGACAACTTTCATTCACAAAACAATGAAAATGTTGCGTGCATTGTAATATTTATGGGCCACTTCTAATGAGTGGCACCTTCAATTAAGTTTATTCGTCGAGGGGCAATTCCGGAATGCGAATAGATACAACAAAGTTAAAAATAAAAAAGGTGAAAAAAAATATGTAGAACAAAAAACCCGACTGCAAAAAAGACTTAAGCGAAACCTAAACGGGTCAGTTGAATTTTGATTCTCAGCAGATAGGACGGGACACCAAGTTTTATCTTAAAATCTTGTTCATAATATAATTTATAGTACATATGGTGCTACATTACCGCACTAGTGCGATAATGAGCACTTTACGTGCCTATGTCGAAACTTCAAAGGGCCATATGTACTATAAAACGTTGTACGATACACGTGCGAATAGGTAATTCGTAACTCGTGTCGATATAAAACACTCCCTTCGGTCGTGTTTTAATTTATCGCCACTCGTTGCGAATTTCCTACTTTTCGCACTAGTATCGTAATGTACTATTATGAATTTACAAATCCTGCTCATAAAATGTGTTTGTTATTTTCGCCATAAATTAGGTTTTGTCCATATTAAAAAAGTGCGGTGGTAGCGGAGCGGTAGAATTCTCGTTTGGGAGGTCGTGGATTCGAATCCCTGACTTTGATTGCTGAATTTGATGACTTTGTTTTCTAAGTTTCGTACATTGGTGAAGTTATAGTAGCATTACTACTCGTTAACTGTCAAGGAAAACATCGTGAGCAAACCTGAGTGTCTGAGCTATTCACATAGCTCAGCGCCTGAAATCGCTAATCTGCGGTGGGCACGCGTAGTGATTAAGCCCATACTCTCTCTCTGAGAGAAGGCCTGTGCCCTACAGGGGGACAGATATAGGCTGCATATTAGTACAATTTCACGCAAACAAATTCTGGGTTAATGGAACAATGCAACGGTATTTTATTTTCTCCACACAAAAACCAGTAGGCAGCGCTACTATTTATGTTTGTGTTTTTCTTGGTACAATAAAGAATATTCTTATCTTAGTCTCCGGTGTACATATTGGTGTACCTTTCCTACTGACGTCTTTATTGGCATTACGATTAGTACCTAGGCGACCGAGCTTCGGTCGTTTACATTTTTTTGTTAAACACATACGTAATAATAACACTGAATTTGAACGGACATTTACTCGTTTACTTTTCCATTTTACAATTTTCCGACGTTTCGGTACTTTTGCAAGTGCCGTGGTCTCGGTAGAGTGAGGTGACAGGCGTCTTTTTGAAAGCATTAACTGTTAGTTTTGCTACCCTTGGCAAAAATTATTAAGTTACGTTCCGAAAATATTTTGGCAAACTTTGAAGTTTAAATTGGCACTACAATAATTTTATATTCAACTCAAAAATACTGATTATTAGTTATTCAGTTTTATTATGTCTAGTGCTCGTGTTAACCTTAGAAAAGACTAAACACATGCGTATTTAGGTAAACTCTACATACTTATATGTACAGTAGAATGCAAAAGCCGCTCCTAAGCGAGCGCTACTTAGGTTGAGCGTGCTTGGGCTCACGATTATATTGTAATGCGCGCCATCTGTTAGACAACTTTCGGATTGCGAAAAAGTGAAACATGAATACCCATTTTAACCGCAAAAATGGATCTCAAAGGGTAAAATTTAAAATGGAGATAGACTGTGACCAAGACTTATTTATATATATAAAGCCGATTCCACTAAACAATCTTAAGACGAAGTTAAAGCCAGTTTATAAGAGGAGATCCTGTCGTGAACCGGCTTTAACTATATATTATTAACAGTGTTTTGGTGAAATCGACTTCTTAATAAGACTGTAAGTGTTCATATTCTAACCTAAAGCGAACGAAGGAAGTTGCGGATACACCTACACAGGCTTTCTCTCAGAGAGAGAGAATGGGCTTCATCACCACGCATGCCCAACGCGGATTGGCGATTTCAAGCGCTGAGGTATGGGAATAGCTCAGACACTAAGGTTTCCTCATGATGTTTTCCTTCACAGTTAGCGAGCGATATTGCTACTATAACTTCACAAAGGTACATAACTTAGAAAACAATGTTTTAGGTACATGCCCGCACTGGGAATCGAACCTGGGTCTCCCGCTTCCGAATCCAGTGTTCTACCCACTAGACTACCATCGCTTCTCGGCCTTTTTGCTAAGATCAAAGTGTGGATACACCTAATCAGTCAATGTTTAATATGTTTTATTGCTTTTAGAGAAATTACGATCGATTCATGTTTATTACGTTTGTTTTGCCGCGCAATTTGTAATCGCGCGGCCCCGGACTTTGAAGTGAACTGGAAACGACGGATGGCCTTCTGGGACTACGACATTTTACTGGAATCAACTCTGTAAACTACGTTCGAGTGGGTATGTAATAATTTCTGCAAGGTAAGAATCTGACAAGGGGTAAACCCTGGTCTCTGCCTTCACCTTCGTACGTACGTGAAAAATACAGAAATTGTGTAGTTACTTTATTATTGTATGGCACCTTAATATTGTTGACATTAATTTTAGAATGCTGGTCTCGTACTGGAGTGTCGGAAGGCATGTACTTGGTTTTTTAGGTCACTGAATCAGAATTTGTTGTAGCAATCCCACTCGCAAACTATGAAGTAAAATATCTTAAGAAAACCTGATCTGCGGTGGGTAGATACGGTGATTAAGCCCATACTACTTGTCTGAGAACTAGATTGTTCCCTGCAGTGGGAGGTTTGGCAGGGCAGTGTAGGCTACCTACAAATGAAACCTTTTTGTATTGAGACTCATGTATCCAGTGATAAAAACTTCACTTCTTGTGTGTCGATTTGACGCTGGCCAATCGGATTTGGAGTCGTTGGTAACATTCACATGGCCGACGCAACGCTTAATCGCAGCAGAGCCATCTTTTATAACCTGTGTGGGTAATGAATTCCACAGTTATTGGTGCCCCAAACGACATAGATGGGGAATTAACATAATAAAACATGTATGTTGCTTGTCTTTAAATAATAGGTTTGGAACGGCACGGCCGAATGCATGATTGTGGCCTAGCTAGCGTCTAAAGGGGAGCCCATTTGAAGAATGAAAGGGGGTGATTCTCAAACGATGACTTATTGGCATATTGGTGACAGAAAAATGTGCACTACTCAACTGTTGTTTTTATTTGGCTTAGAATTTGAAGCAAAACAATAAACTGAATAGAACTGAACTAATTAGTGAAACAATAGACCCATTTTAAACAAATAAGCGGTGGTGGCGCAGAGGTAGAACGCCGGCCTCACATTTGAAAGGTCGTGGGTTCGAATCTCGTCATGTATCGATGGCTTTGTTTTCTAAGTTACGTACATTTGTGAATTTGTATTAGCAATGCCGTGAAGGAAAACATCGTGAGGAAACCTGTTCTGAGTCTGAGTGTCTGAGGTGTTCATATACCTCAGGGCTTAAAGTTGCCGGTTTGCATTGGGCACGTGTGGGCCACTCTCTGAGAGAAGGCCTGTGCCTCGCGGTCGGACGTACATAATAAAAAGAATGGAATATGTATTCTGTTCTAAAATAATGAAATTCAAACTAATTAAAGAAAATAAAGGATGACTCTGATTTCATTTGTTTGCAACGTCACAAAGCGGGATCCACATGCGACATTGTTAAGAAGTACGTGTGATTTTGAATATTAATTTTATTTTATTTGATCCGATGATTTTGATATCAAATATTGCACCTGTAATTATGCAAAAACATTGTACGTCAATAAATAATTAATAACGTCAGCTAATTATTACGAACTGTGTCAAAAATAGTTAATGGATCAGGAAACACCTGTCCCATCGCTGCCCGATTAGATCGAACGATACACTGTAGCCTTTTTCAGACACGCAACCTTCCAAATTCTGTACAAAATCGATATGTTCCTGTCATATAACGGTCGTATAATAGCCAGTATTATTACTCATACGTGGAACCTTTAAAATTAATAACGCGTTCGTTATTTTCAGCGGTTTATCGCTTCTTTTCTGTGGTGATTGGATTAATATTAAAGTCCATGGTCAATCTTTCTCGCATTTCGTCTCGTTACTTATGAAGATCGCAGTAAATTAAAAAGTCGTATTAAATATTCACATTAGCCAGTTAATAATTAACACGTTGCTTATACGACTATAAGTGATAAAGGTGGACTTAATGCCATAGGAATTTTTTGTTTGTGAACCGCTAGAATATCAAGACAAAAAGTAATAAAAATCTAAACAAAACTGGCCAAGTGCGAGTCAGTTTCATGCACGAAAGGTTCCGTACAATTGTCTATGCAAAATTTAAATATTTTAAGCGTTTGCCTGTTGCCGTTATTAATATCGAGCAAAAAACGGCAAAAAAATCACGTTTGTTGTATGGGAGCCTCCCTTAAATATTTATTTTATTCTGTTTTTAGTATTTGTTGTTATAGCGGCAACAAAAATACATTATCTGTGAAAATTTCAACAGTCTAACTACGTGATAGTTCATGAGATACAGCCTGGTGACTGACGGACGGACGGACGGACAGCGGAGTCTCAGTAATAAGGTCCTTTACCCTTTTTGTACGGTACGCTAAAAACTATGAAGCATCTCATGGTCGGCGCTGACATAATTATTGTTTCCCTTTCCTTTGTCGGAAGACAGACTTTTAAACATTTAATATAAAAGAAATAATTTTTCCACGCCACGGTACTTGTTACTAATTTCAAATTCGCTTTACAGTGTCCAACTAAAGGCTAGAAGTGGCGAATATTTACAAATACATTGTAGCATTACTGTTAAATCATTAATATTACAGTTTATCATCATAAATAGAAAGAATGAAATAGACCGCATTTATCGACGTATTAAGACAAAAAGTCAAGTTTCAGCATCACTAATTAAAATATCAGTCACTCAAAATGTTGCTAGCGATTTCAAAATCCCACTGTAGTAACTAACAATAAATTCTATAACAACACCTAAGTTCCTACTTAAAGTATAACCGGTCCACATCGCTGCATAGGGATGAATTTTAATAATAGGGGTTAAAGTATGAAATTGCCGTTTTATTGCAATAGGTTCTTTGAATTGACATAGAATCTTCATGGTTTGAGGTTTTCGAATGAAACTTTTTTCAAATGGTTTCTATGATGTTCTTTTTTTAAAAAATGTGAAACATTTGAATATTGACTTTCAATTGTTTTTGTTATTCAATTTAGACAAGAAAGATGGATACTGCGAAAATTCGAGTGATTTTTGAATACGAGTTCCGACGCGGAACTAACGCGGCAGAAACAGCCCGCAATATCAACGCTGCGTTTGGAGAGGGGTCTACTAATGAACGCACCGTGCGATTTTGGTTTAAACACTTTCGTGATGGAAATTTCGACTTAAAGAACGAGCCACGAGGAAGACCGCCCACATAGGTGAATAACGATGAATTAAGAGAGATAGTGGAAGCCGACCCTAGTCAAACTACCCAGGAATTAGCGGCATGGTTTAACGTTACCTTACCCACAATATTGACTCACTTGCGTCAAATCAATAAAATAAAAAAATACGAAAAATGGGTGCCTCATAATCACTCGAATTTTCGCAGTATCCATCTTTCTTGTCTAAATTGAATAACAAAAACAATTGAAAGTCGATATTAAAATGTTTCACATTTTTTAAAAAAAGAACATCATAGAAACCATTTGAAAAAAGTTTCATTCGAAAACCTCAAACCATAAAGATTCTATGTCAATTCAAAGAACCTATTGCAATAAAACGGCAATTTCATACTTTAACCCCCTTTTATGAAAAAAATAAATGTGAGGTTAGCTTGTTAAGAGACTATTCTGCAAGGTGTGCTTGAGACATAGTGACGCCAAGCGTCTGAGTATGGAGCCAGACACGCGTCTTGTTATTTGCTATTTCTCAGCCGCACTCCAGTACCCGTTTTCGTCCATAACACTGCACTAGGGTTTAGTTTTATAACGTAATAATTGAATTGAAAGGAAGGGACATTTTTTTTACGTAGACAATAATTGAATTGAAATGGTACTTACTTCTTTTACCTAGCCTCTTCTATGTCCCGCTGTCAGGCAAAAGCCTCTCCCAATTATTTTATTCTAAGACCTATGTACGTAGTAGGTTAATTATCTGAAAGTTGAAAAAGGCTACACGCCTTTTTCAACTTTCAGATTAAACTGGTTGAACTGGTTTGACTGGTTGGACTCGACAAAAAAATCAAGTAAGTGAATCCGGAATTAAGCTAATTAATTACTAACGGTAGTTTTTTTTTCTAGTGTATGTTGTGTACCGTACTTTGTAATGGAATTTACCATATTTTTAACTTATTTTATATAAATAGACTTCGAAAATCAATGAATGTCGAATCAACGAAAATTGGACAAGATCTGCCTAGACATCACCTCGTCTCAGTCTCCTTGGTCTGCCCCGTCCGCCTGGATGTGCTACTGGCCCATGAACGATTTTTTGAAAGGAAAGAATGAAGAGAGAAGGTTTCCTACCTTCCGCTAACCTTGAAACAGAGACTCTTCGGAGATGTGTATACTGCGTATCCCTACATTTGCCTCCCAGACTTGGTTACTGACCGAAAAACAGAGTGCAATGGAGCGTAACCTGTTAGGTGTCCGGAGGACATTCCGAAGCACTACGCTACGATTAAAAACGCGCACAGCTGAGGTAGATAACAGACAGCGAGGTCGAAGTGGGCTGGGCGGGACACATCAGCCTAATAGACCCGGATAAGTGGGCAAGGCTGGCCACTGAGTGGGTGCTTAAAAGTTGTGTCCAGTTTAAATGTTGTGATGTGATCACGTTTAGTGTAAGATGCGGATAAAAAGTCATATCTATTGTTATGACTATCGTTTGAAATCCTATTGATACTGTTAGCAGAATTTATGTTATTCACCGTGTGTTTAACAGCACAATAATTACATTAGCCATTTTGGAGTAAATTCCGTATAAGGAAATACAAACAATGACAAATATTCATATCAATATACGCCTCATTCATCACTGTAATATTGAGCTTACATTCAGGCTTTATACTTAAACTAGGTTTAAAAATAACCTGTTTCATATTGTTGAAAATGACAACAAAATATCTAAAAAAAACAGAAATGAAAAATTACCAACAGCCGGACAACTACTGAGTAGTGGAGAAAAGGGCAGCGGGAAAAAAACTCCACTTTGGCCATCTTTTTTCAAATGATCTTAAACTTAATACATCATCATTTTAAAGACATACGAGCCAAATAAATCCTTTTGGGCTTCGCCGCAGTCGGGTAAATACGCTGTGTGTAAGATATTTTATGATATTTGTTGCGGGTTTTACAGATCGTATATTGATACAGATTGAGTTAATCCTGCTATGCGTATTACATAGGGTCCTACGTGTAAGCTAGTGTTATGGTCCTCGAACATGTTCAATCTCCCATACCAAACGATACCCTAAGGATAGTGTAATATGGCCCTAAGTCTTACTAAAACATTCAAAACCAAACAAAATAAATTTTAAGTGATTGAAACAATAACTGCATACAAATTATGTTTTGGCAATACGTTTTATAAGTAACCCATAAATTATTAAAACATAGAGGGTAATTTGAGTTAAATCGCTTTGCAAACTTAAGATTTTTTCATTAATCTTTAAAAAACCGGCCAAGTACGAGTTGGAATCACGCACAAAAGGGTTCTATACCGTTATCTGTTATTTTAATAAGCGTCTACCTGTTGCCGTTATTAATATCAAGCAAAAAACGGTAAAAAAAATCACGTTTGTTGTATGGGACCCCCCTTAACTATTTATTTTATGCCATTTTTTGTACTTATTGTTATGGCGGCAACAGAAATACATCATCTCTGAAAATTTCAACGGTTTAATTATCACGGTTCTTGAGATACAGCCTGCTGACAGACGGACGGACGGATAGCGAGTCTTAGAAATAGGGTTCCTTGCCCTTTGGGTACAAAACCCTAAAAATACAGCCACATTGGTATTAAGCTCTAGGTAGTTAACACTCTGCTCACTTCGTTTCAAAGATGATTAACTTTATGAAGTGTTGACGCATAATTAATGTGACATTCAAAACCCATCGCTTTGTTTTGGATAAGCAACTTTGATCGTATTTCAATTTACAATCCTTACGTAATCCAAGAACAATAAAAGCTTAAAGCCTTACGAACAGAGATTACCTGAAGTCGCATGATCCATGCGACAAAAAAACTTTTTTTTACTAATTATTTCGATTGTTTTGCAATGATAATTCTATTCGAGGGGAACAAAAAACTTGAAAAGGAAATTAAAAGTGGCAGAACAAAAAATTTTTGCCTCCTGCAGGTCGAATAGTAGAAAATGCCATTAGCATTAAGTCCACCTTTTGTACACTGTCTTTGTGCAATAAAGAATTAATAATAATAATAATAACAAAAGTTTTTGCAAATGACAAAATGTAACCGACATGTTTCAGAAATTACTAATCTTAAAGAGAACTCTTGATACTAAACTCACGCCTGTAATCTAGAAGGAGAGACAGTGACCCAGGTTCGTTACATGCCACCGTCGTCGCACACCTGTCTCGTCTGTCTCGCCAAATGTTTCTAGCCTCTAGTGGCTCAATGATACAATGTATAAAATTATTTTCAGAACGTCGAATTGATTGACTATTTTTAGGCTACCGTACCCGAAGGGTGCCAACAGGACTCTATTTATATGCCTAAGATGTATATCCGTCCGCCCACCTCCGTCTCTCTATTGTACTTATAAAGGGAATTTTCTCCCGAATCGTAATACATAGGTATTAAGTTGGTTTTTTTTTTTACAGAATATGTGTTATTACTGTGTATTGCCCAATAAATAGTAAAAATAAGGGGTTAAAGTTTTTTTATTATAATGTAATACATAAAATTTGGTTTGACTAGAGTGCAGTTCTTACAGTTTACCAACAAACACTAATGAATAAAATAACCAGCCAAGTGTGAGTCGGACACCTGCCAAGGGTTTCGAAATGACATAATCTTGGTCTGTGCCTACCTCTCCAGGATATAGGCCTGAGTATATGTTTTGTTTCATTATGGGTGATTTCTTTTAATACTATCGAAGTGAAAAAAAAATACACTCGTCGTTGCTAGGCAACGATTTCCCCGTAATTTTGTTTAAGATACGTTATACCAAAAAATACTCGTGATTAATGGACGACCCCTATGTATGTATGTATGTATATATGTATGTATGTATGTATGTATGTATGTATGTATGTATGTATGTATGTATGTATGTATGTATGTATGTATGTATGTATGTATGTATGTATGTATGTATGTATGTATTGAATATTTGTATATGTATAACATTCTGATTAGAAAAATGCAAAGATGGATTTATTTCATTTAATTAAATAAATCTAATGTTTTGTAACAGTTTGTCATATAGTTTACATACCTACTAGCACTTGAATATTCCCCGCTTGACCTAATAAAAATTTGATTTCTTATAATACTGTAAATTAAAAAAGGGACCGGGTAACTATTTAATTTATTTTTCATGCTCAAACATCTTTTAATGTATAAAAATCTCCTGTCACAATGTTTGTTATCGAGCTCCTCCGAAACGGCTTCACCGATTTTTATTTTTTGTGTATATTTAGTGGGTCTAATATGGCAGTCCCTTTCTTACGCTAAGAGTGCTACAGATGTACGTTAACTGATTGTAGTAATGCAAAGAATTTTTTTTTCTTTCAGTCTTGCGACTCTCTTAGTGAACAGTGCTATAAAACGCAAATGATTGAATTGCGGTGGTAGCCTAGTGGTTAGAACATTGGACTCGGAAGCGAGAGGCCCAGGTTCGATTCCCAGTGCAGGCATGTACCTATGCTTTGTTTTATAAGTTATGTACATTTGTGAAGTTATAGTAGCAATACCACTCGCTAACAGTAAAGGAAAACATCGTGAGGAAACCTGAGTGTCTGAGCTATTATTATGAGCTGTATACTTCAGTGCTTGAAATCGCCAATCCGCGGTGGGCACGCGTGGTGATTAAGCCTTACTCTCTCTCTGAGAGAAGGCCTGTGCCCGACAGTAGCACGCATAGAGGCTGCTTGTGATGATGATTATGATTGAATTGTAAATAATTCTGGTTATGTTGCGTAATTATCGCGACAAAAAGCCATCCACTATTTGTTCCAAAGAGGGGTTCGTTAACTGACAGTTTAATGAAGCTCAAAAGAGGCAAAAAGTAATTGTTAACGAAATTCCTTTGAAACTCACAACGTTTTCTACATAAATACATTTTTCACTTTGATATGAAAAAAAATAGTATGAACTTGCGATTTATTTTATTTGGGTTGTCGTAAAAAAAGAAGACTGAGAACAGTTTTTCATTCTTATTGCCGTCGACTATCAGAAAGCCTTAAAAAACTGATCTATACGATTTAGGACGGTACGATGAAATGTAAGTAGTGAAGGAGATTGTATCTTATAATGAGAGAAATAAAGCTTTATTTACCTCCTCGATTTTCGCTGTCCGCTGGTTTGACCTGTATGGCCCGGTTCATCTGAAACAATAAGAACAGTCACATAAGTAAACGAAGCGAAGAAGGAGCGGTTTGTGAAGTTGTATTAGCAATACCACACGCTAACATGAAGGAAAAAATCGTGAGGAAGCCTGAGTGTCTGAAGTGTTCACATACCTCGGCGCTTGAAATTGCCAATCCGCGGTGGGAACGCGTGGTAATTAAGCCCATATTCTCTCTCTGAGAGGAGGTCTGTGTCATGCAGCGGGATGTCTATTATGGGTTATATAAAAAAAAGCGACTTATTCGTTCTTTTTTTAATTTTTGTGGTATAATTTTATTTATTGTTTCTGTCTTTTTTAGGGTTTCGTAGTCAGCAAAGAACCCTCATAGTTTCATCATGTACCTTCATCTGTATATCTGTCAGTCCGCGGCCTAGCTCGAGGACTATAAGTACTATAAAACCGACATTTGCGATAGATAACGTACGAGTAGTTGAGAACAACATAGTAATTGGACATGAAAAAGTAGAATTTGTAGATGATACTGTATTTCTGGGCATCACATTCGATGCAAAACTACAATGGGGTCCACATATTGTAAAATTAGCACACAGGCTTAGCTCTGCAGCATATGCAGTGAAAAGAATTAGGGAATTCACTGACGTTGCAACTGCTAGGCTTGTTTATTTTAGTTACTTCCATAGTATTATGTCCTACGGTATACTACTATGGGGCCGGGTAGCAGACATTGAGACTATCTTCATCTTGCAAAAGAGAGCCATCCGATTTATTTACAAGTTAGGTAGTAGGGATTCGCTAAGAGATTTCTTCAAAGAAACCAACATCTTAACAGTTGCATGTCAATACATTTATGAAAATATTATGTACGTTAGAAAAAATATCAAAGACTTCGAAAATGTTGGTCGCCACCATAATGTTAATACTAGAAATAAACATAAATTGTCATTTCCACTATTTAGACTTGCAAAAGTTAACACATCCTTTATGGGGCACTGTATTAGGTTCTACAACAAAATTCCTGAAGATATGTTAGAGTTACCTCCAACGCGATTTAAAAAATGTGTTAAGCACATTCTGTGCAAAAAGGCTTACTATAACATCAAGGATTATTTAGAAGACAAAGATGTTTGGCATTAAACAGTAGATTAATATTATTTAAAGGACGATTGTGACTAGTGTTCAACACATGACTAATATTTTAAGTTGAAAACTCTGTTAATTAAGTTAAAACGTGTTTTGAAAAGAATAAATGTGGAGTTTCTTTGTTAGCTTCTTCTCCACATAATCCATTAATTGTGAAACTAACAACTTTGAAGTTCATTAAGTAAACATTCTGTTTTTACAATGAATAAAAATATTTGAATTGAATTGAATTGATAGATAGATAAAATATTCTTTATTGTATGTACGTTATAGATATACATTTTAATTGTACGGCGACAAAAAGGTACAGTAAAATCATAAAAAAATATTAGGGTACCTCCTCCACGCACCTACATCAGCCAGTTTGGATTAGTTATGGGGTATTATTGGAATGTCTATTAAAAAAATTGTGCTTGTATGACGACCATTTTTAGATTCAGGAATCCGTTTGCAAAATATTAAGCTTTAAAGCGCAATTCCCCCCTCCTCCGGCTAAACGGCTATTTGTGGAAACGTGAAAAAAATCAGGTTAGTAGCACATATGTTATAATCAAATTAAAATTAAAACTATCGCAGCTAAGCAGGCTTTACAATTTTATTTTATTTTATTAGAAGGTGAAGAAACAGACATAAGTACAAATTCAGATAAATTCCATTAAAAATTACTTAGATTAAGTTATTATTTGTGTAAAGCAGGTTAATCAGTTAATATAAGTAAAAAAAAAATTAATATCAATAATAAATCCCTCTTTCTACGGAACCCGATACTGCGCGTGGCCGTACATGTATTTGGCCGGTTTATTTTCTTCTGGCCCGTCCTCCTCCGCTCTAAATATTAATTATGTTCATCGGTAATTGCGCAAAAAAGGCGAGTTAAGTTCAAGAAGAAGATAAAATATGTACTTAAACCGCCACAGAAACAAGGCTATAGTACGTAAGGTGCTTTCTCGGCTGCAATAACAATCTTGATTACTAAACTGAGGGTCGTGGATTTGACCCTCGTAGGAGGCTGCTGCATTTTAATTTATATACAAATTATCTAGTCTGTAGGTGCTAGGATGCAATGTGCTACGTCCTAAGTAGTGAAGTCAATTTTCTGCCCATTTGGTGTTTTTACTTGCGCCATATCCGTCCGTCTATCTGTCTGTCTGTCTGTCTATCTGTCTGTTTGTCTGTCTGTCTGTTTGTCTGTCTGTCTGTCCGCAGCTTACCATAAGTACTAGAGAGTTGAAATTTGGCATAGAGATATATATACATATAATTTTTTTTTCAAGATTTTATTTCACCGTTTTGCCGGCGTAGTGAATATATATCATAAGCAGCCTATATACGTCCCACTGTAGGGCACAGGCCATCTCTCAGAGAGAGAGTATGGGCTTAATCACCACGCGTGCCCGCCGCGGATCGCGGATAAATATATATATATATAGTAAAATATATAAATAGGCTGCTTATGATATATATTCACTACGCCGGCAAAATGGTGAAATAAAATCTAGAAAAAAAAAATTTTTGGGGTACCTCAGCTACACCTAAATTAGGGATACATTTTTTTTCTCGCATATACGGTTGTGTGGGTTGGTAGCGATAAATGGGTAGTTTAAAAATAATGTAGGAAGTAGGAACCATTTTTCGATTTAGGGTTCCGTTTGCGAAAGATTAAGCTTTAAAGCACATTTTTTTGTCAGGGTAGGGCGCCCTCTCCCCTCTTCTCGCTAAACGGTTGATTGTTAAAACGTGAAAAAATTCAGGGCAGTAGCACATATAAGAAACTTAAAACAAAAATTATTACGGCTTACTTGGCTTTACAAGTTAACGAGTTATAGGCGACCAAGTTATAAAAGAAAAAATTTGTACAAAATCCATTGACAACTACTTTGATGATGTTGTTAGTTCTGTAAAGCGGATAAAAAAATACCTCTTTCTACGGAAATCTACATTGCACGTGATCCGACACGCACTTGGCCGTTTCTTATTTTTTAATGTACTTATGTGAAAATATATTATCATATTTTTGTAGCAAGTATTTTCAAATACGTGTAAGAGTGTTGTTGAATAAGAAACCTACACAAAGTAGGCCGAGAGAGTATCCTTAGACGATATTGCATTAATATGTATAGAGTTACAGGCTAGAGTTTGAGCCTGCGTGAGGGTTGCGTTTGCAAATAATTCTTATACTTACCTATTTATATTCATATAAAAATATTAACTAAGTTTTACTTCGCTGAGTATACTTTGTACTAGATTCGTGGTCTTTCAATATTTGTGGCCATCATTGATAAAGTTGTCTCTTGAATGTTGAAAAAAAACGCACAATTCCATTTATTAACTAATCCCTTAGTATTGAGTTTGAGAATTTGACAAGTGAAGAAAAGAGAGTCTTTAGGAACTTAGGTTTAAAAAAAATAATATTATTTCCCCGCTTAGACGCTTTTTATTCTGATTTTTTTCTTTGATATTTGAATAGTTTGGGCTTAACCGCCACGGGTTCCCGTCGCAAGTTGACGACTTCTAAAGTTAAGCTTTGTGAACTAACTCAAACGGACAGGTTTCTTTACGATATTTTCTTTTATCGTTAGCCAGAAGCGTTCCTTCTACAAAATGGCAACTGTAGGTACATCTGATTTTCTGTGTGATGTCTTTGTCTCTTTTTTATCCCCTTAGGGGATGAGTTTTTAAAAACGCTGATACATCTGACTTTTATTTTGATCGGTACTTTCATTCCGTTTTTACTAAAATCCCTTTTTAACACTCGAATAATACGAGGAACATCCGTACAAAGTCGAATGAATCTAGGACAACTGCTCAGGGTACATTGTTCATAAAAAAGTCCATTTGTAAAGCGGACATAAATGACATTTTAGCGATTTTATCGCATATAATGCCCGGGCTATGAAACTGACCATCAACTAGCTCTTGCTAAATGCATGTCGGGGCTATGGACCCGTTCAATCGTATAACTGAACCCTTCATGTCCAAAAATGTATGGAGTAGCAGATGCTTTGTTCGGTATTATTAACAATTTTTACTATGATGACACTCATAGTAATTTTACTATCGGAACACCCTTATTAGTTTTACTATGGCGGCACTTATTGTAAAATTTGTCCGTTCTTTGTACGAGTAGAGACTACCTTTTCAGAAACATAAGTGGATATTCATCATCATCATCATCATCAGCCATTTGACGTCCACTGCAGGACATAAGCCTCTCTCATAAGTGGATATTAATACACTGAAAATAGCTTATTGTTTCTTTTAGTATCCGTCTCAAAGACGATATTAAAAAGAACAACTTTACACAAATTCTACCAAGAGGAACTACGGAAGGGCTAGTGAAAGTCGCACATCCATCGACCAAATAGGGATGTATTAGCAAAGGGCAAGATGAAAAGTTCCCAAAACCGAAGAATATGTAAACAACTACTAATTAATGTATATTTTATTAATGTTTATACCTCTCTCTGAGGACTTTGTTTTCTGTATTTATTTTCTCTTTCTCCACTTCGTGGTAAGCGTTGCTGGTTGTACAAATTACTTAAAATACTTAATTGTTACCTAAGTTGCTGTTACCACTCATCGTATAATTGTTTGTTTACCTTAATAAACTAAATAAAAATTAAGTGAAATAGGTTCGTGAGGTTCGTGTTAAGTGGAAAAACTGATCTCTGCCTACCTTTATTTTGTACTTTACGTTACATGCCTAAGGTGGCATGAAACGTAATGTACAAAATAATACACACTTGTAACCTTTTAGTGTTAATCCTGAAACGCGGATTCCTTTATTTGCATTGTAAAATTATTATATGTATGTATTATTTCAATAAAATAAAAAAAAAATGTCTCACAAAAACTCTTTATATCCATTGGGGGCGAAAATTGTGAAAAATACTGAGTTTAAAGTAATATTTCAATATAATATTTATTTGCTTTGTCAAATATTAAGCTAAGCAGTAAAGGGTTAAATCGAAATATTTTTGACCCGCTTTTAACCTTTACCTAATTTTTCTTCCTTCATCTTCTCCATAAGTCCAAACCAGCGTAACATTTCTTTCTCAATTCTAGACACTACATCCTCTTTCAGTCTACAACATTCTCTAATGAAACTATTGCATATCCTGTCATCAATAATTCATTAATTAATTACCACTAAATTTAAATTAAATCATCAGACGTTTGCACGGCCACGCCGCCGCAGCCGTTCCCTTGGTCGGCGGCCAGGGTCGAGTTACATAAAACTACAGTTCGTAGTTTATTATGACAATTCGATGTAAATCGTGTAGTCTTCCTACTCGTTAATCTGTGGCTTAATCGGCTTTGCGATGTACATTGAATCAGAAATTAGAAATCAATAATTTATTTCAACGTAAAGAATTTACATTCTATTTGCTGAATGTAAATGTACTATGATACTATGTTAGTTAGAATTGTCATAGTAAGCCATTAATTGTAGTTCTATGAGACAGGACCCAGTTGGCGCGCTCTGTGGGCCTTCAAACTCACACGTTGCAGTCATTTTAGAACGAATTAAATAGATGGGGCATTTTTAATGAACTTTTGTTCAGGAGAAATGAAATTCAATTCTAGGGAACCACCATTACTTAGACTGTCCACGTCCACCCCAAGTCGGGCGACGCGTTCTAAAACAGTATATTTTTATCTCAATTAGAACCTGGCGCATCGTATTGGTTAATTGAAGGGACCAGGTACAACACTACGGTTAGGTAAGTAAATAACTTTCCCAATTTAAACTAGTACTTGTTTGTTTTTACAAGGACACCATGGCAACAGAGTGTCATCAAGAGGTACAGTCCAACGTAAACATTACCAATGGATATTGGCCTTTAGGCTATTTATAGAAAGTTTAATTTAGAACGTGACTGTAAAGGAAAACGTTTGATTCGACCGTTTGATGTCGTGTCTATATTATGTTCCTGTAGTGATCCATTTGGGGTTTGTTAGTAATTAATTTGGATATAATTAAATAGTACAGTTGATTTGGGTATAATATCGATAACATAATATGTAGGTAGGTACATAGATATTATGTATTATTATGTACCTACATAATATCTATGTACCTACCTACATAGCAATCTATGGCCATTGCTGCTACTATCTCTATAATTTTTGTGTAGAAATAAGTTTTACCTTTTCGTTTCCGACCTGTCTTTTTCCGCAAGTAATATTACTACAATAAAAATAAATTATGTTCATGCATAATGCAGCGGTGGTAGCCTAATGGGTAGAACATTGGACTCGGAAGCGGGAGACCCAGGTTCGATTCCCAGGTTCGATTCCCAGTGCGGGCATGTACCTATGACTTTTCTTTCTAAGTTATGTACATTTGTAAAGTCATAGTAGCAATATCACTCGCTAACCGTGAAGGAAAACATCGTGAGGAAACCTGGGTGTCTGAGCTATTCACATACCTCAGCGCTTGAAATCGCCAATCCGCGGTGCGCACGCGTGCTGATTAAGCCCATACTCTCTCTGTGAGAGAAGGCCTGTGCCCTACAGTGGGACGTATTTAGGCTGCTTATGCTTATGCTATGTTCATGCAATAAAAGTAACATGATGCAATAAAAGTAAAGAAAATATTTAGCTCGTTTCGTAATATTCAGTGGCTAAGCCGAAATCTGTAGGGCGCTTTGTCTGAGTTTATTAAAGCAGTGACTACGGAATCGATTGAACGATACTAAAAAGCGCACCACGATTTTGGCTTACAAAACAATAAGGTGAATTATTGTTTTTAGCGAACCAAGTGGCAGGAAGGCGCTGGATGCAGGCCGCTTCCAACCGGTCTTTTTGGAAATCCATGGAGGAGCCCTATGTCCAGCAGTGGACTTCTTGTGGCTGAATGATGATGACGATTGTTTTTAGTGAATTAACTACAAAAACATGTTATTTTATAGGAATAGTCTTCTACAGTCAGCTACAGATAACTACATTTTAAACTTATCAGTTCTGATCAAAATAGTTGTGCAACATCTAAATCACATTAAGTCGCAGTTTCTGTGCTACCTTGAATAAAATAATATATGAAATTTATTTACTTAGTATTTATTTACTTATTCCTGACATTAAAAAAACACCCAAGGGCGAGTTGGATTCACCCACCGAGGGTTCCGTACAAGTTTGTGGTCTCGCAGTTTTTCCGCGCTTTTTCCGAACTACAAAGACAAATTATTTTATGATTTAATATAAAAACTCAGATTTTTCCCAGCACTTGTAATATACGACGATATCACTTGCCAAATTTCATAGTTCTAGTTTAACGGAAAGTTTTCTATAAATTTTGATTCTCTTGAGACCCAAGTATATGCTTTACAAGTCGATACCTTCCCGCGTTCCCGAGATAGACGGTCTTGACAGATAGACGTTGCTGGATGGACGGGCGGACGAACAACAAAGTGATCCTATAAGGGTTCCATTTTTTTTTCTCTCGAGGTACAAAACCCTATAAAGAATGAGAGTTAAAGCATCCCACTGTGTACTTCTGGCTTCGTTACTTGATCAGCTCAATGGTACCAAATGATTTTATTGTAAACCGAATTACATACACGTGCAAAGTTTGAAGTCTATTCGATATGTGAAAGCAGGTTAAGACTTGATTCGTACATTAGTTACTTACACATTGACGACATATTGACATGTCAGTTACATAGAAGTGAAGCTAATACAACTATGAATAAAATACCAAAAATCTTTGCCGAGACTGGATTCCCAAATTGGACGTTAATGTACATTACTTATAAAAGGTACTCAAGTCTACTTCAGACGTCCCTAAATAAGTAAAAAAATGTATACGTAACTCAGAATATTATTCGATTAAATTACAAAACTTCAGCCCACCTAAGTGAGTTTTAATAATCAGAAGGGCACTTTCTAAGCCGTAAAAAACAGTTGTTTTATACGTAGACAATTTCGTAGCTATCAGGTATGGTGCCCGGTGGATAATATAATAATATATCTTTCACCTGGTTGTGCAATAAAGTGTTCTCTATCTATCTATCTATCTATCTATTAGTTTGCGCTGGACACGTAAAACATGATTTTTTCAATTATTTGTTGACTTAACTAAAGTCCAAAGAAATCTTAATTCTGTGTTCTCCGCCAATGAGAAGTGAAATATGTCCGTGCGAAATGTAATCATTCGTTCAAGTTATTTATCGGGCATTATACACTGTATGAAAAAGATACTCTTGGCATAGATTCGTCTGTCATTCATAAAAACAATGCTAGTGGGTCAGCTGTTACTTTATTGGGATATTGAAACGGGAAAACAGAGAATAGTGACACTGATTAAGTCCTAAAGAGGTAAATAATCTAAATTATGTGTTTTCATGAATTAATAGAGACATATATTCCATGACAGATAGACTGTACTAAAATTAAGAAACCCGTTTTATCTAAATTAAGATGGAATCAACCTTTCAAGGCAAAATAATTACGTTATAATTATTATTGTAATAAAGCTCCACTAAGGTTTTATGTCCGCCCCGGGCGCGTTTTTTGTTTTGTCTGTAATATTATTCTGCCATAACATAAAGACTGGTAAAAGCCTTCGGAGTCCTTTTGCCGTTTACAACCTTGCCTATAAAAACAGAGTCCCTGAACGTACACGTATCGTATGGGTATTTCGAAGTCAACGTCAGCGTTATTGCGGAAAATATCGGTTAAATATGGTTTTGATCGTTAAACTCGGTGAAATCTGGGTGACTTGAAAGCCATGGTTATGTAATCCAACTAATATTATAAATGTAAAAGTTTGTGAAGATGTTTGGATGTTTGTTACTCAATCACGCAATAACGGCTTATATAAAAAGATTGATGATACCTATCCCGGTAATGCGTTCCCGTGGAATAGTATTTATTATAAGTTTAAAATAGATGGCGTTGTGCGAGAATCGTATAAATGGATTCTGTGGCGGTACGAAGTTCGCCGGAACAGCTATATACATGTCAAATTGAGAACCTTCCCCTTTTTCGAAGTCGATTAAATAATGGCATCTATTTAGACTATTACTTTTAAGTATAGAATAGAATAGAATAGAATAGAAAACGTTTATTTGGGACCAACACAATCAAACTATGTTATGGTTTAGCGTGTAAACTAGGTTATACATAATTTCGCTTACTTAGTACCATATGGCACCCAAAATGGCCGCCGCTCAGCATTTTGCCATGATCGGTGAAGACCATGACGCGTAAATAAAAAAAAAAAATGAGTAGAGAAATAGAGTTTATTATAATTTTTTTTTTTCAGATGAAACATCCATAAATAGTTAGTAAATGACTCAGACTATGTTACGGTTGAAAAGTTTTATTTAAAAAAAATCGCGACCGATTAGTACCGCCTATCCGTCTATCAGAACAATGGCCCGCGGACCCGCGGCATGCACTCACCGCTGTGGCTGGCTGCTAATGGTTCTCATGGATTCGAGTTTGTGCCGATATATTTTTTAAAGTGCCTTTAAAAAAAAACTTACTAGCCCACTCGATAGTTATTGTTAAGGCATGTTCATTTTGCTTTGGCTTTCAAACCACCCGAAATTCATGTTGTATTAGGGAAACAGTTTGGCAGTTCGTAAATCTGCGGAAGCGGTATCCCTATGGAGTGAATCAGAGACTGTCACTGTCATTAGTGTCAATGAATCAACCATCGCCGTACTGATATCCCTCTGTTGAATAAACATGCATTATTTTTATCTATGTTTTGATTTTTTTTTCTGCTCAAATAAAAACCTTTACATTTTTTTTTACAAATGTCGCCAAACTGCTGTGCGGTTTGTTGGCGTTACGCTCTTATAAGTTATGGTTTCCATTAATTATTTTACAGCCTTTACTAATTTAAGTATAGGTACCAAGGCCGACCCGCACCATCTCTCAAACGTCACTTAAGTCGATTAAGACTATGGCAAAACCAATATTGCAGGTGCTACGCACTTTAAAATTAATCCTAAAGATGACATAGAAGTCGCAAGTCTTTTTTCTTCTTCTTCTTAAAAATAAAAGACTGCGATTCACAGAATACGTACATACACGCCAGCTCTTTACAAATAAACTTTACTTTATACGTCGTTAGTGAAAGGGTGAGTTCATACTCACGCTCTCACTAACTCAAAGCAAAGTCGATCATAAGCTCCGTGAAGTTGGGAAAAATCTTTAGATGGCAAGATTTTTTTTTTTATACAAAACGTATTTTCGATTTACGTTGCGCTTCCAACTTTTCCGTTCTTCTTGTTAGTTCACAACCCCCGCTTCATTATGTGTGGGAACTTTTTCGCAGGTACCGAGTGTTTATTTAGGACAGACGATAAGTTAACAATCTGCATGGGCCAAAATCAGACTTTCATACTCAGTCCCGAAACAAAACACCATAATAATGCAAAAGTATTAAACATAACATAATCTCACGCCTTTATCCCAGAGTAGTAGGCAGAGACCTGAGTCTGCCACTTGCTACAATTCTGACAGATCTCATTCGCTTCATCAACTTTACTTATTATAGTTGCATGCACGCACGCTGGTTTCGGGTACTTTTTTGCGTAATTTTTAAACATAACAAACTCACGCCTTCATCCCGGAGTAGTAGGCAGAGAACCGAGTCTGCCACTTGCCACGATTCTGACAGATCTCTTTCGGTTCATCAACTTTACTTATCGTTGCATGCACGCACGCTGGTTTCGGGTACTTTTTTGCGTAATTTTTAGAGTTCCGTATCTAAAAAGAATGTGTGGTAAGGAGGACATCCCAGTGAGTTCAGAAAAATTAAATAGTCCACAGCATTGTATTGCTTTTAAAAATAAGTTTGTATGTCAATGTGTATAGGTACAATAAAATACATTCATATCTTATTGTAGTTGACTTGCTATATTTTCTTTTCGTATCATATTTTTTTTATGAAGTCAACATGATTATATGCAGCCAAAAACTATTATTTGGTTCCAACGAAATCTAACTGACGACGATTGGCTAAGTGCATAACAATGGCGACCGCATCTTTGGACAGGTTAATTATATTACTGTTCCGAGTTATGCCTTGTTTTGCTGTATACTAAATAGAAGTGATTTCACTCGGGAGAAAGTTCTATTCCTGTTTTAGACCGAAGCACAGCGAAGGATCGTCTTCTCCCCTTGGTGTATAATGTACTATTCTTCTACCTCTTCTTCTTCTTCTTCAAATTGCGTTTATGCAATAAGGGAAGAAAAATTTTACTAAACCTGAAAATGGACAAAGTTCAGCTGAATGCCATCTGGAGCGGTTTCCAGAGGGTGCTGATTTTCACCCATCCCCGTGCGGTGGCAAATACCGACCATCTTTTTATCATTTACATAAAATAAACGGTACAAAGCATAGCATACCCCATAAGTCGATGCCATTGAGAATGCGGCAGGAAGGCAAGAGCTGCGTTTATTGCCCGAATGAAGTTAGGACAAATAAAACCATGCATTGAACTATACAAATAACTATGTAGTAGAAACTATGTACCTGTTTTAAACGACAAAACGATTCTATTAACTGTAAAGAGGTGCCTATTAGTGAAAAAAAAACCTGTCACATTAGTCAGCAGGTGTGTTATTACTATAAATTATTAGTGTGAATGTCAGATTGTCATCGGTACATGTGTAGCGGTAATTGTAAAGGCCTCGCGTGCTTGGTGGTGTCGACACCTCGGGTAGCTCACGCGAGATTTTTGTGAGTCGCCGCGTTTTGTAGAAAGGAGCTTTACATTATTTAGTGTAGTAAAACTGACGTTCACACGTTCGTTATGTAGCGAAAGGGGTGATTATGAACTGGAGAATGAATAGAGACAAAAAACCGGCCAAGTGCGTGTTCGGCCGCGCGCAGTGTTGGGTTCCGTAGAAAGAGGGGTTTCCGGACTGGGAATCTGCTTTACAGAACTAACGACTTCGGTAAAGCAATTTTCAATGGACTTTGAACGAAGTTTTCCTTTTATGAGTTGGTCGCCTAATACTCAATAAGCCTACTTAGCCGTGATAGTTTTCCTTTTTAGTTCATTATGTGTGCTACTGCCTGATTGTTTTCACGTTTCTGCAATCAACTGTTTAGCCGGGAGAGAGGGAGGACGCCCTACTCTGATAAAAAATGGCGCTTTAAAGCTTAATATTTCACAAACGGAACCTTAAGTCACGAGATGGTCCTTCTACACCCACAATATTTGTCTTTCTACAACCGTATTTGACGCTAGATTCGAGTGAATTGTCGGGTTCAAGAGCGACGTTGACGACCCTTCCGGACAAATCACTGCTTCATAATAAGGGCGCAGATTTGATCGACATATCTGTCAAGGCACGTTGTAAGTTCAGTAGGAAATAGGTGACAAAAATGCTTTTTCCACAGTCATGTTGTGTCTGTTCGTACTCCACTTTCTAATCACTCCACTTTACAGTATTAAAACATCTGCTAACTTTTTTTAATAAATGTGCGGCATGAATCCCACATTGGGTTAGTTACGGTACGATTCCTGATTTTTTATTTTCATGGTAATCATGTGGAGATTAAATTAATTGATTACATACCTAATTTTAATTTAATACTTAATATCGTTTTTGATGTTTTCGTATGAAACTATATAAGTGTGTCATATTCATAAAGCTTTGCCCAGATACCTTTGCAGCTATTATTTTACACCTTCATAAATACTGCAACAATTTATTGACATACATTGAAACGAAGGCACTCGTAAATCATAAATTTACCATCACAGAACTTCGACGCCCATAACCCAACAAAGTGCATTAACGTACATAGACATAACAAACGTTATCTCCGCTAAAGTTACTTTACTTAAAAGCGAGCTTTTGACAACAAGTGATAAATTGAACAGGACTACAGACGCATCGTCTCAGGACACATGACATTTTTATTTGATTACATAATACTGAGTTTTGTTAGTCAACCTGTCAGATTATGGGGATGGCAACTGTAAACTCAAGAAGAATCTGACAAATCAAAATGTCATCATCATCATCATCAATGGCTGATCCATTTGACGCCCACTGCAGGACATAGGCCACCTTCGTGGTTTTCATAACCATGAGGGGTCTTGCCATAATCGCCACGCGTGGCAGGCGGGTTGGCGATCGCAGTACGCTATTGGAATCTCAGGAAGACGCTGCTGCCCGTCTCCTGGTAATTAATAAAAATGTAAATAAACACAAAAATGTTTATTGGGCAGAAATAAACCTAACAATATATAAAGTAACTCTGAAAACCAAACTAAATTAAATCGTACCTTGGGGCACAGAGATCCGTTCAGGGCAAACTTAAACGTAATACGACAACAGTGTTTATGCAATAACAATATAAATCTAAACGTGCATACGGCAAACAATAACATGGCTCATGACAGTTATTTAAAACAAAATCAACCAACTTACATATTAATATATAGATACGAAAGTTTTACAAGTTGGATAAAATAAAAAAAATAAACTACACATTTACATAAGGATAACTTTGTGAGAAACAATTCTGTGCTAGATTCATCGTAATTAAGTAAACAATCTACTCTGTAGCTTATTCCATGAAACTAGTGAGTGTAGATAGATCCTTCATGACGCTGTATAAATTATCTTACACAATTTTCATTAAATTAATTTAACTACCGTGCACTTCCTGCCGCAAATTGATTTTATTAAAATTCACTGCCGATAGAAAGTCAACAAATTGAAGAGAATTATAATGAAAAATCTCACTCCACTAAAAAGGTCCAAGGCTAAAGTTGTCTGCAGTTATTAAGGTATATTATTTGTGAAGTCATACTAGCAATACCACTCGCTGACTGTGAAGGAGAATATCGTAAGTAAACCGGACTATCTGAGGTGCTCACATACCTCAGCGCTTGAAATCGCCAATTTGCGGTGGGCACGTGAGGTGCTTAAGCCCATACTCTCTCTCTGAGAGAAGGCCCGTGCCCTACAGTGGGACATTTAAAGGCTGCATAAAGTTATCTCCTCCATTAACTGGTCGCACGCGGAGCAAGCAATTCAACTTACACCAATATAAGCAAAGGTTTACGAGTCTTTCGCAACATAATGTGTTTAGTCCAAGACGAAGTTCGCCCCGGGATAAGACTGGCACGTAATGGTGCGTGCCAAGGGTTGATATTTTGGTAAGTTGCACGGTCCGGCCGGCTAACTGAGTGTGATGATAAAAAGTTTTTATACCGGCCCGCCGTATCGGAATATGTATGCTCACGCGCGGGCAATGGGGGAGGGCCGAGGGGTACATTAAACATTAAACATAGGCATAAACATTTACATACAGGCATATACATTGCTTCTGGCCCCACACTAGGATACCCTGTGTCGTGGGAACCAGAGACAGTGACCTCACAAAAATGTAAACATCCAAGACCTGGGGTTTTTTTTGTCCCCAGCCGGGATTCGAATCCGGGACCTCTCGCATGGTATGCAGATGCACTACCGCTGCGCCACGAGGTCGTTGATTATCGAATGACCGATTGCTGAAAGGGTTTTTCGAGGTTATAATAGCCTAGTTGACTCAAGACTCGGTTGGGATGAAATTGTATTTAAACAATAAATGACTAACAAAATCTCACAAATATAAAAAAAATAAAAACTTTCTATTTTTTGCAAAGTACCTCTTTGGTTTAAAAATTAAGGTACTCTAAGGGCGCTTATACACCGGCGGCACGTGTTCCAACTGGAGCTGTCGACTTTCATCGACCGCAGGCGTCGACGCGTTGACGGCAGCCGTCGACGTGCCGATGGCAGTCACCGACACGTCAGCGTCGAATATCCGCGTCAGCGCGTCGACAGCTGCCATCGACACACATCGACTGCTGCCGTCGACGCGTCGACGCCTGCGGTCGATGAAAGTCGACAGCTCCATTTGGCACACGTGCCGCCCGTGTATAAGTGCCCTAACAATAAACAATCTCACTAGATTTCTTTATCCATTATACACAGATAGCACCATCGTTTTGTAAGATGACTCAAAAATTTAATAAAACATTTTACATTGTAAGCTGCCACTCGCAGTTTGTGACGTCACGTTGACGAAGCGTTTTTTTTTACCACGTGACTTGAATTAGTTTTAAAAACCTATTTAGAGGCTAAAAAATCCACCCATGCCGGAACTTGAACCCGCGACCTCTGACTCACCGTTCCAGCGCTCTCCCAACTGAGCTAATGGGCAAGTGCAAGCATCGATGAAATTTCGAGCCCCTTTGAATTAGTTTTCAACAGATTATTTTCATAATTTAATTTTCACAATTTAAATCCCCATCCGTGTCTGCATTGATGAGTTTCAATATAAAGATCTTTTAATTCGTGGAGTCTACTGTTCGATAATTATGGCTTTGGCTAGAATAAAATTATTTATTAGTATAACAAAATTAAATTGTACCACTTACAAAATTAAAATGTGGACAGCTGACTTCAAACTTGACTCCATACTCGTAGTAAATGTATCCCCATTTTTAGGACTCCGTAGTCAAGCCTTGTAGTTTAACCATATCCGTCCGTATGTAATAAAAGTCTCAAAGAAGCACAATTTAAAAGAATAACAATAATAATAACAACTTCCACACAACACAATCACTTGACCTGGTCCCGAACTAGGATACCTGTGTTATGGTATGTTTTAAGCTGTTTATAAACCGATTCTATGCTTCAGATTTACAATGTATTATCGATACTGTTTATTGTGTAGATTATGTAAGTTATATAAGGATTGTTATGAAGAGCTTGCCGATAAACTGCATTGGCAGTTTGGCAAACTAATGAAATTATGTTTTTTCTTGTTTTCGTCATCATCATCATCATTATTCAGCCACAAGAAGTCGACTGCTGGACATAGGTCTCCTCCATAGATTTCCAAAAAGACCGGTTGGAAGCGGCTTGCATCCAGCGTCTTCCTGCCACTTGGATTCGGTCATCTGTCCATCTCGTGGCTGGTCGTCCTGCGCTGCGCTTGCCGATTTCATGTTTTATTGAGAATAAATACAGTGGGACGTATATAGGCTAAAACAAGCAGAGACGTAAAAAAATTCAGGTCAGTAGCACATATAATGAACATAAAAGGAAAACTATCACGGCCAAGAAGGCTTTCCAGGTTAATGAGTAATAGGCGATCAACTTACAAAAGGAAAACTTTCCATTGAAAATTACTTCGATGAGTTGTTAGCTGTATAAAGCAGATAAAAACCCCTTCTTCTACAGAACTCTACACTGCTCTTGGCCCGTGTATAGATTTCGGGATCCGTTTGCAAAATATTAAGCTTAAAGAGCAAATTTTTGATAGAGTAGGGATTCCGTCCCTAACCTATCCCGGCTAAAAGAAGTAGCCTTTCTTAAAATTATAAACAATTTATAAGCAAATAATGTTGATGATTTTTACCTTACAAAGCGGGTAGTGTTCCTCAGGCTAGAGGCCAGTAGCGCAAGAATGTGGATTGACGAAAAAAACATACTGAACTCCGTTCTACGAGTCGAACTCCTAGGGAACAAAATACTTACAACTCATTGGTCAATGCGAGCAAAACAATAAACCCAAGAAGATCCGCTTCATAGGATAGTAGCTATTGAAGGTCACGCGCATTAACCAATGGGCGCACATGGACGATTCTTTGGGAGTTCGTTTCGTGGAATGGAGTTTAGTAGTTGCCAATTTATCATCACGATCAACTCAAAAATATCCATTGCTAGGTATATGCCTCTTCATTGTAACAATAACAATACTTTATTGTTACCTAGTACTATTTTTAAAAAAAGTTAAAAGAGTGCGATTAATTCGCCAACAAACTGCCACGCAGTTCGGCGAATAATTTATAAAATTTAAAACTCTGCGATACAAACGTAAATCAATAAATTAAAAAAAAGTGTATATTGTTCCACAATATATGTTCATAAATCGGCGGATTAAAGCACATAATACCAAAATAAATTTTTTTGTGGACGTGAAAAAACATAAAATTTTTCTATAACATTTTTATTATCTTTCTTAAATCAACGGAGAACTGCCATGAAACAATGAAATGAACAAATATGTTTTTTTTTTAAATTTAAAAGAAAGAAACTGCTATTTTAACTGTTGATGTGGTTTAAGAACAATAATTTAAGGACGATGAGAGTTAGGAGCTAGTCTGCCAACCATAGAACGTCGTTCAAGGTTACATAACAATTCATATCACTTGACATGAGTTGGTTTCGTGAGTCGTGAGTTTCCACTCAAATACTAATACAGTTGTACTGTAGCCTATAAAGGTGCTTAGAGTGATGATACCCCTCAAGTCAGTCTCAAATTAACCTCAAACATAAATTAATCGGATCGCTCCAGCATCGAAGCGACCTGAATAACTGTGGGGTACTTGGGGTACGAGGCATATGTACACTGGCATCTAATTAAATTATATCTGTGCGTGGTTAGCTTTGATCCAGAAGCGTAACATTAGTCGTAGTGAACTAAAACTTATGTACGCGTTATGCTCAAGTTATTCCAATAAATAAAGATATTGAAATTACATTTACTATGGGTGTTTCCTCTTGCTGTGCCATAAAGTGTTCTCTATCTTTATTTATCTATCTATTTATTTAGCTTGCAGAGTACAAGTTCAAAAGATCAAAATATATATAATCTTTTCTGGTATTCTGACAGTGCATTTTACGTGACAATGATCACTTCCCAACTTAATTCTATGAATGACTTGACTAAATGATAAGAAGATAATTTGATATTTGATAAGAGGATAGTTCGAAAAAGTGTGTTTGGTTTCCGCTAAAGACATAGGGGTTCTCTTGACTGGGTATTTATTATAGTCACGTGACTGTTGTGGATAGATTGTGAGTTAATACACATATTTTAAGTATCTTAGCAAAACCTTAAAACTAAAATATAGAGTCCAGTTACGACTAAATGTTGTTAAAAGCTCGGGTTTAGAATAAGCTTTCGTTTGTTGTTAAATTACTGAATAAGAGATTTAAGAAACCTTAGCATGAGACTACAAAAAAAATTAAGATATTGTGTTATATGCTAGACCTACTAATATCGAACTTAGTCAAGTCTTATACATATCTAGCTTACTGTAAACAAACAAAGTCACGTGATACTGAAAACTTACAACAGCAGTCAAATTACTTTGTTATTTCACTAAAAAGTTTTCAACTAAACACGACTCGTAGCAAAAAATCCTTCAACGTGCAACTAATTAAGAAAAAACAAAACCCAAAAAAGTACTCACAATAACAGGCGGCGGAAATTCAACTTTTGCCGAGCGCAAAAAATCTACGAGATGAACCATATGGACAGATTTTTCTTCAACAATTTTCAACGAGAAAAAAAATCCCGGGCACCGTGCAATCGGCAACGAAATGTGTTTATGCTTTCGAGAACGCGCGCGTAAGGTTGGCCGTCCGGAGTGGCGTAGATGCGGCCCGGTGTCAAGTTGCGGGGGGACTGTGCCACGCACGGCGGGGAGAGGGCGGGGCGCGGCGGCCACCGCACGCACGCGGCGAAGCCTCCAATCGGCGCGCTGGGCGCGCGCACCGCCCGCCCCACGTCACCTCACAATCGATGCCCTATATTGCATTAATTATTTACGAAACACGCAATAAGATAACGCGACGTGGCAGATAAAGATCTTTCACTTTAAAATAAATTATCTGTTTGACCACTGCGTGAAGGCTGTCTTCGGTTGCTTGTGGGGAGTGCATTAGTAACTCTCTGTCTGACTCTCCCGCCTTTCTCTTCCCACCCGCTCGCGGGGCGCTGATAACGCGTTATCAGAATATATTGGCCCCTCTCGCGAGTTTGTTTGTTATTTTATTGCGTACTTTGTTTTGGTTTGTTTGGATATTTCAAAGCTTATTTTGACAAGTACGAATTATTATTTACTAGGGATGTTCAACTTTTATGTATTTTTTATTTGTTGACATTGACCTCGTTTTATATATAGGAAATTTAAAGTCATGATATGAGTAATGACTTAAAAAATGAACTATACGTATACCTAGTTAACATTATTATAAATAGAATTGAATTAATTGAATGAAGTAATTTTCCCTTTATACTGAAAAACTGTTCAATAAACAAAAAAGAAGTTGTGTGGTTGTGATCACATGAATGAGGTTAAAACTTGTAATGACCTATTTAGAGGATAAAAATTCTACCCATGCCGGGACTTGAACCCGCGACCTCCGGCGAACCGTGCCAGCGCTCTCTTAACTGAACTTATAATGATTTCATAAATTCAGATGATAACTGAACTCGCTTGTTGTTGAACATTTAACGTCTTGGAACCGAGCCTGACGGTTAAGTTACGTTCACTGTCAGCAAAATTTTGCCTAAACAGTTACTTTAAAAGTTAAAATAATTAGTTATGTGAATTACAAAATCGTACTAAGTAAACAAATTTTATAAACCTTTATGAACTTTTTGATCCTAGTTTCTGTTTATCCTGTTTCTCACGCACGGCTATATGATAGCTACGGTGTAGCGCCCACATGCTACGCGTCTTCTACGCTGCTACGAAGTATGCTACGGTCGTATCAACAAATTTCTGCAACGATATCGATGTAGTTATGGTCATACAAAATAACAAAGACAGTACAACATTTTGACCTCGACCAAAGTGTCTACTTTTGAAATTGACTGGAAATCCGAATTATACCTTAACATATTATTTTTAAAGCGGTATTTCGGTCAGATTCTATATTTATATACATAAAATCGAAGGGCTCCTTTTAATATTGGTCGTAGTTTATTTTATTTTTGTATAATTTCTTCGAGTAAATTACTTCACAGAGCTACCTAATGAAATTGTCATTCCTTAAACACCTCAATCACACTTGAGTTCGCTCTCCGTTTCCACCTATAACGGATCGCGTGTTCAGATTCGGCAAAGCCCGTGTTTCACAACGACAGTTTTTTCTCTGATTTATATTTTCTAAATATCATTGTTTACATAATTTTTCCCCTTTGAAATTTTTCATAATTTTTGTAAAGGCTTGAGTAAAAAATATAAATTCAATTGGCTCCACTGACATCGCAGCCTCCTGTAAGTCATAGAAAAATGCCCATTTTCTTTAACACATGTCATAATATAGTTTTTGTCAGAACCTGTCAAACAGCGCCGCTAGAGGACTATGTCCCACAGTGGACGTCAAATGGCTGATGACGATGATGGAAAACTCATAGTAAATCTGCAATCTTGTCAAATATTGGACGTAACTATGCTGTTGAATTTGAACACAATAAGGAAAAAAAGTCGAATTCATCGAACTCTTAAGACTTTCGATTTATACAATAATAATAAGTGATAAAATAGCAACTGAAAAAAAGATTATCTGAGCTGACTGACTTGACCTACCTAAGAACCACCCCAATTAAATAAGCTTTCAGAAAAAAATCGCATTGAAGTCCATCTTTTTGCGAGCAGTGGTATCTTACCACTGATGAGATGATAAGATAAGATGCTCATAGACAGAGGCATTAAACTAAAAACACAGTTCATTTTTTTTTTTGACATCGGAGCTGAGGAAGCAAAAGTGATCTGTCAGGATCGTAACAAGTGGCAGTCGCTGGTCTCTGCCTACCCCTCTGGGATACAGGCGCGAGTTTATGTATGTACGAGTAAAAAAAACGAACGACGCATAGCATACAAACTACGATGCATATTACCATGTAATCTATCTAAGTTGGCTCCATTCATCTTGTTTATCATCTTTTTCGCCGTGTTATCGGAAAAACAAATGGTTTGTTTACAAACATTGTACCGTGGTCTAACGATCGCGTGTGCTAGATTGTGATTTTAAGTAACGATAGTGGATGGGCGGATGAAATTGATTCTACGAATAGGTTCAAATTGTCGAAATAAAACTAAGAAAATGTATGTTGATTCATTACAATTGTACTGTACTATCGTCAGCATCAGCCATTTGACGCCCACTTCGAGACATAGGCTTCCCTCATCATTTTCATACTGTACTATATTATTGTTTAAATATACTCATATGTACGTAAAATTCCTGGTGTACATACAATAGATAATGTTCTATCTATCTATTAATAATATCTTCCGCAGAACACAATCACTTGTCCTGACCCCAAACTCGGATACACCAACGGATATCACAAACATGAAAGAACATCCAGCCTAAGGCCATTTGAATAAATTGACCCCACGACCTCCGGCATGGTAATCAGACGTGATACCGCTAGGCCAATAAGACAGTCAGTTGGAGTTGATCTGGTGCGTACACAGTTTGTGTGTTTATGTTTGGGTACAATCTAGATCTATGCAGGTCTTGGTTCTACCTTTTACGGGAGAAGTTACCATTTTACGGATCACTACCAGCCTGGTAGCTATTCAATTTATTTTGAAACAATCTTTCAATAGTGGGGCGTTGTGGTAAAATGTTATCTTGATTCATAAATCTACTAAGCTGTATTGGAGTATTCAAAGTAACGAACCAAATAACTCATTAATACGTAAATCTATCAGTTAATGTAGCTATATGCTCCCAATGGTATTTATAAATTTATACAAGTGTCAGAAGTTTGCATTAATTTTAAATTAACCCAGAGCTCCTTCTCTTTACGCCCAAGCGAGCGTAAAGTAGGTCGCATCAAACACAAGGGGCTTTTGAGTATCTGGCTGTAAGTGGCACAAGTTAACGTAATCTAATCAAATGAAAATCGGGCAGAAATCGAAAATGATAGCAGTCCATCGGGCGCACTTGACTCATCTAGTGCATCTTCGGCGTTCAAATAGATTGTGGACTCCTGATGACTGTAATTTTTTACACGACGGCGGCGGAGCCCAAAAGGAGGGTAACGTGTTTGGATCGTATGTATATTACGTCCGATTCCACTCCTTAACCAATGGCCCGATTTTGACAAAATAATATCTCCTCAATCGATTCGTCGTTTTGGCGCGAGTGTCATAGGATATATAAAATCAATATAAACCCAACAAAAAATTAAAAATAACTAAAAAGGCAAAAAAAACCTTTGGCCTTTGCATCTACGTAATGAGATGATTTATACAGCATCCAGTAGCACGTCCACTCACACTAGATAGGCGAAGGGACCACTCGGGTGCTGCAATGCCCGGTACATAGCTTTATTTTGAAAAAAATCATCAGCTATTCTCATTCAGCCCTCGTTTAGGTAACAGGCACAGCTTAATAATTTTGGGCTAATTTGGGCTAAAGTATACAATGCAGACAAAAAGCTGTAATAGAAAATAAGTCAACAACCCGACTGCCCAACATTAACTTCTAAGCAGGCAGGACCAATTTCGGATACCTTGCAACGAGTCACAATGTTGGATTTGGGTCCCGCCTGCTTAGTAGCTAATGTTCACCAGTCGGTTGTTGGTTATTTTTTATTGTAATATTTTATCTGAATTGTATACTTTAGCCCAAGTTAACCCACAATTATTAGACTGTGTCTGTAACCTGAAACAAGGCCGAATGAGGATAACTGGTGACAAAAAAATACAGAAATATTTCTTTACAGAAATAACTGTTCCTTCAGGACTTTTGTGTATATCTGCTTACGCTTATAGAGGATAGAGATAGAGATAGAGAGGAATTATTTTCAAATTATTTTTGCGTTAGATAAGTGAGTAGAGGCCCAGGTAAGTACTCAAGATAAGGAGAGACAGAAAAGGATATTTTATTCATGATAGAGGTCTAATCAAGTGAAAGGAAATATGACCAATGTGGAAACCTTGCCGCCTTGTGTAATTTATCTCTTTCGTAACGTTAGTAGTTTGTTTTTGGAAAGCTTTTTAGCATAAATTTGTGGAAATATGTGTACGAACAAATAATGTATACTTTATAAGATTTTAGAAAAGATGGTTAGTGTGGATTTTTTTTGCTGCCGTTTTTTCCACCACAAATAAAACAAGTATCAACAAAATGTACTAACAACGTTGTTTTAAATTCTTATTGCTGTAATGTTTTGATATAGCAACAAGTATTTCTAATAAAATTGTTTCTTATTATGAATAGAGCATTGATTAGGTCAGATGGTTAAGACAGTAAACTGGGACCAGTCATCAACACAAACTATAGAGAAGGTCCTACTAGTACACAGAGGTTTTAATAATATACATCCTCCGAATACAATACAAATCAATGCCTTTTCCCTTCACTAAAATGCTGACGTGACGTCATAATAGGCAGGAAAAATATGGCACGCCCTGTTCGTCTCTGTGCTAAGCCGCGGACAGACAGACTTACAGACAGACAGACAGACAGACAGACAGACAGACAGACAGACAGACAGACAGACAAACGGACGGACATGGTGAAACTATAAGGGCTCCTTGCTGACTACGGAACACTAAAAAATAGTGATGAAGTGTTTTGCATTTTCGTGCTTTATAGGCAATTATAGGCGGTAAGAGTAGGCTACGATAACCGGAAATATATCGTGAATAAGCACCGTAAGTCAGGAAAATATCCGGCGTTGTGAGAGAGAACAACTTTAAAATCCATTTTCCGATAAGTTGGAGGCCGGATGTCATTGATGAGATTGGCGAATAGCCGGGTATTGGCGAGCAAATAAAGTCCAACAGAACCATCACATAGGGACCCAGAGAGCGTCTGGCCAAGATCTCGCCCAGCCCACTCTGGACTCAAAGTGCGCCTTGCCAAGTTCTCGGCCAGCCCACTTTGTGCACTGTGTTACACCGATTTGAGTCCTTTTAGACTCACCTCCAGATGGCTCGAAGATGCCTAGTAACTAGGTAAACTATACTTACTTAATTTAAACGTATAAGTGTGATGTAAACGTTTGTGAATGTATTCTGGTTTGACCTTTGAAAAAGTTAGTAGATAATAAGAAAACGGGACCACTAAAAACTAATAAAAGATGATCGAAAGAAATTATGTTACAGTACTAGAATTTTGAGGTAATATTGCTGTGAAATGTGTGCATAGTTTCCAAAGCAGGTAACAAAGATGTGTTGAAATAATAACACAAAAATAAAATTATCTTCAATTTTGTAAATTCAAAATTGTGTGAGTTATATTGTTTATTAGTTAACCTCCTAAGTGCTGGCCTCGAAAACAACGATCGAAAATATTTGTCATTTTTAAGATCTGGACTTGGGATGTTATCGTAATTCATTAGCGAAAGGATAATCTGAACTAGGCACTGCAGCATTTGAGTTGAGAGGCCGCTTATGTACTTTAATATACTGTACTATACTATACTACTTGAGTCTGAAAACATTTCATTTATCATACATAAGAGGTTTTTCATTCTTAATTTACCTACTATTTACTCAAAACGTGTGTTTTTTTGCGTGAGATCTCCATGCCCACACACATAAATCGCAACCCTCGTCACATTATAAATAGTATTTTTTATCATTTGATAACAAAGGGATTTTTTTTGTTATTGGCTGATTTCGTATCGTACTGCTAGACAAAGGCCTTCCTTTTAGCTCTCCACTCCTTGCTGTTAGTGACCATTCCCTGCCATCCCGTCAGAATTTTTGTGGTGATGATTTTGTTTTTATAAAAAAAAGGACTCATTAGGTAAGTAGATAAGAAATCCGCCTCTCGCGTGGGTATAACCAGATATTATAATAATTTAACAATTAGCCATTTATTTCACACTAGCTGTTGCCCGTGGCTTCGTTCGCGTGGTAATTTTGACGTGTATTTTTTTCGGGATGAAAAATAGCCTATTTGCTAATCCAGACTATAATCTATCTCTGTGCAAAATTTCATCCGAATCCGTTCAGCCGTTTTTGAAAGAGCAACAAACATCCATCCATACATACAAACTTTTGCGTTTATAATATTAGTAAGGATATTATCTAAAAACACGGTTGCAAGACAGATTTTATTTCTCTTTTTATGAATGTTATAGCTAATTGTTCCCCTTCTTTTGTAACTGTTGATATAGACAACAGTTACACCTCAGATACAAAGATTTACTCACCAAGTTTTCCTTCACAGTTATGGAGTGCTATTATTACTACAACGTCACAAATATACGTAACTTAAAAAACAAAGTCATTGGTACATGCCGGGTTCCGAACCCACGACCTGTCGTATGAGAGGCTGGCTTCGGGCAGGTTCTACAGCTGCGCTACCGCTGCTTATATTAATAATAATGCAATTAGTACCTTCAAAATCAAAGAAACAACTGCCAATTGCTAACCGTTTGTGGGGCAGTTATCAATTATTTGTGGGTCATAATTTATTGAGAAGGAAGCCATTTCTATCGTGACAGCCTGCTGAATGACCTGCGTCAAAATGTTGAGAAAGTAATGCTTCACATTTAAGTAGTCCAAAATTGCATTGCTTGAGATTACTGTGGTTCACAAATATGATTATTAGCCCATCGCGAGGAGGATCTCGGCTGTGTAATTGCAATCTTACTACTATCTTTCTTCCTTATATATTTATACCTATCTACTTATGTTGCTACAGTTTATATGTGTATATTATATATATACATATGTATATAAGTTTATAGTATAAATATTTACTTATTTATTGTTGAGTATTCGTCTTGTTATGTAATTTTAGTTAAAGTAATTAGTTTTCTCCGTTTATTTCGTAAGCCTACCACTTAATTTCTTGCACCACCTGTGGTTGACTGGTAGGAAATGCTTATAGCATTAAGTCCGCCACATTGCCAGTATTGTATTTTTACTTATGTGCGATAAACTTATTGATAATAATAATAACAATAATGTAACGTTGCAAACCTTCTTACACCATTACGCAATGTCGTTGAGTAAAGTGCACACGTGTTTAGGTTGACCAGGAGCTCTATTTTTGAATCACTCGTATCGCGTCGAGCGCTCGATTTCCACTGATTTTCGTTCGACATCTGAATCACTCGACTGCAACGAATGGTCCTTACCACTCGTCTCGCATGGCGATCGGTAGATTAATTGTCAAAAAACGATAAATGTGTGTTGGTACTGTTTGTCATTCTGAGTGTCAACAATCAAAAAAGGTTGACAGTATGTAGTGTTTTGTTTGTAACAAAAGACAAAGATTTTTTATTTAAACAGCCAATAAAACAGTGTTTTACGTTCCGTTTCTGTTACGGTAGTTTCCGGTATTTTAATTTCTGCGTGGAATGGATAAAATACAATACTTCAAATTGTACTGGCAACACTTCAGGCGAACGATTCAAAAATACGGAAAAACGACATCATGCGACTTAGAAGACGAGTGTGACTTAAGTCGCATTTGACGATACAATTTCATACGAGTGATTCAAAAATAGGTCTCCTGGTCGGACTCCTCGGACAAAAAATTAAGTAAGAGATTCCAACCACATACTGCGATCGCCAACCCGCCTGCCAAGCGTGGCGATTATGGCAAAACCCCTCATGGTTATGAAAACCGCGAAGGAGGCCTATGTCCTTCAGTAGGCGTCAAATGGCTGATGATTATGATGATGATGAAGTGATTTTGGAGTTAGGTTAAGAAACCCTATATACCTCCGCATATTTTGACGGCCAATACGGAACCCGCAAGAGTGTAGCCCAACATGCACTTGGCCAGTTTTTTTCGCGATAAGTGTGACTGACATTATGTCATCAATATATTTAGTTAGCTAAATAGGAAAAAACGATTTTATTTGTCACTAACCAAAAATATAGAGTGTAACAGAATTAGGAAAATTACAGAGAGAATTATAAGAATTATGATACGATAATTTGCAATCTGAATAAAAAGGGGTTCTTCATAGTTAATTTGTTTTCATTATTATCATAATTAAACCCGTTTTCTAATAATAACCAAACGCTATTGCAGCCATCAAAAGCAGTGAAAGCGATAACCATTCAAGTTAAATAATCGGCTGGTCCTTTTTGACGGGTACTTTGACAAACAGGCGGCATCAAAGGGTCATCAAAGATATTTCCAATTCAGAGGGATCTGATCACGTTGACAGCAGCCTATGATGACGACGCAAAAGCGAAACGAAAGGTAATTGAACGGGTGAGTTCTATTTCAATAACCTACAATTTTGCTCGTGCAATTTGGGTGCGTACAATATTTTCCTGTATTTATTCATTCAATAGTATTTATGTCATAATTAGCTGTATCGGTAACGTTCTAATGAGTTTAGAATGAAAAGCAAATATTCATTAATATTTAATTTGTTCAAGAAATAATGAAGAAGGAAAAAATAATAATGTGGTGTTACTTTTAAGTTTTTCCAAAACAGAAAAACAATGCATACAGTCTGACATTAATTATGAAAATTTAATCAGAGGGATTCTGTTTGCTTTATTCGTATCCGACACAATTAAATTAAATCAAGTCACACACAACGACTTTGAAAACGTTTACTTCATACATTCATGTAAGTACTACTAATTTATATACTAATTAACTAGGAGGCGAGTCCCTTGCGCGCTTACGCGCGCCAACCCCCAGTCGCTCCGAGCATCGCTCTCCGCGGCGCTTGGCCTTGCTATACTCTTATTTGCAATATTTATGTAAATAAAATTAAATAAATAAAATAAAATAAAATAAATAAATGACTGGGACTGGCTGCGTGGAAACATGTATGGTCTAGGCCTTCGGCCTCGGCCTGAACAGAGCTTGGCTTTCGGCCTCGCCGCGGCGGGGTTCCTCGGGCCCGCTACGCGGAGCTCGACCTTCGGCCTCGCAAGTTTGTCCCACATGGCTTTTGCGTTGTTACTTGTGCACCGGAAAATGTATGGATTGGGTTTATTGGCAACACAGTGCCGATTAACAGTACATCTCCAGCATATGCCCAATTGGCTGCTGACTTTTTTGCGCAGAGGTCGAAAAAATAGCCAATTTTCGTGCGGCCATATTGGCGCCCCTACGGGTTAGTGCAACAAAAAGAATATAATCATGTAGGTACAGCGACATCATTCTAATGTTAAAACCTAACTGCAAAGTGGGTTACTCGGGGCTGCAAGTGATGTAAATTGCTTCGGCCAGATGTCGCTGCCTGTAAGTAATACAGAGAAGTTTGTAAAGAGGCTCGAAATTTCATCGATGCTTGCACTTGGCCATTAGCTCAGTTGGGAGAGCGCTGGCACGGTTAGCCAGAGGTCACGGGTTCAAGTCCCGACATGGGTGGAATTTTTAGCCTCTAAATAGGTTTTTAAAACTGTCTAAAAACTTACGCTTCTGTCAGTAGCTTCAAAAGAATAAGAAAAAGCTTTGTGCTATCAAATTTACAACATCTGGGAAAAATTTTAAATCTTCTACTATTGCCGAAACTGATTTCGGAAAAGATAATAAACCACGCTCGCCGTTTTAAATATTTTCTTGATACATTAACATAGATACTCACAAGATTAAAAATGTATGGAATTGGTATATCACTAGACATGACCAAAGCTTATGATAAAGTGCAATTTCATATACATAGATAGATAAATCATTTATTTGTGCTTAGAGACACACACACATAAAGCAATAAGTACATAAAAGTTGATGACATACAATAGTTTAGGTACAAATACAAACTTATCTTACAAACTAACTTATATGTATAAACATAAGGTTATATGGCACTTTTAGGCCATATATGGGTGTGCCACAGAAGCTCAAGAGGCCGTATCTCAGCATTATAAATATCCACTTTAATTAAGCAGATATTTTACTGATTTTCAGCTACAGCCAGAGTGTGAGAACGGCGATGATAGATATTTTAGATAATCATTAAATGTTAAAAATAAAAAATTGTACAAATCAAACCATAACACAACAAGAAAAGACGCTGTACATTAAATATATTAGAATTTCATTATAATTAAGGTAAATGGAACAGGACATCGTAGAAGCACTTGCAATTGGCTAAAATGAAACCTAAAATAATTAAAAGTACTTGGGTAAAGGAAGATCGCGGTAGCAATAGAGCATTTTAACTATAAAATAAAATTAAATATAAAACTAGATTAAAAATTTCCGGTGTGAAACAAATGTTATAAATGCCCTAATTTCTAACGGAAGTGTTACAGGTAGTATTTTATCCTACTAATATTATAAATGTGAAAGTTTGTAAAGCTGTTTGGATTTTTGGATGTAATGTAATAACGGCTGAACAGATTTAGATGAAATTTGGTACGGAGGTAGTTTGAGTCCCGGGTAAGGAAAAAGGATACGTTTCACGGAAATCACTCATCCCATGCGGGCGAAGTCGCGGGCAAAAGCTATGAATGGTGTATGTTTTCATATAAAATATCGCCCTCAATCATAATGCGATTTCGCCAAATTACCATCGAGTGTCCAGGGGCAGTCTGATAGTAAAAGTGGTATAGTTTAATGTAGTTAAATGAACAATAGAAACGACGAGAGAAAGATAATAAAAACTATGAAAAATATCAAGACATAATAGTTTTCCTGTCATGTGCTTCTCTCGTTCCATTGCGAAACTGAACGCTCCTACTTACCTACATGAACCTACATAACATTCGAGGCAGGCATTATTGATAGCATGTTATATGCTTATAAAATTTAATAAAGCTTATAACATTTTCCCCCGAGCATAAAAAGGTAGGAAACAGCAAAAAATGATACACATTACTCACGGGTAGAGGTTTAATACAAAGCAGAGATCCGCGCCCTGTCCCCGAAGCGGGCACAAAAAAGCTGTTACAGAAGGCACGCGCCCAGTTTGTTTCCGTATGGACTGAAGCCGAATAAATTTAAACATACATTGTTTATGTATAAGAATAATATAGGTATAATATAAGTTAATCCGTGTGGCGCCGGATTAAGAATAGCGTCACTCCATTTCCTCCCATGGATGTCGTAGGAGGCGACTAAGGAAATAAATTACCAAGAGACGGGCAGCAGCGTCTTCCTGAGATTTCAACCACATACTGCGATCGCCCACCCGCCTGCCAAGCGTGGTGATTATGGCAAAACCCCTCAAGATTATGAAAACTATGAGGGAGGCCTATGTCCTGCAGTGGGCGTCAGAGGGCTGATGATGATAAGTTAATAATATACAGAGATAGAGCGCTTCGCCAACAAACTGCTTTAAGGTTTTTTATTTTGAATAAATAAACGTACCTATATAAAAAGCGATAATAGAAAACAAACACACTTACGTACTTAACCTCACACCTGAATCCCTAAGGGGCAGGCGGCGATCAGGGTGTGCCACTTTCCACTACCACTTCTCGCTTCATTAACATCCATTTACGTCGGTCTCGGGTACTTTTCATCTGCCGGATTTTTACTTATTTTTGTCAAAAAAATTAAATTGTTTCATATTCGCTTGTTCTAACTTTATACCCTAGCGTCTGAAAAAAAAATTGAATTTTAAAACAAAAGGCGTAAGTACCCATGATTGTCAAGTAAATTTTATATCGACTGACTGAATTTTGTACCGACTTATTCGACGACGGATCTCGCTAAAACTCGAGACTGCTGGACCAATTTAGGTGTTTTTTAATATTTGTGGAAGTCTAGGGAAAGATTAAATGGTGAGACCAAAAAAAAAAATAGATGTACGTGATGCGAAGTTCACTAAGTCAACTAGTCATAATATAAAAATAAAATAATGTTGTTTTCGAAACAATCCGTTTTCCGTGCGCAAAATATTCTTGCTGCCAGCGGGTGTAAAAATAAAAACTATGTTTGGCCTACGAATAAAAATACCATAGAAGTATTTCTTCCTACGAAACTCACACTCAAAAACGGCCCCGGTCTCTCGTCTTTACCAATGAAATGAGCGGAAGATGTGCTGCAGAGTTAATCACTCTATGATTGGTTCATTCTGTGCTCCATGCGTGACGACGTGAACGTTCATTGGGCGATAGTAAGTTAAAGCGTAATTGATGATTCGTTTTATACAGAAACGTGTAACCATTGACTTAATTGATGTATGTCCCGTCGAAATATCTATGTACCTCGCAAGATGGCGGTCTGACGGTGGCAGGTGCATAGACATTATGCCAAGTAAACTCGCTTTGATTGGTAACACAATTGACAAGCCTCGCCCACCTTCCCACAATTGAACGTGGGGACATTTTTTAGCGCTAGTTAGACATGTATGTTTTTTACTATCACTGTGCTTAGCGCATTGAAAACAGACTGTACTACGGAACATGTCACGAAAAAGATGAACATGCCCCGCCTTTATAAAACTTTTCTGTTTTGTGGCTCGTTTCTCGTGCTCCGCTACCCGCGCTGGGCTCCGCTTAATATTGAAAAAGGGAAAGAGCGTAATTTAGTCCACCCTGTCTAATTTACAGAGCCACTGTCTTGTCTCGTATTACAATTTGACTGACCCCTGTAGTCTCGACCCTGCAAGCGTTCTTTACTAAATATATTGGACATGTTGCGTTAAGGGCGCGGTGGATTTCTAGGAAGCCAGTATAATAAGACTAGTCTCTGTTTTATTTCTGGGAAGACTCGCTAAAGTAGTCTTACAGCTTTGGTAGCTTAATAAGATAAACATAAATAAAGAGCCTTCATTAATACCTACACAAAAACAGAATTTATGACTTCAAAAGGCCATCTGTAGTCTTATTAAGTAGTCTCTCTCTTATCGAAAGTTTGATCCGACTTTTATTTTGCTGTCTCTACTATGTGGTCCACTAGCAAGTGCAAGGTCTGCCTCTTTTTCTTTTGTCTGGGAGATCCTTTCCACAAAGTTGTTCTGTTTGTCCATATGTCTTGAAGTATCACAGCCAAGGGCCTGATATGTAATTATTATTGCGACCGTAGAAAGAGATAAATACAGTTGTCAATAGGATATAATTGAGAGCTGCACGTTTTTTTCTGCCCTTGTCCGTTTATTACTTTTTTTGTGCGCCACCGGCCAGAACAGTGGCAAACAAAGTTAGCGTTTGATAGTAAAGTTTTATTTTTAACTAATTACGGAGCACCCGTTGCATATTTTTAAAGTGAATTTGTTAAATGGTACAAGTGAATTGCTGTGTAAAGGGCTACAGTGGCCGGTCGGATCAAAAAGATGAAAAGTCTGCCTTCCATACGTAAATACGTTATTTCGAAACAGATCTTTGTTTAATATAAGCAATAACTGTAGATTACAGTAGATTAAGCCTATTTCTTTGTGAAATAAGACAAAAAGAAATAAATCAGTACTAAAATCGACTTCAAAACAAAACATATTTTTCGGTGTTAAAAAACCCCCCATGACCACCTTTTTACAAATTTTATTGACCACAATACATTAGCAAATACCCACCTGACAAGTTGTCATGAGTGCAATAAGCAACTTGCAATGCAAAAATACTGGTCACAATTCATACGAAAGTAGAAAGATGATTCACGAGCTTAACTTAGGGGTCAGCTATTGCCAGTTTCAACCATTCATAGCAAACGGTGGTAGCCTAGTGGGTAGAACATTGGACTCGGAAGCGGGAGACCCAGGTTCGATTCCCAGTGCGGGCATGTACCTATGACTTTTCTTTCTAAGTTATGTACATTTGTGAAGTTATAGTAGCAATACCACTCGCTAACGGTGAAGGAAAACATCGTGAGGAAACCTGGGTGTCTGAGCTATTCACATACCTCAGCGCTTGAAATCGCCAATCCGCGGTGGGCACGCGTGGTGATTAAGCCCATACTCTCTCTCTAAGAGAAGGCCTGTGCCCTACAGTGGGACGTATATAGGCTGCTTATGATACATACATACATAAACTCACGCCTGTATCCCAGAGGGATACGCAGAGACCAGGGACTGCCACTTGCCACGATCCTGACAAATCACTTTCGCTTCCTCAACATTCATTAATCGTGCATGCACCCTCGCTGGTTTCGGGTAACGTACTGTTTATCTTTTCAAGCATATTAGAGAGAAATAGTGATTATAACCCTTAGAGTGGCGACCTGGCCACCGCGCCACCATTAGCATCAATCAATCAGCCCGTATTCCTCCACTGCTGGACATAGGCCTCCCCAAGGCACGCCACTTCCCTCTATCCTAGCCATCTTCAACCAGCCACTACCGGCAATCTGCCTCACATCGTTGGTTCAACAAGCCGGTGAGCGTCAGACGCTGCGCTTGCCAGCTCGTTCGCATGACCTTCGAAAAACATGTGTGATCAAGCCTTTGTCAGTTTGTTCAGTTTGGAGTTTTTTTGTCCATTTTTTCTCCAAAATGATCTAGATTTTGAAATGGACACCTAGTTTAACTTGTAACGTTCATTAAGTCGCAGTTTCTATGCTACTTTGAATAAAAAAAATTGATTTTGATTTTGATTGATTATATGATACGTACTCGCAGCGTCTGTCAATTAATAACATTAGATAATAACATTGAAAACTCATTAAATAATTAGTTTACTGCCAAAGATATCTTTTGTTTTTACTAATCTCTTCTGTAATAACCCTTTCGCACTATATTAAAGCATATTTTAAGTTCTATATTACATATTTTTTAACCGACTTCAAAAAAGGAGGAGGTTATCAATGCGACGCGTATATATATATATATATATATATATATATATATTTTTGCTGTGTTTCGCATAACTCAGTCAAATCTCAACAATTCTATTTTGGTTCGAATAGATCTAACGTCTCATTGGTCCCATTTTAATTTGGGGAAGATCTGATGAAGACCTTCAGAGATGGAGAACGGAACTCTTCAATGGACAGCAGTAAATAAGCCCTAATGGGGCCCATCCTTTAGTAATATCCGTATGTTTCATAAAATAGCATAAAAGTAGTCCCAAGTTACTTTGGTGATGTTCGGTTGAAGATTTGCGAATTTGGAAATTTAGAACATCAAATTTTAAAGCAACGAATTAAGGAAGGTAAATTATGGTTATAAGAAGTATAATTTGTAGTCGGTGCCCAGTTTCATGAACAGCACATATATTTTGGGCACCGACTCCAAATTATACTTCTACAATACCTGCATGTAGGTATACATACTTCTAATTATTTAAATTATTTCAAACTTTTTAGTGCACTAATATTTCGAAGTCAGTTTTTATTAATTTTTTTTCAATTTGATTTAAGGCATTCTGGAATTCTGTTTACTTCGTCCAATCGAAATTCAGGTGAGGCAACTTCATTTCTATGATGTTTACGTTATGGACAACCCTGTTTGGTTTAAAGACTCTTAATAGTTGTAATATGAGGTATAATATAGAAACTTGTGAAAGTTCAACAGTTTTGTATTATTCTCCTACTTTACCGGGATCTGATTGTGGTATTTGAAATTTAAGGGTCGGAATATTATTAGAAATATATTATACCATTTTATTATTTTTTTTTGTTGCACTAACGCGTGCTGAGGACAATTTGAAAAACCTACTTAGCGGCTAAAAAATCCACCCATGCTGGGACTTGAACCCGCGACCTCTGGCTAACCGTGCCAGCGCTCTCCCAACTGAGAAGTTTGTAAAGAGGTTCGAAATTTCGCCGATGCCTACACTTGCCCATTAGCTCAGTTGGGAGAGCGCTCGCACGGTAAGCCAGAGGTCACGGGATCAAGTCCCGGCATGGGTGGAATTTTTAGCCTCTAAATAGGTTTATATTATACCATGTTAACATTTTATTTACAAATCACTATTCTGGCTTCTATTTAATATTTAACTAGAAATTGAGTTGCGAATAAGATACATGGGAACTGTAACTTACTAGCAAGTAATAATTAAACAACTTTTTTTCAGGCGACATTTTTCACAGCACATTTGATTTTGTGCTGAGCTGTCCTATTAAAACTTTCCAGTCAATGAAAGTTTTAACAAGCACTGCGCATGATCGAGTTACTGATAACAACTCTTGCTGTATCACCTATCTGGGGGGATACTCTCGATTAATTAGAAGTAACTACGAGCTAGTTATACGCGAGCGCTAGAACTTACGAGGTTCAAGTAGTCGTTTGCCCTTCGCTTAAAACCCAGCGGTGACAAAATGGTACATCCCACTTTGACTGCTTCGTTGATCTAGCGATAACACGTCTGATTACCACGCTGGAGGTCGTTGGCTCTAATCCCGCTGGCGGCCGCCGTCTATTTAAACATAAACATAAACATTTACATACAGGCACATACATTGCTTATGGCCCCACACTAGGATACCCTGTGTCGTGGGAACCAGAAACAACGACATCACAAACATGTAAACATCCAAGACGTGGGTTTTTTTTTTGTCCCCAGCCGGGATTCGAACCCTGGACCTCTCGCATGGTATGCAGATGCACTACCGCTGCGCCACGAGGTCGTCATTTGTACAAATGGCCTAAGTCTGGCTGTATTTCCATGTTCGTAATATCATTGCCTGGTTACCATAGCACAGGTTATCCTAATTTGGGGTTGTGTTGCGTAAAAGTTTATAAATTATATTAATTAATTAATGAATACATTAAAACAAACTGGACACTTTAGCACCGTCCCACATCCAGGCCACCTCCACAAGAGCCGGCGCTGCGGCATCAAGTGCAGAAGCCATCAAGCGGCGCAAGTACGCGACTCTAGCACAGAGTCACGTATTTGTGCCGTTTGGTGTCGAGACACTAGGACCATGGGGGCCCGAGGCGCGACTGCTCTTCAAAGAACTATCGTCGCGCCTCATCGACACAACCAGGGACCCCAAATGGCTATTACCTCGGGCAGACGATAAGTCTCGCTATCCAACGAGGTAACATAGCCAGCATACTAGGTACCCTTCCCAGAGGCGGCGATCTGGGCGCAGTTTTCTATATTTAGTTATTTTTAATAATAAATAGTGAATACAATGTTATAAAACAAACTTATGTATAAAAAAAAGTATATCACAACAAAATTATTTGATACCGAGAAGGATTTTAATCCCTAATAAGTTAGGTTATCAAAATACATCTGCTCATTGATCCACGCTTCCACATAAACCAGAAAATTTCCACCAAAATATGTTATTGTGTTTCTTGGGATTTAAATAAACATAAAATATCACTATTAGCTGCTCTAACTTTTCGGTTTTCAGGATAAAGGATGACTAGTTTAGGTGACCACCGTGACACAAGTAGCAATAAAATTACAACAATTTCAATGACCATCATTATAATAATTAATTCACGTAAACTAGTTTTAAACAAATGACATTTACTTGTTATCAAATTCTACTTAATGCTTACATTATCCTTACCAATATTATAAACGCGAAAGTTTGTATGTGTGGATGGATGTTTGTTACTCTGTCACGCAAAAACGGCTGACCGGATCCAGATAGATAGATTATAGTCTGGATTAGTACATCGGCTATTTTTTATCCCGGAAAACACATCAAAATTACCACGCGACATAAACACAGTGGAACTTTACAAGTTGTACGGAGAGGATTGCTACACTTACCACCTCATTTGGATGTGTTTTATGCTTATTTTTCTGCATTTCTAATCGAACTGAAACTAAACTTACTCCGCTGGCTCAGCGGGTCTTGGCCTCTGACACAAGAAGTGGTCACCACTTGTCCCTGTCCTGTACGGTCTTTTGCCCATCGCCCGCGTGGAGCTCACGCAAGTCCTTGGCCACTTCATCCTTCCAGCGATATCTGGGGTGGCCAACCGGTCCCAACATCATCGGAGAAACGACATCCTACCGAATCCGTTGGCACGGTCACATAGAAAGGATGGGAGAGGATCGGGTGTTGAAAAGGGCATATTTGGGGCCACCAAGCGATCAACTATCCGAGGCGTAGCACTAAACGAAAACTAGTGAAATATGAAATACCTAAACACTCTAATTACTATGGATCTCGGCTAAGTAATTGTTTAGTACCTGCCATTTATAAAAGCTTCCCCTAGGAATTATGTAAATAAAGTCTCAAAAAAGCACAATTTAAAAGGATGCTTAAGCGCTTTGTTTTAAGCAGTTTGTAAACCCATCCTATGCTTCTGATTTAGAAAGTATTATCGATACTGTTTGTTGTTTAGATTGTGTAAGTTACATAAAGATTGTTACCAAGAGCTTGCCGATAAACTGCATTGGCAGTTTGGCAAACCAATAAAATTGTGGTTGTTCTTGTTTTACTGAGTAAAATAAAGAAATAAAAAAAAAAGCTGAAACTATGGTCTTGTTCTTCTGTATCCTGGCTAGAGATTCAGTCCGATTTCAAAGCTCTTTTACACCCAGCGACATTAGCTGGAGCCAGGACACCTTGATAGATTCTTCTAAACATTTTAAAATGGATGCGGCGATGGTTCTAGTACTAGTACTAGAAACTAGTACATTAGAAGCGAGTTCCACGAGAAATACGTGTGGTGTTACTTTGAATGATTAGGATATTTAGACGTATAGAGAGCATGAATGAACGAAGACTGAGGAAAGAAATATATCGAGCGAATATGGGTGGAAGAGTCGGTAAGGGACACTTTAGATCGACATATGACAACTAAATATGGGATGTGTTAGGGAAGGGTAGGATAAAAAACGGCTAGCGTCCATGCAGCGACCAACGATAGTTGATGAAGGGAAAGAGATTTATCAGGATCGTAAGAAGTGGCAATCATTGGCCTCTGCCTACTTCTTTGAGATACAAGCGTGAGTTTACGAATGTATATAAGCTGGTGTATTCAAGGAACTGCCTTGGATTTTACATAATGATTGCGTTTTTCTATGTTGGTGTATTACGGTCACTACTAGGCGTGGAACTATTTGCGTTCTCAGAATGAGGTATGCCAAAGGCACTGTAGTCGTAAATTACAGGGACTTATTGCTAATGTATATATTCCTCTTCCTCATTATCAGTGTCACCTCCACAAAAGCTGTCCCCGTCTCTAACATCGAACAAAATCTTTTGGATGTCGGTCTTTCAGTCTCCTGTGTGCTTTCATTGAAAAAATACAAGTGTATTATTGACGAACGAAATCTAATCGGAGGACGAACAGTTATTTCTATTAAAATTTAATGTCCATTGTCACAGTGGCTATAAACACAAAAAAATAGTTGTAAGATACGTTTATTACACTAATTAGTAACAACCACAGGTACATTGTTACACCGAACACTACCGAAATAAAGATAAGAACAGCATATACAAACAGTTTACTCACATTCCTCTGCGACAAAATTGATCTTGAAAATGTAACTAATAGGTACGCTCCAGAAAAAACTACAACTTTCGACACAAAAAAATCGTTTCTAATGTAGGTAGAATAGTGAACCTGTTTTACAGGCAAAGAATGGCTCTTCGTGAAACTAGAAGTATCAATCGTTGACCAAAGATTGCACTGATAATAGTTTTATCGGCCAAACGTAGATGGCCAGCGTTGCTAATCACCTAGGCTGATTGATCGGTTATATAAGAACCTATTTAGAGGCTAAAAATTCCACCCATGCCGGGACTTGAACCCGTGACCTCTGGCTAACTGTGCCAGAATTTAAAATTGTCCTCAGCACGGTTTATTGCAATAAAATAAAGAAGAATATAATCGGTTATGCAAGGTTAACAAAACTTCCTTTTTGAAATGCATACCGCGACGCGTTAATTTCACAGTTTATCAGTATTTTTGGTTCTCTGCGAAAGATCCAATCAAAAGCAGTAGACGCTTTAATGTGCAAAAGTTGTATTCAGTCGTGCAAGCAGGTTATCAATATTCATTGTGCAAGCGTAGATCACCGTTCGTGATGTCAGGATCATAGTCAGGGTTCGGAAGGCCGGATTGTTGAAAATAATTAGCAATTAAATCCAAGACAAACCAGAGCTAAATCAAAGCGCCACTGACAAAATGTAAGCGTATTTCTAATCTGTGCCATATATTAGATCAGGGTTTCTCAAACTTTTAGCTTCGATTGTGAATCCTTTATTATAAGACAAAAAACTACCCCACCCTAATCTGGCTTAATTCTTAAATCTTATCGCGAATAAGCTGCGATCATCTAATGAATCCCTATAAGAACTTTAAGAATCCCTGAATTATATGACAACCTCAGACGAACGAAACTTTCTATGACATTTATTTCAGGCAAGAACACTCTTTATTGCTAACAATAATAGGGTGACACATAACATAACATAAGCAGCCTATATACGTCCCACTGTAGGGCACAGGCCTTCTCTCAGGGAGAGAGTATGGGCTTCATCAATCAGCAATCACGACGCGTGCCCACCGCGGATTGGCGATTTCAAGCGCTGAGGTATGTGAATAGCTCAGACACTCAGGTTTCCTCACGATGTTTTCCTTCACCGTTAGCGAGTGGTATTGCTACTATAACTTCACAAATGTACATAACTTAGAAAACCAAGTCATAGGTACATGCCCGCACCGGGGATCGAACCTGGGCCTCCCACTTCCGAGTCCGAGGTTACCACCGCTCGGGTTGTACATTTAACGGATAGGTTGACACATTTAATTTTATAAATCGTTATAATACGGAAAGCAATGTGAGAAAGGCTTTTCTGTAGACGGGGATCGATTATTCTGCGCTTACGTGGTGGTTGCGAGCGGGATCTTTTGGGTCGTTGTCCGTTCCTGTCTATCTCAAGGCGTGCACACTAAGCGTTTATGTCACTGATTCACCTCAATAATTGAATTAATAATAAAATCCTTTATTTACTTTGATACTTATTTTCACTTTAATTGAAAAATTGTTTGATAACATCCAGAGAAAAGCTGAACGTTTATTATAATTATATCATATGGCTCGCAAAATGTAGGAAGTCCATTTACTGTCCCAGTTTTAGGGATCCGTATTCAAAAAGGAACCGTTATAGTTTCGCCATGTCTGTCTGTCTATCTATCTAGCTCAGAAAAGACTAGTACAGGAAAGCTGAATTTTGGCCTAGATATGCATATTAATTACGACGACAAAACTGTAGAATAAATACATTAAAAAAATTAAGGTGCATCCCCTACACGTAAATTAGGATTTTTTCTCGTTAAACCCATAGTGTGGGATATCGTTAGATTGGTCGTTTAAAATATTGTGGCTGTAGGGCAACCATTTTTCAATTTAGGGGCCCGTTAGCAAAATATAAAGCTTCAAGCGCATTTTTCGTTAAAGTAAAGCGTCCGCTCTCCTCTCCCTGCTAAACAGTTGTCTGTAAAAACGTGAATTGTTTCAGGGCAGTAGCACATTTATAATGAAATTAAAGTTAAAAGGTATACTATCACAGCTAAGTTGACTTTACAAGTTAACAAGTAATAGTCGACCAACCCTGAAAATTAGAATTTGGTACATATTCCATTCCATTACTTTGATAATGTTGTTAGTTGTGTAAACCAATCAAGAAATACCATCTTCTATGCAACTCTACTTCGCGTGGCCTGACACGTACTTAGCTGGTTTTTAGGTTTATTTTTCCCAGGCTGCAGAGAAAAACCTTAGATCGGTGCTTTTCATGAAAAATCAGGGAGCATTTCTGACCATAAAGTATTGAGAAAAAAAAATAGCCCTGTGTTTACGCTAATGTCCCGCAATCACATTGACTCTACCCGAAGTGCATCCGAAATTCGTTGAATGCAGTGTAAAAAGAATTAATTCTAGAATCGAGACAGAAATGTTGCGTTGATTGGGAGACTTGAAGAGGATGAAGGAAGAAAGATTGATGAAACAAATATGACGGGAGAATGTGGGTGGAAAGGCTGATAAGGACGTCCCAGCCGGACATACTTATAGTACAGGCGACAAATTGGGAATGTATTAGCTCAAGTAGGTCAAGGTGAAGATAAAAAGTACCCGAAACCGGAGTGCGTGCTTGCAACGTCTAATCAATGTTGGTGGAGCGAATGAGGTCTGTCAGGATCGTGGCAAGTAGCAAACCCTGATCTCTACCTACCCCTCAGAGATGCAGGCGTGAGTTTATGTAATGTAATGTAATGCAGAGTGCACTGCATTGACATATCTATCACGACTGAACTGCAATATTCAAATTTGTTGAGACTATGAGCAAAGCTATGTGCTCGTGAAAAGTCATGGCTGTAGGCTACAAACAAAGGCTTATTCTTGGGACATGACGTGACCGATATCCCGAGGGTAGGATTATTATTTTGTCTCTGAGTTTTAGGGGGAGCCATTGTGACTAGACGCACACACGATAGTTAGATCTAAGATTTCCGCACCTAGCCTCATAGTTGAGCTATTTGTGCGTATCAAGCGCTGAGGTATGTAAACACCTCAGACAAAGGGCAAGACAAAAAGTACGCGAAACCGGCGTGCGTGCATGCAACGACTTATGAATGTTGAAGAAGCGAAAGTGATCTGTTAGGATCGGTGCAAGTGGCAGTCCCTGGTCTCTGCCTACCCCTCTGGGATACTGGCGTGAGTTTTTGTATGTAGATATGTTAGTTAATAGTATTATTACAAAAGTCACACATGTTTGTTTGTTTGTTCGTTTGTTTGTTTTGTTCGTTCGTTCGTTCGTTGGTTCGTTAGTTCGTTAGTTCGTTCATTCGTTCATCCGTTCGTTCGTTCGTTCGTTCGTTCGTTCGATCGATCGATCGATTGTTCGTTCGTTCGTTTTTTCGTTCCTTCGTTCGTTTGTTTGTTTGTTTGTTTGTTTGTTTGTTTGTTTGTTTGTTTATTTGTTTGTTTGTTTGTTTGTTTGTTTGTTACAGTTATTGCACAATAAAATACATTAACAAAAATTAAACTTAAATAACAGGCTTGTGATATACAATTTGTGCAAAGGTGGACTTTTTCAAAAGAAAATTTCTTCCAGCCAGGCTAGAAATTGTTTTATGTTAGAAAAGACAGCGAGGTAGGGCAGATAAAGTGCAAACAAAACCTATTGCTACCTACATTTTAATATAAAATACTACTTACTAATATACATACAACTTACACGAATGTCTTACATAAATGTAAGAATGAAAGAATCATCTAATTTAAACGTAAATATATACACTAAAAAATAATAAACATACATATAAATATATCACACAGTTTTCAATTATAATCATAATATTATTATAGATTAGAATTAACATTTACGTAACTTAGACAACAATCGAACACATGACCTTTCGAATGGAAGGTTGCTCTACTCTGCCGTTCTACCGTTCTACCTTTCTACTGTTCTACCCGCCCGTTCTACCTGTCTACTTTTCTACCCTCCCGTTCTACCGATACGCTACCACAGCTCTACGCCCACATGATAACGAGACACGTTCAAGTTCAACTTAATTTGATGCCTACTGTTTAAACCAAGGACTGGATCGGTTGAAACTAAACTAAAGTACGCTATAAGAAACAAAATACTCAATGACATAACATAAGATAAGATAAGAATATTCTCTTTTGCACACAAGAAACAAAAGACATAAATAAAAGTTCATACTTACTTTTTTTGCTATATACGTAATTTACCATTTTCTTATAACTCTCTTAGAAAACCTATTTGGTTTGGCTAAATTCGAAATAGTAACTTTCACCAAGCAAACAACGTGATTCTTTTTAGGGTTCCGTACCCGAAGGGTGCCAAACGGGACTATTACTAAGACTTCACTGTCCGTCTCTCTGTCTGTCGCCAGGCTGTATCTTATGAACCGTGATAGCGAGGCAGTTGAAATTTTTGCCGCTATAACAACAAGTACCAAAAACAGAATAAAATAAATATTATTTATTTGCTCGTTAATAACAATGGCAACAGGTAGACGCTTGAAATATTCACAGAATTATTAGTTCTATATTCGCTTCAAAAATAAATAAATAAATAAAAATGAAATAAATATTAAGGGGGCTCCCATACAATAAAAGTGATTTTTTGCCGTTTTTTCTCGATCATTCAGAAATCAGAAATCGATAATTTATTTCAACGTAAAGAATTTACATTCTGTTTGCTGAATGTCAATGTACTATGTTAGCCGCTGCCTTCAGGCCGTATTTGTAGTGGAGAAAAAGGCAGCGGGAAAAAAAACTCCACTCTGACCATCTTTTCTCAAATCATCTTAAACTTATACATCAAAACCTTCCGTGATTTCGTGATAGCCACCAATAACTTTAAAAGCCAAAATAACACTTCTTACAAAAGTAGGAAAAACATTAATGCTGCGGCCAGACACACGATTGTGTCTAATCTTCATCTTTGATGTATAGATAATGGTACGGAACCCTTCGTGCGTGAGTCCGACTTGCATTTGGCCGGTTTTTTTTTTGTTGCTAAAGTAAAGTAAAATAAGATTTACTAAAATAACTCACTAACAGCAGCAGTTGTTACATACTTAATTAATTTATAAAAGAGGTGCGTACGTCCATAATACATGATTCAATTGCAGTCCACAAACTAGGCAAGGCCTGTATCTTGGAGACTGTATTAGTAATAGTAACTTTCTGTACTGTACAGAATACGTTTTCTATTGCAAACTTTTTACGCAACACGACTTTGAAGCTTTTAAAAGTTTCAAAGCTTTTCAGTTTTCTTGAGGAAAAAGTCAAAATTCCACGAGCAACAATGAAAGAGCCGCGCTCCCGTTAACTTTTTTTATTGTGAGGTCATGACTTCTCTTGATGTCCAAGTCAGTTTCAATGCTTTTTAAGGAGACAAACCAAATATTGTTGATATAATAATGAACACTATAACTAATAAAGTTAGTTTTGACCAATATTAATCAGTAGGATAATAAAATGTCACTGACATAAATTATAATTTGAGCGGGCAAAATTTTCAAACCAAGCCGATACATCATCATCATCATTCAGCCACAAGAAGTCCACTGCTGGACATAGGCCTCCTCCATGGCTTTCCAAAAAGACCGGTTGGAAGCGGCCGGCATCCAGCGTCTTCCTGCCACTTGGATGAGCTTGTGGCCACTTGTGGCTGATCGTCCTACGCTGCGCTTGCCGATATGTGGTCTCCATTCGAGAACTTTACAATACAAGGGTTAATTTAAATGTCTGTTGTGTTTGGCGCTTTTCAACTCAAAACCAAGCAAAGTACCCCGTATTTCGTAGGTCGTGGGTTCGATTTCCACTGGCGGCCGCCGTACATTTGTACAAATCGCCTCGGTCTGGGTGTATTTCCGTGTTTGTGATGATCCTGCTGAATTACCATAGCACAGGGCATCCTAGTTTAGGACCAGGAAAGTTCTGTTATGTGGAAATTGTGTTGTGTGTTGCTGTGTATTTTGTGAAAGAAAGGCCACTAGCCACCTGTACGCTACTCGATAAGAAAAGCATTTGCGTCCCTCACCAATAAGGTAAAAACACGCCCCGGGCAATCAATTAACGCGGCGAGTTTATTCGCAAACAGGCCAGCCACGCCTGCCCGTTACACTATATGTTTGCCTTGGGCATTCCCTCATTGCTTATGACCTGGGGGGACACTGTGGAACTACGGGACTAACCTACTTCCAGGATGTCATTACTTTAAGGCAGGTAGTTACTTTTAGTTAGACCTGAGATTTATGCACTTAGCGTCATAGTTGGGCCATTGCACGCAGCAGGCGCTGAGGTATGTTAAAATCTCAAACACTAGGGTTTCCTCACGATATTTTCCTTACCAGTTAGCGAGTGGTATTGCTGTTACAACTTCACAAATGTGTGTAACTTACGTGTCCCGGCGGATGCCTGGTAAGGCGGATATCTGCCGGGACACCTAGTGAGGCGGGAAGACGGTAGGTAGACCAGGGCTATCACAGAGTGGCGCCCGGGAACATGCCCACGGTCAGTGGGCAGACCATCAGCCCGATGGGTGGACGCAATAGCTGAGTCGGCGGAAGGTCCGTGCATGCGGATGGCAAGGGACAATAAACATAAACATAAACATTTACATACAGGCACATACATTGCATCTAGCCCCACACTAGGATACCCTGTGTCGTGGGAACCAGAAACAACGACATCACAAACATGGAAACATCCAAGACCTGGGGTTTTTTTTTTGTCCCCAGCCGGGACATGGCATTTGGGGGAAAATGCCTGTATAACAGTGGGCAGCAATGGGCTGATGATGATGATGATCTGGCGAGACTCAGGAAACTTTTAAAACTGCAGAGAACTTTTCAGCTTCTCAACACCATTGTGTATTTTATAGAACACGAAAAGCAAATGACAAAGCAATCGAATTTACCTACATCGACAGTTATTACAACATTATAATTATTCTTGAGTACAGAGTTATATTTTTGTGTCTTTAGTAGCAATGTTGTATCTCTTTTGGAGATTAATCGTTTTGAATAGCTCGGGCGTCCGTAGTAACCTCTCAAGCAGACTTTATATTTTTACGATGACCTTTTGCGCCACTTTCTTTATTGGACTCGAATCGCTCGATAAAAAAATACTTTATCTACACTCATATTATAATCTTCAAATTAAGAATTCAAAGGTAAACACATATTGACAGGCTTTAAACAATACATAACTTTAAAGAAAATTAAAAAAAAAGTGTAATATAAAGTTACATTAAAGGTCTGATTTTTCACTTTATGTTACAGTTATTTTTTTTAAAGTGTTGCTGTGATCACGGAACAAAACTTAAGTTTTTTTTTTAATGTCAAAAGTTGACTCTATAAAAAACCTAATTTCATTTTCGTGGTACCAAAAGTGCAACTAAAAATACCTAAAATTGCGCGCGCAAAACTGAGTGCAGACGATTGAATGTCAAGATACTTTTGTCGAAATTGCGCCATTTTGTATCAAAAATAACCGTAGATTTATGTATAGTACAAAGCTTGTCAAACGTGTTTTCCTTTGATTCCTTACTTTGAAGACATGAGTGTAGATAAAGTAGTGTATGAGACTGCACATAACTTGGTATTAAAACACTCGCGAATGCTATTAAAAAACTCGCCAAGGCTCGTTTTTTAAAATCTCGCTCGTGTTTTAATAACCCTCATTATGTGACAGTCACATAAACTACTATTTCGTTACAGCCGCATGCAATTTAAATGGCCTTTGAGCTGTTAAGGTTATCTCCTGTGGAAATAAAATAAAGCATTCGGTATCACCACATTAATTTGTCCTACGTCAAGAATTTAGGGTTCATAGCGTGAGTTTGACGTAGACTTGGCTGTTTCTTTTATTCTTCTTCTCAAAGTGCCTTCTCCATCACTGCCTCGCTGGTCTAGCCGTTAAGGCGCCTAGCTACCAAAACAGAGGTCGTGGGTTGGATTTCTTCCGGGGCCCGCAGTACATTTATACAAATGGGCTCAATCTGGGTGTATTTTCATGTTTGTGAAGTCCTTGCCTGGTTATCATATCTTATCTTTCCTTCCACCTTGCCCATCATCACAATCGGACATAGTTACATAAATACATGCGAGCCAGACACATTACCCTCCTTGGAGGCTCCGCCGCAGTCGGGTAAAAATGGAAAGTTGAAGAAAACGTACAAAAGAGTTTGTAGATTCGAATTGGCATGTTCCAGGACTTGCGCATTTTAAAGACTTCCCGGTACAGGTTACAACGGCTGTACCTTAGATAAAATGGGACGAAATTAATTGCAGCAAAATAATAAAAGTACATCGTGACTTACAACAAACAGTCTTAACAAGTATTGGAAAGTTCAAGTTATTGCTTTGCTTATGCAAAGCGTGTTAGAGGAAAAAATTATGATCCCATAGCTTCACTTCAATCAACATAACGAACGCGAAACAAAAGGGAAAAGTGCAAAAAGTGAGAAAGGTTGTTTCCTTTGTTGTCTCGAAGTTTGAAAATTAAGATTTTTTTCTGCGGCGTTTGCCAAATGACGTCTAAAGGCGTTGCGAAGTTGCTCGTGTTGATTTAATTGCTGAAAATAATTACGGCCTCAGTTTCAGAGTATTCTTTGTGTTTACGCTTCCGCGGCTCTCTAATAAACTGTCTAACAAGGCTTTTTGGAGTCCACCAGGGTGCAATAACGAGCTTAAGTGAAAAAGCTCCTGAGAGACAATGCCTTAAATACCTTTCGAGATATTACCCACTTCGCGAGACGTGCGCTCGGCGGCAATTCTTGTGCCGTTAATGCTCTTCAGTAACTACTGACCTTTATCAACCAAATAGGGTAGATATAAAGTGATATGTGTAGATAGTATTAAATATCTGATGTAAATTAATAATACCTACATCTGTTACTCTTGTGACTCCGTGTAAAAAAATACAATAATAAAGGAAAATAAATAATACATTGTAAACCATCATCCTCAGTGTCTCAGTGTATAACCATTGTGTGTTGCCAGTGATGACTTATGGATGTGAGACCTGATCCTCATAAGAAGGCTCAAGATCGCCCAACGAGCAATGGATAGAGAGCTATGTTAGGAGTTTCACTACGTGATCGAATCAGGAATGAGGAGATTCGCAGAAGAACTCGGGTTACTGATATAGCCCGAAGAATTGCTCAGTTGAAGTGGCAGTGGGCGGGGCACATAGCTCGGAGAACAGATGGCTGTTGGGGCGTGGACAGGCCCCCCACCAGATGGTCTGACGACCTGGTTACGGTTGTTGCGGGGAGTCGCTGTATGCGGGCGGCACGAGACCGGGAAGCTTGGAAAACTATTAGGGAGTCCTATGTCCTGCAGTGGGCGTCAAATAGCTGATAATGATGATGGTGAAACCATCATTGTTACACTCAACAGCCCCTTAGGGTCCTGCGACAGATTGAGTCTATAGTGAAGAGTCGGAAAAGGTTAGGGCACGTAAAATAATTTCAAAAATAGCATTCTTTCAACTCTTTGAGCAATGAACTTGACCAACGATGCACAGTGTGTGTGCAAATGTAAATAAAATTTTTTCGTCCCCCCATCTCGGAAAGAGTATTTTTGCTCTACCATATCTGAGTGCAAAAGCCGTTTTTATCCGCTAGAGGATAAAGTATATTGAATTTAGAACATATCGTGTGCACTAAGTTTGTAAATTCAAAACATCACTAAACCTATTTACTTCTACCTCCATGGTGCTGAATTTATCATACAACTTTTTTTAATTTGTTAAAAACTCAGACTCGGAACCTCTTTTGTGTTTTTTTTTGCATTTAGTCATTCCCTAACGCTCAGGATTCTAATTTTTAAATCTTTCGCTTGCTCGGTCATGAAAATTGAGCACGCGGTTAAAAAGCAACTTTGCACTCTTGTATAACAAATAACTATTATCATAAACAGACGGACGTGGGGCGCTTTGTGTAGAGTCACGGTCCACAGTCCTTGCTCTGCTGTCGCTCTGTTGTCTGTTAGTCTATACAGCGCGTTGCGTCTTTTCCGCGCCCTCGCCCCACGTCCTTTTTGTGTGCCCTACGCCTAAGCACGCGGTAGCAGATACATGCCACGGGGCAAAGCAATCTTTGTGATTTTTGGTGTCGCGGCAAAGGCTTCGGTCGATTGCTTGCGCGCAGTTGTGACGGTATGTCGTTGTACAATTTGGTTCACGAGGCAAAACGATAAACCACCACCACCACTGAACAGGACCGTGCGCAGCTACCATTATTAGCTACAATGTTAAAGGCTAATTAAACACTTAAACAACGCATTATTAAGCTGGCCCCTCAAGGAGCAATTATCATAAAAACGTAGTTTGGTTTTAGTTCCGAAACGAAATTCTGGATCTCAATGATACCTTAACAAGACGTTTAGAGGACAGAAATCAAGGTTTACTCGTGTTTATAACTGAGAATAACGGAATACGAAAGATTTTTATAGCCTCATAAGACTTTTTATAGAAACTATTCACAAGCCTATAATTTCTTTTTGATACGTTTATTTCCAATGTAACATAGTAAAGTGATAACTCCGTGTGGCGGCGGGTTAAGAATAGCGTCACCCCATTTCCTTCCGTGGATGTCGTAGAAGGCGCCTAAGGAAATCAATTACCAGGAGACGGGCAGCAGCGTCTTCCTGAGATTCCAACCGCATACGGCGATCGCCAACCCGCCTGCCAAGCTTGGCGATTATGGCAAAACTCACCCCTCATAGTAAAGTTATGAAAACCACGAAGGAGGCCTATGTATTGCAGTGGGCGTGAAATGGCTGATGATGAAGTTTATTTCCAATTATAAGCACGATTAAACCTCGATTTGTGTTCTCTAAATGTAAGGTAAAATTTCATTGCAATCCGGCATTTCGTTTGCAAATAAAAACTAAACTACGTTTGTTTGTATTGATCCTCGAGCTTTACTTGAGGGGCCACCTTAAATAGTCGCCTCGTTACGTTAAAATTGTACACAATCGGTCACTACTCTACTCCCTAGAATTTTTACTAAAGATTAATAAAAATAGCTTGATGCTGATAACGAGATCCTCTCTTTTTTATTAATTTATTCAAATAAAAAAAACTTAATGTAGGACACAAATTCGCCAAACTGCGAAGCAGTTTGTTGGCGGGGCGCTCTATCTCTTTGTCTCAAATTCATAGGATGTTAATAGTTTTGACTTCATCTATTGTGCTAGTAATTAATTTGAGTATACGACTCCTTAAAATTTGTCCGAAGGCACATACCTAAAAAAAGCCTCCTCCTCTAACCTCCTCCAATCACAAGTGAAGCATGGAAATGGCCGCCTTTCTAAGATGTCTCCATGCTTTAAGGATGCTTTTACATCTAGCACCCGTTTACCTTCCGCGTTTTTATTTTTATTTTATAAAACATTTGTGAAGTTTCAGTAGCAATACACTCGCCAACTGTGAAGGAAAACGTGAGGAATCCTGAGTGTCTGTGGCGTTCACATACTTCAGCGTTCGAAATTGCCAATTAACGATGGGGTTGCGTGGTAATCAAGCTACTCTCTCTCTCTCTCTCTGAGAGAAGGGCTGTGCCTTGCAGTGGAACGTATATAGCCTATATATAAAAAATATAAATGGCTGCGTAATTTCATTACTAATCAGCTGGATTCCCGATTTTTTGGCATCATGACCCGAATTAAAGAGCTCTCTTGTGATCAAAAGAACGCCAGGAATAATACTCAACCCTTTTTCCAACAACATTCAACCGAGGCCGAACGTTTGCATCAGTGAATCGTTCACGGAGTGTGAACGAGATCCTGTTCGTTCAAGTTCAATCGGGAAGATACAAAAGTACTGAGCTTTGGCCTAGCTTATTTTTCTTATTATACCGATAGGCTGGTGGTTAAGCTCCGTAAATCACCCGGGAATCAACAGCTTAGGAGATATTTAAATGTATACTTTACTAGCAGTGCCTGCGACTCCATTCGCATGATAGTTGAATAAGTCTATACAGCCTATGTCTACCCTAAGGATATAATATCTTTTATTAACATTATAATTATTTATATATATGAATCGATGTATTCTTATTGACAAACAAATTTCTTGAATCATAAATAACAACTTTATGACAGAAATTTATCCCGTATGTTATATTTCTCTTTTGATCTTTATTTTCTCTCAAAGAACCTTATTGGAAAATTAGGAAATGTATTTTTTTTTATTAACTTCGCTAGACCAAAAGTTTTTTACATTTTGTGATCTCCATCCCAAATATTAAGCCCCGAATCAAATAAACATTTTTTTTATTTACTTTTACCCGTTTCAACTTAACATGTAAAAAGAAAAGCGAAGACGGTCCACTTCATAGGGTAGGTTCACTTAATGAAGGTCACGCGCATTAACGAATGTGCGCACATGGATGATTTTATTTGGGAGCTCGTGTCGTGGAATGAAGTATCGAATGCTAAAATTTGGCATCCTAAGTCCCTTAATGACGTACACCTAAAGGAAAGGTTGTACCGGAATATTTACGATAAAATGTATACAAAACTTGGTACAAATGTAATCAAAATTTGACATAAGAACTGAACCATAAGAACGCTGATAGTTAGGCGTTCATTGCTTGCATGAGCCTTTACAATATTGTAACAACAATAAAATTATTCATCATCAGCCATTTGACGCCCACTGCAGGACATAGGCCTCCCTCATGGTTTTCCTAACCATGAGGGGTTTTGCCATAATCGCCACGCTTGGCAGACGGATTGGCGATCGCAGTATGCGCTTGGAATCTCAGGAAGACGCTGCTGCCCGTCTCCTGGTAATTGATTTCCTTAGTCGCTTTCTACGACATCCACGGAAAGAAATGGAGTGACGCTATTCTTAATCCGGCGTCACACGGAATTATTATTACAATAAAATTAGATATAAAATTGTTAATTTCCCGCAATTTTTCTATGGATTGTTTTAGTGTCCAGTATGAAATATTATTAACAACCTGGTATAACGGTATAAATAAATATATATAGATATTAAAGTGTAATTTTTTATACATATTTTTTCTTTTGGCCGGTTTTACGTTTTGCACTTTGTACTCTGTGCTATCGTGAAAACAATAGTAGTATGATAAGCATTAAATTTGTTGTGGTTTGTCGGTTTTTATTTCCGACTCGTACTTGCCGATTTTTTCGTGACGTCATAATGTCCTGTAACGGACTGTTGATTCGTTTATTAACAGCACAGAGAAAAAAAGGAGACATTCACGTCATTAGTAGCTTTCATTTGACGATAGCGGTAAAGCAAGCCATTCGTCTGTTGCCTGATCGATCCACCAACCAACCATCTAAAGACGGGAATTTGAACCCTCTGCACCTTTCAACTGTGTGTTCGGGCGCATTCTACCGAAAATAATCCACTCTAATTATTGGAAGACTGGGCCCCATCGGAAACTTTACTAATAAAGTGGGGGTCGGGGAGCTAAGATACCATTCTGTTAGCGAAGATGCTGCTTTCTTGTTGAAGCAGAATAGAATGTTTGTTTACGGGCTTTCACCTATTGGATACTGTAGTGTATTGAAGGTATAAAATAGGCTTTGCAGTTATCATAACGTCAGATAATATAATGGTTAGTAGGTAGGTACAATTCATAAGCAACCTATATAAGTCCCACTGTAGGGCACAGGCCTTCTCTCAGAGAGAGAGTATGGGCTTAATCACCACGCGTGCCTACCGCGGATTGGCGATTTCAAGCGCTGAGGTATGTGAATAGCTCAGACACACAGGTTTCTTCACGATGTTTTCCTTCACAGTTAGCGAGTGGTATTGCTACTATAACTTCACATATTATGTACATAACTTAGAAAACAAAGTCTTAGGTACACGCCCGCACTGGGAATCGAACCTGGGTCTCCCGCTTCCGAGTCCAATGTTCTACCCACTAGGCTACCACCGCTTCGGTACAATTACAATGTCTTATTTCGTGTAATTTTTGTAGCCATTCATTAGTATATATTCTAAGAATAATGTATTGAGGGTGGTGGTGACATTGTAAGAATGGCATTGTCTAGCTGTGCCTAAATTACATATGTCAGTCTACAATAAATAGTCTTGGAAGCAATACGTTGTCTCTGTCTACTCCTTCACGCCGATAAAAGCTGCTTAGGAAAGACGAGATACAAATCGATAGTGTTTAGTATATTCTACTTGACAAATCTTGATACATTTATTTATTCGTCTTTATTAGCAACATAAACAGTGTTCATACGTAACATTCACAATATGCTACAAACTAATAATGTGCAATATGTACATTGATTGTAGAAGCTTGATAATGTACTAGAACTATACTTTTATAATTTTTACAAGAGACCATCTTTTGACGACGATTTTCTTAAGCTTTCTTAGAGAGCGGTGACGAGTCCGCCTTTGCACAATTTTGTTTATCATAAGCCTGTTATTTATGTTTTTTTTGTTAATGTTTTTTTATTGTGTAATAAAGTGTAACAAACAAACAAATGAGGCGTGATGCTCTTTATTCGTTTATGTTTATGTTTACAAAACGAATTATTAATTATTGGGCTTATAAACTAAAGTAAGATCGTTGAAAAAATTATGACAATTGTTTTTGAAGTTAAATCTAAATAAACTTTACTAGATGAAAGAAAGGCCCGGAGGCAGCAAACCAGTGCTGAGGTCCCAACCGTAAAGCTATCAAAACAAGTGTTCGTCCTTTGGCACTGCTGGGATGAAAAGGCGTTTGATGTTTTCACGAATTCTCGAAAACATAAGTCAAATACTTTGATATAGGTGTCAGCTTAAGCAAGTCAGGTGATTGACTCATTAATTGCCTCACGTTCATTTATTTCATTTTGAACTTAATTCCAGAGTTAAGAACGTGCTGTTTTAAGAAATAGTGCTTACGAAAGTTTTAGTACCAAAATATTTTATTCATACATTCAAGATTGGTCTTAATGAGTAGCTACAGTGGGGTAGTACAGTTTTAGTAACATAAAAAATGTTTGGTCGTTTTTTCAAATTCAATATCTTTGATAGGCTATAGCTTTATAAAACTACCATTTTCTACGATTAGGTACTCTTTTAGTTTATAAATTTATTGAAAAAAGACAACTTGACTATTATGTTAAAAGAAAAATAGGTTGCCGTGCAAGGTGGTAAGGTAAGGATGTATAAAATAATATTTAATTATGATTTGGTGAGTTGGAGGCATTATTCAGCATTTTGCTGAGTAACGATAATTTTCTTAAACTTATGTTTTATTTCGAAAAAAAAACTGAAAAAAATCTGTGTTTTTTGCCTGCACTTGTCTTTTTCTAAAAAGCATAGAAAAGTTTGATAATGTACCCAAACCCATACAGAATTTTGCTGTAATAATATAGTACATAATAAAGAAAGAATTAGGTAGTGTGTGAGCGGGAAGCAAATAAAAGCGCCGCCATCTTGATTTACTAAATCAGTCTAATGGGACTACACCCATCTTACATACATACATAAACTCACGCCTGTATCCGAGAGGGGTAGGGAGAGACCATGCGCTGCCACTCGCCACGATTCTAACAGATCACTTTCGCTTCCTCAACATTCATCAGTCGTTGCATGCACGCACGCCGGTTTAGGGTACTTTTTTTCTTGCCGATTTAGGGTACTTTTTATCTATTTGGTCAAAGGATGTCCGCTTGGGTCGTCCCTTACCAGCCCTTCCACCCACATTTTTCTTCCTCCATCCTCTCCACATGTCCACGCCAACGCAACATTCCTTTCTCAATTCTAGTCATTACGTCCTCTTTCAGTCCACAAATCTTATACCACGCAAACTCTACCGTAAGGTATCTTCAGTGAGGCCAGCTCTTGAGGTGGACTTAGTGATTCAGGCATGTAAATTCTAACGGAGCGCGCTTAGTTTTTCGCGGCTGGCGCCGAAAGTGTTATTATTGTAGGTAGTTGTAGTGAGTCGTTGTAATTGGAAACCGTCAGGCGCAGAACTGACGCCCCGCGGAGCTAAGGACGAGGGTCGCGGCTGTCAAAACACCATCCGTAGCAAAGAGAGGAATTTATTGCGTGCACAGTGCCAAATAGGCCGCAGAAAGTCTCTGGGCGATTCCGGCATTGCTGTTTGATTGCCAAGGCTGACAAACGCGTCTTTAAGAGCTATAGCAAAATTATTTACTGTATCGCGTAAAGACCAGTGTGACAAAAAAAAGTCAGTTGAACTGTAATGAAGCCGCAATTACGTCACGGTGGAGACGAGAAAATACAAATGCTGTGATTATACACAATTCCTATGCTACCCTGGAAAATTTGACGTTAATCAAGTTACTTCCGAGTGGCTTTGTGACTACAGATTGTAGGTACCGAGTGGTCAGGCAAGGCCGTGCTAAAAGGCCGCACGACTATCTGATGGACATACAAATCCAATTTGGCTGTTTCGACTTTCACTGGCTTGCAGCAATTAAGCGGCGCGTAAAGTGGGACCCCTGCCCCTTTTAACCCTTTTTTGATCATCCAATATCCTCAAACCGTGGCTGCGGTCTCCACGCATCGAACTATCCGACCCGCAACGTCGAGTTTTGCCTTTCATAAATTACGTGAATTTCGGAATTGTAATTAGGTTTCACTTGACCGTTTCTCCAGTGCGGGTTTGTATGTTGTGTCATTTATTTTGGTATTTTCGTATCAAAATCTTTGATGATGATTTTTTTATGCCTGAGATCGTGGGTTCAATTGTACAAGTGCCCGCAGTCTGAATGTTTGTGATGTCCTTGCCTGGTTACCATAACACAGGGTATCTTAGATTAGGACCAGGACAAGTGATTCTATGTGGAATTTATTATTATGATTATTGTTATTTTGAGTATTCTGGTAAATTTAATGTGACATTTTCATAAAAAGAAAGTAACAACCTTAAAAGAAAAAGGCAATTTTCAATCTGAATAGAGCCTTTTAACAAAACTGAATTTTCATTAGGTTTCTAAGTGTGTAAGCTTTGTGTAGGCGTTCGGGTGCTGGAGCCCTTTATGCGTTGTTCTCTGAAAAGAATATTAAATAAGATATTCATCTTAATCGCCGACAGTTAGGTGCAAAGTGGAGGTTGGTGGAGTGGAGCTCTCGGCCCGAATTGTGCAACTAAGTAGTGACTACTTAAGCGTCTAAGGCACAACAATAAGAAACACTTTAGAAGAAGCCCCAACGTTTAGTATTTAAATTTTTATTGATGAATTCATATTGTTTTTTTTGGTAGCAATGTAGCTGGTTCCTATTCCAATGACTGACTTTAAGAATAGCCTTCTACACCAATTCAGTTCAATACAATTCAATGGAGAACTTGCAGAAAAAAATGGTTCTAAAATAATCGGAGAGGCCATGTCAAAAGATAAATAACCATGGTTATTTTTTTCTCTACGAATAATACTTTTCATAATGTGACCTGTCAAAATCCTGTGAAAAGCGGTGCCAAAGTTTGTACGGGGAGTAACATTTTTGTGGTCGGATTTTCACGAAGCTAAAAAGAAATGTACTTTAATATAATTAATGAAACACGTGTTTCTTAGTTTTCCAAAGTTCAACCCCTAAGAGGGTGAAAAGGGGTGTCAAAGTATGTACGCGAAGTAATTTTTTTTGTGGTCGGATTTACTTGAAACTTGAAAACTGTACTTTAATAAAATTAATGAAAAGCGTATTTTTCAGTTTTTCTAAATTCAATCTATAAAAGGGTGAAAAGGGGTCCCACATTTTGTACTGGAATTAAATATTTTTGTGGTCGGATTTTCTCCAAAACTTACAAAAAATGTACTACAATAAAAGCAATGAAACATTATTTCTCAATTTTTAAAAATTCGACCCCTAAGAGGGTGAAAAGGGGTGCCAAAGTTTGTATAGGAATTAAAATATTTTTGTCAAATTTTCTCGAAACTTAGGAAAAATGTACTTCAATGAAATTTACGAAACACGTATCCACGCGGACGAAGTCGCAGGCAATAGCTAGTATAAAATAATTGTTTCAATAAAAAAAAAATCCAAAATATTTTTGGTACGTAACTAAATCATCATCATCATCATCAACCCATTATGTCCCCACCGAGGGGCACGGGTCTCTTTCCTGAGGAAGGTATAGGCCATACTCCACCACGGGGGCCAAGTTCAGATTGGTGGAGGCTTGTAGACTAGTGGCTCGTCTAAATCTTTTTTTGTAATTTTTGCCGAGGTTAGTACACTAACAGTTAATGCTTTCAAAAAGACGCTGGTCACCTCAGTCTACCGGGACCACCAAGTACCGAAACGTCGGAAAATTGTAAAATGAAAAAATAAACGAGTAAATATACGTGCAAATTCAGTTTTTATTATGTCTAGTGCTCGTGTTGACCTTAAAAAAGGAGTACGGGAATTATCTGTAACACTGTTGCTATAATTTGTTATATTGTTCTGTTGTTATTGGTATTTTATTTATGTCTTTATCTTATAAATTTATGTACCTAATGTGTATTTACATATTATTTTTTTATTTGTATATATTATTTGTATATATCTTTTGATATTATTTTTATATATTGACTTTCTTAATTAGGCATGTATAATTCATATACCTCTGAAATCATTGTTTTTTTTTTTTTGTTTGTACATCTACTTCCTTCTCCAATGTGTTGGTACAGTCCATCCAAAGGTTGTCTGGATCACTTTTAGTGATAAGGCTGCCGTCTGTACTCTTAGGCTAAGAAATAACTGCGCAATTTCTTTTTTTATGTACAATAAAGTGTTATCTATCTATCTATCTAATATATATCTACCTTCTTGAAAGAAGTCGACATAGTTAGTGATAAATTAACATACAAATTGTAAGGCGAATGCCTGTTATTACTAAGTTTATTACGAATCGTAGCTTTTTGAAAAAGGCTCAGAGCAGCTGGTTCACTTTATCAAAAAGTTCTGTTGATTGATCCGTTCTTTTGATATCCAATTTATTTTGCGCTTGGACGTCGAACCATGCCTAGGTTGATTATGAGGGGCCGGCGCGCGATTTCCTATTAAAAATTAATAAGTAGAAAGGAATTTTCATAAAATGCCTGTGTAAAATAGTTATTTTAATGGTATTGAACTAAATCCAGTCCGTATCCTATAATTTGAGGTAGGTACCAACTTCATACATACATCGGGCTACTCTTTTGTACGTGTCGCTAGCAACTGGTTAATTTTTCCGATGAATTGACTGCTTAGGACGTTCATTAACTGGCGATATCCAATTATATGACTGAAGGTCATTCATCCACGTAATTGAACGAAACGGTCAATCAGTTGGCTCAATGTAGCTAGCCAAGTGGTTAATACTGGACAAATGTCTGATAGTAAGACAATTAATTTGATTGACACTGAACTATTAAGGGACAAACTGGAAAATAATATTCTTCTCTCTAAAGTGCCCGTTATCGTCAATAGATTGTCTTATTCTCGAACATCGTGAAACCGAGGTAACAAGTAATACACGAGTTATCTTTAAAAGAGACTTCGAATGATCAAGAAAGAGAAAAAGTAAATTTCTCACGCCAGATGGCGTTGACGTGGCCCATCCAGCGAACACCCTGATCACTTGATGTAAATGTCAAGCTAAGCGTCATCGCCAGTAATCATGTACTGGACAGTAATTTCCCCTTGTGTTATAAATAAGCGCATGAAATTGCCAATCCGCGGTGGGCACGCGTGGCGATTAAGCCCATACTTTCTCTCTCTGAGAGAAGACCTGTGCCCTGCCGTGGGACGTATATAGGCTACATTAAAAAAAAGTGGAAATTATATGTACATAAGCAGCTTATATACGTCCCACTGTAGGGCACAGGCCTTCTCTCAGGGAGAGAGTATGGGCTTAATCACCACGCGTGCCGACCGCGGGTTGGCGATTTCAAGCGCGATGTGAAAAGCTGGTTTCACTCAGGTTTTTTCACGATGTTTTCCTTCACCATTAGCGAGTGGTATTGCTATCATAACTTCACAAATGTACATAACTCAGAAAACCAAGTCATAGGTACATGCCCGCACTGGGGATCGAACCTGGGTCTCTCGCTTCCGAGTCCGATGTTCTACCCGCTAGGCTACCACCGCTATTATAAATTATATGTGTTAGCAAAGAAATATCGCATAAACCTTCGAATCACCTGCGAACGATGTTGCGGAGCGGATATTTAGATGTATAGTATTGTATAGTGTATAAAACGTAGAACTTCGAAGTTAACTATTATATTCTAGTTAACTATTTCAGGACCTTCGTTATCAAAGTACGATCAGTAAGGTCCCCAAATTTGCAAACATTATTGGAATATAAACGGTGAATAAATAAATCGTAATGAAAATCCCGTTTCCGCGACACGTTTCAGAGTTCAATTCGATTGAAAATTACAAAATTTAATGGAAATGAACGTGTCATTACTACATTTCGTATTAAGACGTTGGACGGTAATTACTATACGTATAATGTTTTTTTTTTTCGAGATTGAAAGTTTAATTAAACACTTGACCTTCTTTTTCATTATGATAGAGAACTTGCGCTAAAAATGTTTTAATATAATCGGAGGGACCATGTAAAAAAAAATAAACATTGTATTTTTTGTCTCTACTACTAATACTTTTCATAAAATAAAGTCTCAAAAAGTAAAATTAGTCACGTGGTACAAAATTGCGACATACAAATTAGGCTCAAACTATGACGTTGCAACTTGCGCATAAGTAAAGCTTTGTAATGTATGAAGCATAATATGCTTATTATTACATATTATGTCTATTTTTGCGTGTGTATTTCTTATGAAAACGTTCAGAATTCAACGACAAAACTAAATCTAATAAGGATTTTGTTATTTATATTTTGAGAAACTTTATTTATCGCTTTTATTATGACCACAAAAACGACGACAAAATATTTTTATTTATTTATTTTTAAATTTTTCCTAAGTTTTTATATGATTTCTTTGGTATCACTCCAATCTAAGTTAGACGCAAGTTCCCCATTGATTTATACAATAAAGGAATTACCTGTGATTGAACAACTGATTGAAATTTTGTTTTTCTCGATATCTTAGCCAAGATTACGATGTAGATTTCTCTAATACTAATTTATTAGACATTCTTAGACACTTAAGCATAATAATAGCAGTATTTTTCAATGAGACAAAGATGTTTGCCAGTGACATGCCTTAGACTCTGTCTTCCTCTCACAGAGGCGTGAATATTCGATTGCTCCCTACGTATGTTACTAAGCAAATAATTGAAAAAATCTGTGTTTGCACTTTCGAATCCGCGTCGAAAATTCTCAACTTAGCATTACTGAATGGCACAGCAGTGTACACTGGCTTAAGCATCGCGGGCTATGATTGCTCACGGCGGCAAATCCTCCAGAAGCGGAGCGGAGAGCGGTGTTAACTTTAATTACGTCACGTACCGGGGATTTCCCTAACTTTCAACTAAGCCAGGCCTACACGACGCGAGCTGGCGTAAACATCACGCGCGTTCTTTTCACGATATGCTCCGTCGCGGCGGAGTTTTAGATAAGCCGTTTAAGAACTAACTGAAGGCTTTATTTACTAGATGGAGGGAAATAATACGGGGGATGCAAATGTGAGTTTGGTGGAGTCGACGGCACGACAACCTTTACAGTTTTGTTGTAACGTAACTGAGTAGAGTCCACGCGTGTAAAGGTTGCTGTGCTGTTGGCAGTACTTTTTGTCAATATCTCGTTTAAAAGTCAATGTCTGCTTTGAAATCGAGCTTGAATTTATGTTTAAAATAGATAGAAAATTCTCTGTTGTACACCAGAAATAACAATCAAAGTTTAAAAAAAACAAAGAAACAAAGAGCTCAAACAAATTACCATTTTATGGATTGTTTTAAAAACCTGTACGTAGTCTCTGATACTGTCAAGATGTCTGAGCTTGTAGCTTATGATACGCCAGCAGTTTCACCAGTGCCTAAGAAGACCAAGGACACACGACCCTCAGTCGACTGAAACTGAAGTTCTAGAAGTAATTAACCCGCCATTGGTGACCTATATGTCTGTGAGACCAGGTAGTTAAAAGAAATCCAATATTTTTGTCACCATTCATCAACTTACACCGTGGTTTCGAGTAGCTGCCTAATTTCATGCCACCTATCGCCAGTCTACCCCGCAACAGCGTCGCGTGCCTTGCTGGCGGTTGCTGGCTGTTTCGCTGTAGAAGATGAGTGATACTAAAGTATTGTATTTAATTTTTTTTATTACAATTATTACCATTTATGTTATTTTATTTTATGTTTCCAATGTCATAAGACTGACCGAGCCTGATTTTATTGTTCAATAACTAAGATTATAGCTATTTTTTGAGTTTAAAAATATTGTTAAAATACCTTAGACGTTTAGTGCATCCGAAGATATTGTCTAATGCTAATAAAAGATATTTGTTTTATGAAATACTTATCTCTTATTGACAATTAAAGATCAAATTTTATAAAAAGTAGCATAAGCCGTAAATTGCAGAAAAAAACGTAGTCAAAAACCACGGTACGTGAGACCGGGGTCACCAACAATGTAAGTCAAATTCACGTCACCAATGGCGGGTTAAATCCCATCTCTTTAATTTTCTCTGGTTTTTTTATTACCGCGCCGGAGTTCGTGGGTCCAATTTACCGTACATTTACACTCAGTTTGAGGACATGTCATATTCTCAGTCTGGGTTACCATAACACAGGGTATCTTAGTTTGGGGCCAGAACAAGTGATTGTGTTGTGAGGAAGTTATTCAGAAAACAGAAATCCGAAATACCTAGTTTCTTCAGTACTGATCCATAAAATAAATTGAAGTTTATATACTTTTGTGTTGCAGCGCTTCGTTGTACTTTAAACAGACTGACACCTATCGTCGGTCGCTCAGCAAACAACACCGCACATGTCAGTTCCACCTACTTTACAGGAGACAAAGAAAACTTTTTAATTTCGTTAAAAGTGTGTGCAGTGTTCGATAGAAAAATAAATCAAATCAAATAATTTTTTTTATTCAAAGTAGCACAGAAACTGCGACTTAATGAACTTTACAAGTTAAACTAGGTGTCCATTTCAAAATCTAGATCATTTTGGAGAAAAATTGGACAAACAAACTCCATGTGGTCGTCCAAAGATTTGCCATGTGGTGCCACAATTTTTTGGATCATCTTGGATCATCATAACGATCAGCCCCCCGCTGCCCACTGCTGGGTATAGGCCTTTTCCCCCAAATGTCATCTCTCACGGTTCCTTGCCATTCGCATCCACGCACCCAACAGGCGACCTACCACCGGCTCAACCATATCGTCCGACCATCGGGCTGCTGGTATGCCTGACCGTCGTCCTGTTCTCAGCCGCCACTCTGTGATATTGTGTATTTTTTTAATAATGGCCGTTAATTAGTCTGCATCATCATCACCATCAGCCATTTGACGCCCACTGCAGGACATAGGCCTCCCTCGTGGTTTTACAAACCATGAAGGGTTTTGCCATAATCGCCACGCTTGGCAGGCGGGTTGGCGATCGCAGTATGTGGTTGGAATCTCAGGAAGACGCTGCTGCCCGTCTCTTGGTAATGTATTTCCTTGGTCGCCTTCTACGACGTCCACGGAAGGAAATGGAGTGACGCAATTCTTAATCCGGCAACACACGGATTAGTCTGCATGCTAGAATCTTATTGGTAGAGGAAAAAAAGAAAGAATAACCTTTCATTGCTATGCATAGCATAATCAGCCTATATGCTTCCCACTGTAGGGCACAGGCCTTCTCTCAGGGAGAGAGTATTATGCCATGCATAATGCATTCAAATGTCATAACCATCAAATTTCGTCTTAAGCTATGTTGTTTGCTAAGCGAAGCTGTGTTAAGTACATTCAACCGAACATACACGTGTCTACTTAGGAAATCATTCACCGAAACGTAAAAGAAGCACATTGTAGAACGGATGTCGAGAGCATTTAGCAAGATCAAGGGAAGAGCGATGCAAAAATCAGAGAGAAGTAAAATTCGTTAAAGAGCGGTTTTAAAGGCGGTTTCACATCTTCTTATTCGAGTGAGGGTGATCAAGCCACCGCTGTTTTTGGTTTTGCCAAATTATTTTATGCAGATATTTCGCCACTTGTATCGCACGGGGGGTAGCCCTAGCAAGATCGTCCCGGGTGCGGGTCATTGGGCATAGTAGTGAATGAATGAATGAAAATATTTATTTCAGACCTGGGTCCATATTTGACAATAATAACAGCAATAATAATAAAAATGTTAACATCACAGCAGAATTAAATAATATAAAACATTATACAGTAATTATAAAATCAGTGAAAAATTAATCTAAATTAAAATTGTATTGATTAATATATATATAAATAGTAGTGCGTTTCTCCGCAGGCGCAACTGATGTTGGCGTCGAGTGGCAGAAATCCTCATTTCTGGAGTTGGTGTTAGATCGTCCAACGCCTGCTGTAAGTCTATTGAGGGTCCTCCACACGCTTCACCGGTCGGCAGTTTTTCAGCCGGACTTGTGACGACAATGTTCTGGTCGCAGAGTTGTGTTTTCTATAAGCTGGAACGGGCCTCGTGCGCAGTACCGGGGTCTTACATAGGATTAATCGACTTGGCATGGCAGTATGCATATGGAGTGTGTGTCGGTCATCATTAAGCTGCTTGTATTGGTCTACAGCAGCCGTTACCTCTCTGCACATGGGTGGTGGTGCGATTCCGGCGAGCTGGTAAAGTTAAGCGACGGGTGTTGGTTTTTGGCAGCCAGTTACGAGTCGACACGTCTCGTTGACAGCCACGTCTACCTGATGCGCGTGCGCCGAGTTTTTCCCCACTGGTCTTGCGTACTCTGCCGCTGATACGCTTAGAGCAAGGGCCGTGGTACGGCGGGTGTGGTGATTTGCACCCTATAGGGAGCTGGTCAGTCATTGCAGGAGGTTGTTTCGAGCCGATACTTTTTGTTTTGTGTTTGCGCAGTGTTTAAAAGAGAGGGTTCTACCCATGGCCACGTCGAGACATCAGTTCACAACCTCGTGACCTTGAAAATAACTATATTTTTCGATTGTTATTTTCAAGTTTGTCTTAAGAAACTGAGAATTCTCTTGAAAAATAAGACTTAGGAAAATGACCGCATTGAATTCATTAGATTGTTCGGGCCATCATTAAGTTCGGCACCCTTAGCGGGAGTGGGACTCATACATGACCGGTTTTTTATAATAATATTTGTTATTATGCAATGGAAACTGCACCGTAATCATACTATGTTTGACACTTCTATCTATTGCCATTCGCATGATAGAGCAAAAACAATAATATGTTTGGTTCATGGTTCTTGTATAAGAACTCTACGGGATTATTTGCTATAGCCGCCGTAATTCCTAAAATTCTGTGAAAATTTCAACTGGCTAGGTACATATAAAAAACATCTCTTTATAAGTCTGACGAACAGACGGAGGTATGTAACTGTAAGAGTACATGTTTGGATATTCGTAACCCATAAACACCTGAATGGTTCTTGATCAAATTAGGCCATTACGCAGCGCCTGAGAATGTCTCAAATATAAATATATAATGCAGCCTACATACGTCCCACTGTATGGCACAGGCCTCTTAGAGAGAGAGAGAGAGAGAGAGAGAGAGAGAGAGAGAGAGAGAGAGTATGGGCCTAATTACCACGAATACCCATGGCGAAATGGCAATTAAATCCACTGAGGTATGAGAACGATGTTTTCCTTCAGTGTCAGCGAGTGGTATTGCTACTACAAATTCTAAAATGAACGTAACTTTACTAAAAGTATTGGTACCTACATGCCGAGTACATCACGGCCTCTTGAATGTGAAGCGTTTTACCGACCGCGCTACCATCATAATAGGAATTTTTTGTCTGAATCCTATGCACGAATTCTAGGCATACACAGTCTTATTTATAAAAAAAAAGTCAATTCCACTAAAACACTCTTAAGACGGAGTTAAATTTATTTAGTATATTTATTTATTCAGTCAAACAAGTAAGCTAACAAACTTACAAAATCCAAATCACTTACACGCTAGTGTGTTAATTTATTTAGGGATATATAACAATTAGGATTAAGATATTATAGTACCGAACTTGGTTTAAATGAGGTATTAAAAACCTATTTAGAAGCTAAAAATTCCTCTTAGCCTCTAAATAGGTTTTTAAAATTAGCCTCTGCACGGGTTAGTGCAATAAAAAAAGAACATAATCATGTAGGTACAGCGATATCATTCCGATGTTAAAACCTAACTGCAAAGTGGGTTACTCGGGGCTGCAAGAGATGTAAATTGCTTCGGCCAGATGTCGCTGCCTGTACGTAATACAGAGAAGTTTGTAAAGAGGCTCCAAATTTCTCCGATGCTTGCACTTGCCCATTAGCTCAGTTGGGAGAGCGCTGGCACGGTTAGCCAGAGGTCGCGGGTTCAAGTTCCGGCATGGGTGGTTAGTGCAACAAAAAAATTATATAATTAAATAAGGTAACCGCGAGAAAATTTGTGGCTGCTTTTTTAATTTATGTATGGGGTCAGCGAATAGGTCAGATTGTGGTGAGTATCTGAGCAGGGCATTGAGGAGCGCAAGTCGGTTTATCAGCCGGAATCAGCTGTTTATCAGAAAAAGACCGACAAACTTTCAGTAAATACCAATGGGGTTGGATAAGATACTTCCATCGAGTCGACATTATGAAACAGCCTTTACAGGCAGACGCTTACAAACGCACTCCAGCGGTTTGAATAAAATATTCGCGGTACGGGCCTTAGGTTATGTTTGCCTTTTTATCTATTAAACTCATTTGGTTTACAAATCTGCGCCGAGAAAGGAGCTGGGCCGGGTTGCATTTGAGCTGTGATTGCGTTGCTTGCACCGGCGGGAGTCTGTCTGGAAATTGTAGAATAACACTGCGCTCTTAGCATCGCCTTGATGCGAGAATAACAGAGTGTAAAACGTATATATCACTGAGTTATACCATCATTGTTACAGTTTCAGTTTGATACACGTAGTCGTGAAATTCATACCTTTAAAATATAAATCACTATCGAGTACAATTTTATTAAAAAACAGGATAAGTGCGAGTTGGACTCGCGCACGAAGGGTTCCGTACCATTATCTTTACAATATTACACAAAGATTGAATTTGAGAGCAGCGCCATCTATAGAAACCAACAAGAAGCGTTTAACATTGACATTTAACGACATGACATCGGCGCTGTGAAGGTTACATAGAGGCCACTAGATGGGAAGCGCTGTCTTTAGACAAGGTTTGTTGTATGGGAGCCCCCCTTAAATATTTATTTTATTCTGTTTTAATTTTATTACTTTGTTGTTAGAGCGGCACCAGAAATTTATCATCCGTAAAAATATCAACTACCTAGCTATCACGGTTCATGAGATAGCCTGGTGCCAGACAGACAGATGGACAGACAGACAGACGGACAGTGAAGTCTTACTAATAGGGTAACGTTTGGCACCCTTCGGGCGCGGAACCCTAAAAAGTAAATAAATTTTGAGTAGTTCAAGTGAATGCAAAATTTCGCAATACTATTATACCGCTAAGATTTGCTGCTGAGCTGTGTTAGATGGTATAGCAATAGAATTGCAGCTGCCTTAGTTGGAATTCAGATATCTTTGGGCAGTGAAGCTGCCCAAAGATATCCGAATGGCATACATGCCATCTGTCCGTTTACTTTGGCTGGGAGCGGTTCCGATTATAATAGTTAAGGTTGATATTCAGAATGTTAATACAGTGTCGAGCGAGACGTTATCTTGGGTAAGGTCAGCAACCGGGTACCATCTCTCTATCTTTTTCTCCATCAGTGGTATTCGAGACCGAGAATATTTTGTTTGGTGCTAGAATGATGGAGTCACTGGTGGAAGCAGGTTTGAGGCTAAAGAAAGACGAGAAAGATAGTGGGAACTGAAAAGAAAACCACAAACTACAAATAAGCTAGCTTTAAATGACTAACAGAAATATAGGCAGATTGACAAATCCGTGTGCAGAGCCCCCAGCGAAAAAAAATGAACCTAATAACGGTTTTCCTGAACATCTGTCCTTACCTCATTTAATTTTTTTTCAAATATGTTTTTTTTTTATATCTGTTTCGGGCCAAAAAAAATCGTTTGAAAATGGATAGTTCTGAAAAAAATGTGTTAACATTCAATTCTGTATTCAACTAGGTGATAACCTAATCCAAACGACACGCAAGCTGCCTACTGCATACGGTAGTGAATGCCCACATCGCAACACTATTTCCAAATGGTATTATTACTTTAAACAAGGTGGAACAGAAACCGGCATGCAGCCGAAAAAAGGACGACCTCTAAATCCAGTTAACCCGAGATTATTAAAAAGTATTACCAACTATCTGGAGGAGAATCCTAAAACTTCACTTTCCTTACTTTCTACTGGGCTCGGCGAATCGAAAGGATACCTTCAACACATCATCCATACACGCCTTGCTGTCTGATCAGCAAAAGAAGAAAAGAGTTGATGATGCTCAGTCGGTTTTGGTCACGTACGGTGCCAAGTGGGATTATTTATTGGGCAATCTGCTGACTCTCGATGAGACTTGGGTCTTCTATAAACTTCTACAGACCCGTAATTCAGCTTCCGAATGGCAGCTTCCTGGTCAACCGCCGCCAGAACTCGAGCGTACCAAACTGACATTCAAAAATGCCATAGCTACTGTGTTCTGGAATAAATATGGGATAGTGCATATTGACTATCTCAAATCGGGCAAATCCATCAATAAAGAATACTATATGAACCTTCGCGAAGCTGTTAATGCCAAGATTCCGACTAGGAAGCGCCCTAAGGTCAAATTTCTACAACATAATTGTCCAGCTCATAAAGCAAAGGTTTTACTCGAAAAGATCACACATTGGGGTTGGACATTTCTTAAACACCCGCCAGACGACCTCGTAGCGCAGCGGTAGTGCATCTGCATACCATGCAAGAGGTCCCGGGTTCGAATCCCGGCTGGGGACAAAAAAAAAAAAACCCCAGGTCTTGGATGTTTACATGTTTGTGATGTCGTTGTTTCTGGTTCCCACGACACAGGGTATCCTAGTGTGGGGCCAGAAGCAATGTATGTGCCTGTATGTAAATGTTTATGTTTATGTTTTATGTTTATATTCGCCCGATTTAGCACCCTCTGACTTACTTGTTCCGAAATTTGAAAAATTATATTCCTAAAAACAAATTCAGAAGCGCCGATGACCAAGAAATGCAAATGCCCATTTTGCCTCAAAAAATTTAGACTGGTTTTAAGGGGCTTTGACATGTTCAAGGCACAATTGACCAATGTGATTCTAAACAAGGGAAGCTATTTTTAAGGATAGTATTAAAAAAAATAAAAAAATAAAACCGGTTGTTCCCTGCACACGCATTTGTCATTCATCATACTCATCTAAAGTTAAACAACAACCTTTTGTACATGTACATGGCACGACATGAATTTGTAAAGGGAAGATAAGGACTAATGAAATATTACGTACTTAAATATAATGTAGCCAAGAAATAAATGCACACATTACAAAGGGTACTAGAAACTTCAAGAAAACAATGATACCGTTTAGAAAGATTAGATTAGATTACATTGAGAGACAGTCTTACAAATATTTAAGAGTTGGAAACAATTAATTTAGAATTGAAAACCCGAGAAGTAGAAAGTAGAAAGTTCGGAAACGTGAAACGAAAATTGAAGAACTTATCTTCAAACAAACAAGTGCAAATCGATTACATATTACGATATTTTAGGCCTTCGTAGGCTATTCAGATTAAGTAAACATATTTTGAAAACGTAATACAATGTATGTAACTACGAGACGATAAGCCGTTGCATCGCCGGTGAGCGAGGAATAAAGAATGTGAAAAAGAATAAACAACAAATTCGTTATTAACTTAACACCGGATAAACTTACCTGGTCGGACTCTTCCGACAAAAACCAAGTAAGTTTATCCGGTGTTAATAATGTGTAGTGGTTACGAAAGTTTTAGTTCGAAAACAAATTCGTTATCTGACTGACACACTGACATGATTAATTTCAAGCACTTTAAATATATTTCAGTTCTATTTTAGCCAGATACCTATACATTCTTAAAATGGACCACACCGAGCGCCAGAACAAGAATGCTCGACAATACACGAGCCTTCCATTTTCTAAAACTGTCGGCACTGTTGTTCAAACTGTTGTTCTTGGCGCCAACTTTGACAAATTTTGGGGCCTAATTATGCGCACCAATATTTGAGTTATTCCAATCGTCTAACGGTCAAATTCCATGCTAATCTGACAGTTCTGCGATAGGAATCGCTCAAAATTTGGTGTGCAAAATATAGAGGCTGTTTAAAATATTTTTTTCAGAATGACTCCTTTTAAAATAACTAAATGTTCTGAAAAATTATAAAAAGCTTTTCATCTTAATCATATAATAAGTACCGAAAAAACATAGGATAGATATAATATGTCATTACCATAGGCCTTTGCGTCCGTTACGGTCGATTTAAGCAGTGCCTAAGAGTTTGACGCTTTCTCGAATGACTAAAAAGTCCAATTCGAGAGCGGCAGACCCCACTGCATGTAGGATACAATAAAGGAAGAGTCCAGAGACGGGACGGTACGGATTTGGTGCCTCCTGGCTCATTTGTCTGCCAGTACCGAGCACCATACTTCGTCGCAGGTCTTGTGGCCCTTCCGAACTTCTTGCCTACAGTATCTGTAAACAACAAGCTTATCCTAGCTCTCGTGCTTTCCTGGTCGGTCTCAAAAGCCGCCATGACGCTTCACACAGTCTTTAACAGTTAATGATAATAGGTGTATGTTTATCCCTGCAACATAACCAACTTGTGTAAAATTGCCAGTGGTTCATGCATTGTAATTAAGTCCGTAATTTCTCTTTAGGGAATAGAGCCAGACAATTAGCGTAGAATCAACTATATATTATTACACCAGAATAATAACTAATTATGCGTTTGCCTACTATATGAAATTTTGTATACAGCTTAGGTTTAGTATGTTCAGTTAACATTCAAAAGATTTTCCAATGCCATTTTGCTACTAGAAGGTGTGTCTACAAAGTGTGTTGTTCTTATTATGAAGTAGCGATGCAAATTTTAGCTCATTCAATTCAAAAATACTTTATTGCACAAAAGGGGTGTTTGTACAAAGGCGAGCTTAATACTAGTAAGTATTTTCTTCCAGCTATTCATTGGCTTGGATGCTGAGTTAAATTTCTGTGGTGGCTCCAGGTCTCCTGATTCACACAATGGTTTGACGGTTCAAATCACTGGAAATGTATTTATATCATTTGGCATGTAAACGGATACTATTTTGCAGACCTATTTTTGCTACAGTATTTTGTTGGATGCTTACAAAATTTTGACCTAACTAAAATCAACTGCATATTTATTTGTGTCCTGCTTTTTGATTTTACTTGAAAAGGGAAAATAATAAAAATATACCTTTAACTTTATGCTATGTTAAAAATAAATATATAAATATCTTGCGCACAGACATTCACATTTCCTCGCCCCTAAGTAGTACGACAAAACTGATTTTCAAGTGTTATAAGGGTGGTTTTAAAATTAGACTCACACTTGGCAGTTTATTTCCAAAGCTTTTAGCCAGAGGGCAATAATCTAGATGAAACTAGCACCGGCGATAGCAATCTTGAATGCACGCTGCGTTGTGTTTTGTTTAACCCTTGCAGATAACACTGCTTTGTGTGAATTCTGGTATTTAGAGCAGTGCTCATAATAGGACTTTGTGCAACTCGTACGTAGCCAATGTTACTAAGATGTAAAGGTTAGCAGAGTAAAGATGGTTATGGGTGGTGAAATTATGCAAAAAATACTTGTAAAAAAACCTTTAATTTTAGGTTTTGACGAACGTAATAGTAACAACAGTTATTACTCTCAAAATTAAAGTCACATTAAAGAACAAGAAATTATGTTTTGGTAAATTAAATTATGCGTGGCAATATACGGTTCTTTAATGTGACTTAAATTTTGACACTTAATCTTGTTATAATATAAGTAAGAGAAAGTAATCTAATCTATTACTTGTATCTTTATCTTGGACGGAGAGAATACTTAAAATAAAAATGAAAATGAAAAAATGTTTATTTGTTCCAAAAACCATTGCCTATATACAAAAGGATGAAGCCCTAGTTCCCACACTAGGATTCCCTGTGTTGTGGGAACTAGTCCCCTCCGCTTAATGGATGACAATAATGGAATAGAAACTTATAGTATTGATAAGAATTAATGCTGATCAATCTCATAAGAATAACAAAAATAAACGCTTTCCATTCCATTGCAACAATAATTTCATAATTAAGAAGACAATACTGTGAGTATTTAAAAATTACGCGGCAACAGTAAAAGTTGCCATGTTCATTCAGCAATTCAATGTGGCTGCAAGACTGTTTTTCTTTAGCGCACGCTCACAATGGCGGGCGATTTCTTCGTTTCGTCGCATCACATTTCGCGCCCGCCCGTCTCGCGAGTAATTCAAAACATTAATTTTCCTAATGGAATAAGGCTTTCCCGTTAAGCTCAGGCGACAAGGAATGAATGTTGCCAGCCCGCTGCGGTGGAGGTGTCGTGCTGCTAGGCCGCGGCTTTATTCCTGAAGACGGCGCGATCTGTTAGTAGGAATTTTTAACCGACTTCAAAACAAATAAAAGAAAAGAAAATAACTTCTTAGTCTTTTTTTTATTATTTTATGTTCCTTGATTACTCGAAGACGCCTGGACTGATTTGGTTTTTTTTATATGAAAGGGTAGCATTCCCATATCCTCCCATGGTCATCTACCCTTCAGGTCAGGATCTGCATAGGTAGATTTGACTGACTATATTCTTCCTGCAATCCGGAGTGGATTGTGGATCTTAAGGTTGTCTAAAAGACACCGCTCTAAGCGATAAGACCGTCAATTGTATACCACTACTTAGATATAAGAAACTATTTGTAATATCTTTCACTTGGGTGTGCAATAAAGTGTTCTCTGTCTATCTATCTATCTAGATCACGAAGACGTGAGTCACGCGTTTTGTGGCGCGGAAATGTAAGAATTGACAATTGTTTTATTGGAAAGTGTCGGTTTTTGACATTAATATGCGTGACTTGCGTCGCCGTGCTACACATGCTGATGACGAAATCCTGGAGAAGTCGAAGGAACTATTTCAATTTTAAAGGCGCACTTGAAGCGATTTGGGTTTTTTTTGTAGTGTATCGTGCATTTGCTTTCGGAAAACACAATTTGTTAGAGTCATAGTCATGATGTAGAGCATAGCCTACTTAGTTGAAATGCGTTTACTTTAATTACACGAGAAATATTGTCAAAACTGGCAGACGGCTTTCTTGGTCTATTGTCACGATACAGTACACTTTATATACGTTCTTCTCGGTTTTTGTCTCACTCGGGGAATATTCTCACATTCGTTAAGCTATTGATTTAAGTGCAGTAGTATTTTGCAGACGGCTTTTATTTTATGATAACAGAAAGCTAAATATAGCCTGGTGGGTATCTAGCTGCAGTTATTTCGAAAAGTTGTGTTTTACTTTGAGTTTTAAAAATTCACATAGGAATCTTTATGTTATGTGTTAATTTTCAAAGCGACCTCGATTTCACATTTCCTTGTGGTTGGGATTCTTGTTTGCTTCATACAGTCTCTTACCCTTATAAGCAACTTAAAGGCGGGTATGCCTTTCTTGTAAGCCTTTTGTTTTTTACTTGTCTTATGAAACCGTTATCTTTCATCTTCATTTTTTTATTTTCAGGTTAACCGGCCATGTAGTTCCTCAAAGGTTATTTAGATTATAGCATTGTGTTACCTGTTTTATTCAGTATTTGTCTGGACGAAGCAAAATATTTTTTGACGCACGCTAACAACTTCATATAAATTAATCTTTCCGTATCCGATTTCCATCAACGGTATATTTACATAGAGACAAATGCTTAATGATATGAAATGTACATACCTATCTAATTGTAAGTAAAAATAATTCCTTGCCTTGTAAGATATATATTCTCTTGCCGTTTAAGAATTTTTCCTTTTTTAGTTATCCTATATACGTCCCAATTAGGACAAGTTGTCACTTGACCCCCAGTTACGCCTGCTGGTAAACGAAGACGGGGTCTAAGATGTTACATGTTTACCTGTTACGTGCCGGTTGACACTAGTTTTAAAGACATCTACGTTATCATCATAAGCAGCCTATATACGTCCCACTGTAGGGCACAGGCCTTCTCTCAGAGAGGGAGTATGGTATAGCGGATTAGCGATTTCAAGCGCTGAGATATGTGAACAGCTCAGACACTCAGGTTTACACACAATGTTTTCCTTCACCGTTAGCGAGTGGTATTGCTATTCTCTGGAAAAAAACAGACGACAGCAACGCGTTCCACATCTTTTTCGTTCTTAATATAAAAGAATTCGCGAATCGCTTGGTGCGAATTTGCGGAATTTTCACGACAAATACGTGCATTCATATGCACGGCGTCAGCCGTCTGGTTGTCCGAGGGAAAAAAAGGGATGGGGGTATATAAGTTTATGTAGGTACTGTGCACACTCTCTAAAATACATCTTGCAGAAGACGGAAAGGTAAGCGACCCTACGACAGTGCTCCAGAGGCCGTAATCTTGCCTTCGTCAAGTCCTCATCTCCAATTAGCGTGATAGCGTGGCGTTCAATCGCGTCCAAAGCTGCAAGCCGCAAGTTGGCTGAACCATCCCAGAGGTGGCTGCAGTATTTCATGCATGACCGGGCCTGTGCTCGGTATAGGTCCAAAAGCGGCCTTGGCTTGAAGTACTATCTTACTTTATTGAGTACTTTTTTTTTGTTTTTTGGCAGCAACTTTGCCTTTGAACTCGATGGAAGTGCCAAAGTAAAGATTGGAGGTAAGGTTCATGCCCAAGAAAATTAATTATCACGCGTGCCTACTGCGGATTGGCAATAAAAATAACATTATGATTGAGTAGTGTTTGTAGGCAGATATATTGCGGTGAGTGAGGTATCATATAAATGTGTAAAAAAATGTGTATCGTATAAAAGACTGAGTGACTTCGCCAGAAATTAATATCGCAATATTTGTTTTGTCTGTCGTGTATTTAGTTTTCTTTCTGTTGTTGTGCATATTATGTTACTTGTCTGTTTATTTTGTTTCCGTGATGTGTCTTGTTGGTATAATAAATGTATTTCTTTCTTCAATGAAATTAATAGTTTTTGGTACATACCTATCAATTTCAACACTATATTCTTTCATCTAATGTCAAATGGCCTTTGCGGCAACTTTGACACACCACAAGATGCACTCTGACGCTCTGACTTTGCCTTCTCCTATCTTAAGATAAGAATATTCTTTATTGTACCAGGAAAAACACAAACATTAAATAGTTATTTACAAAAATGCAATTGGCGGCCTTATTGTATTTGTGTGAATTGTTTTTCCTTTGTATTTATGTAACTTGTTATGCCTTTTCTTCCTCGTGACATATTAATTTATCCCAATAAATGTCTTTCTTTCTTAACACTCATGTGTTTATGTTTCCCAGAATACCAAAAGTTTATTTATTTTTTATTATTATGAGTAGATGATACTGGTTACGGTGGCAGGGAGTCGCTGGATGCGGGTAGCACAAGACCGGGAAGCTTGGAAAACCATGAGGGAGGCCTATTTCCTGCAGTGGATGATGATGATGAGTAAATTTATACGCTTCAGGCTAGATCTATGATCCTGTTTTATTTATTTGTTTTCTCTGTTGTGTATTTAGTTTTTTTTTTGTTGTTGTGCATATTGTATGTTACTTATGATGTGATGTGTCTTCTTGGTATAATAAATGTCTTTCTTCTTCTTTTTCTTCTAAATTATCTGTTACCGCTTTTGTCCAAGGAGGGTTACTTCTGCTACATTCTTGTCAAGCCTGTGTAATATACGTAAGTATAATAATTCTATCTCAAGTGTGCTCCGGAAGTTAGCCTGCACTCGTCGCAGGTGCTTCGCAAATTAAGTTACACGCTGAAATACTTACTACTTACTTGATATGGGAAAAAATTCAGATTCACTTTTTCTTTTCTTACATGTTTGAGTCGTGTCAGACAGCATTTTTTATAAAAGTCTTAGGCCAACTTGCACCACTTCTTAAATGTCCCTTAAGTCGCCATTTAAATCGACTTTGTGAGAACCATTTCAATTAAATACTCATTTAAGAAAGTGGCACAAGTCGGCCTAAGAAGCATTAGAGTCCACTTTCAAATATTTTTTTAGAAGTATCTGTAATCTATAATTAGTAGGCAAATAATCAATATAATTAAGATCGCTTTTAAGATCAATGATACTAACGTCCTAAGTAAGTTAACGTGTTTATCTATACATACAGCTGATTCAGCCTAACACTGTTATTCTTGTAATGGATGCTGGAACTCTACAGACATTTTACAATTTCCAAATGACAATGGACATGGTACAGTTTCGTCTTCATAATTCAAAGTTAAATATTCATAATGTCATTATGTGAACATTGTGGATGGCCGATGATGGCTTTGCGGGAAAAGGCCTATAACTAGCAGGGGGCAGAGATAGTTGGCGATGAATGTATGTATCTCTTGGAATAACAGGTTCCGAAAAAATTTGGTGCCCTTTTCTGGTATCCCTTTCCACAAGCTTGGCTGAAGTACCTAGCTTACAGCTTTTAATATGACCCGATTGCGGCGAAAAACCAAAGTAGGGTAATGTATTTGTCTCGTATATATAAGGATGTTTATAGATAAGTACGTCCGATTCTATATTACCTCGGAACTCCTCAACCAATGATCAGATTTTGACAAATAAGATTTTTTAGTTAAATGTTAATAATAATGAGTTCTCCATATTTGCAGTAGATGGCGCCATTTTGAATCTTGCTGCTATTAATGAAATAAAAAAGTCGCTAAAAGACAAAAATAATAAAAAACTGATTTAAAAACAACAAGAAGGGCTGTTTGTTTATCAGTTTTTATTTTCTCGACTGCTAAGCATTACCTACTAAGCAGTCAAGACCTAATTATAAGATTGTGACTCATTGCTAGGTATTTATAATTGTTCACTCCTGCCTTCATAGTACTTCATGCCTACAGTCGGGTTGTTTGTTATTTTTATTCCAGTTTTTTACTAACTATAACGTTTAAAATTACTGCCAAATGTTAAGCCAATAGGCATGAGCATACTATTAGCATAATTTCGGATTCACTCACTTGATTTTTTTGTCGGAGGAGACCGACCGGGTTTCGCTCTGATTCGCAGAGCTTAATCATGGTGAGTAAAGACGGAATTAAGCTAATAATGTGTAGTGCTCACAAACACTTTAGCAAATAGTCATCCAAAGGTTGTCTGGAAGAGATCGCTCAAAGCGATAAGACCACAAATTGTATAGCATTACTTCGATATAAGAAAACACTTGTAATTATTTCTTCTGGTTGCGCAATAATGTGTTCTCTATCTATCTAGCTTTAAGGAGCCTCCTCTGTATCGAGGTGGCGAGTCTGTGAACGGTTTAGCCGTGACAATCCCGCGCACACGCCGCCGCGCCAAACCTTCATTTCCTGCCCGTGATGGATGGCCACTGTGTATCTTCAATAGGATTTATAATAGCTTGTCACATTCCTTGTGCGCGTGATGAATTAGAATTTATGTGAATTTTGTTCCACAGTGTTTTCCGTTACAGGAACACGGCCTCGTGTAGACTGAGCCTAGAGGGACAGCAAAAAACTTTTTTTATGTCCGATATCAGATTCAAATTTATATGAGATTTAAAATTATCCATTCAACAAGTAAAGGAAGTTATTAGTCCGAGTGAAAAGTCTCCAAGTATTGGCCTACTTCTAAGACTAGATATATTATTTTTACCGTATTGTCATTTTTTATTTAAAACTGCGGTTAAAAAACTTCATTATTGTCACCACTTATGACTAAGCTATGTTATCATGACTACTGGCTACTAATCGGCTCCTCCGCCAAACTCCAAGGACGGCCAAACCGGGTAGGGCCCTGAGCTACAGCGAATCCGGCAGAAAAAATAATAGGTACCAATAAACATACGAAATAATATAGACTACGACCACTAAAAGGAAGCAAAAGCTCACTACAAGATACGTTTTAGGAGCACTGCGTTCTAGTGAATGTTTGTACTAACATAGATTCCTGATCGACGGCAACGTAAGTGAGTAACATATTACCCTACGGGATGTCGCAGAAGGGCGGCTCTCTGCTGAAACCCGAAAACTCAATAGCTCTCTCAAAGAGGAAATACTACTACAAACACACTCACCAAGTTGTCAGATCATCCAGGAGACTACATGGGAATGTGCAGACACACTAGAAAACGCCATGTACAGGAACATATCCAAGACGATGGACTAGGCTCTGACGGTATGCTCCCCGCCCTACTAAGGCGGTGACAAATTGAAACAAACTGTGGTGGCGGTGCAACGGTCCTGACTAGCAAATTGGTACATCCCCAGGGTGCAGAGGGAAGCATCTATAAAAGTAGTTGTCATTCCAAAACTGGAGTCAGTCTTCCCAGTCACATAAATGCAAATTCCTTCAGATCGATCAGTCTTACATCAATCATACACAAAAGACTTGAGAGTATCTGGGACCAGCTGCTGGGGGATGACGCTCTTCTAAGGATCCCTCTGTATCGCAACCATACAGCACGGGAAAGTCCACAGAATTACCTCTTCAAGCCGTGATCACTAAGATGGAGGCGGACGTACAAAATAAAGTTATATGTCTGGACACCTTCAGAGAAATCGAGGGAGCTTTTGACGAAACAAGTTTTAAAATGGAGACAACACCAATAGAATGGATCAAGGCTATGCTGCGATAAAGGGTAATCAAAATGTCCAAGGAAGACTCTACCAGGGCAGTATTAGCTGGATTAGATTAGATTCCCCAGGGGGGCGACCTCTCACCATTTCTGTGGAATGTTATTGTTAGCGAGCTAATTACGACACTAGACGACAGAAATTACTACATAGTTGGCTATGCAGATGACCTGGCAATATTAGTATCAGTTAACTATGTAGCGTGCGTGCATGCAACAACTAACGAATTTTTATGAAGCGAAAGAGGTCTGTCAGGATCGTGGCAAGTGCCAAACCCTGGTATCTGCCTATCCCGATACAGGCGTGAGCTTATGGAACGTAATGTAACTATGTGGGAATTGTCTGCAAAGTCACTCAGACTAGGCATCGTGGAGGACTGGTATACGGAACTCAACTTATCGGTGGGTGCACTTCAGACCACAAATATCAAAAAATTTAAAGCTGCTCTAGAAATTATGGTAGTTCTGGCGCCACTCCACTTACATATTCAGCAGGAATGAAGTCTCGGCGATATGCCTTCATACCTTAAGAATGTTGAGTGACAGCGGGATCCCGCATACCATGATCTTAGACCAACCCGACGATATGGAGTCATATATATTACCGGTCAATGATAGGATTCTTAAAATTCTCTAACAAGTACAAGATACAGTTTGCGCAAGGCGACTACCCAAATCGTAACCAATACCTACCACTACCACCACATAAGACAACGTTTTTATAAACTGCCATAAGTCGGCGGATAAAGAAAACGGCAGTACCTAATTTTACAACTTTTAGTTTTGTTAACGCTTGTACCGGACACGTTTTTAAAAACCTATTTAGAGGCTGAAAATTCCATCCATGCCGGGACTTGAACCCGCGACCTCTGGCTAACCGTGCCAGCGCTCGCTCAACTGAGCTTATGGGCAAGTTCATGCATTGGCGATATTTCGAATCTCTTCAAAAACTTCTCTGTATTACGTACAGGAGACGTTGTGAGACACTTAATGTCCAGCTGCATATAAATTTACACGTAGTAAAAACAAAATAATATAATTTTAAAACATTTCAGTGAATATAGACTATTTGCTTAATCTTTAACGGGATTACAGTTGAAGGAGACCTATCCCACAACGTGGAATATTTTAATATTGTAAGAGTTTGAGAATTACTTTACAGTTTTATGTACGGTTTCTCGTACACTGACAAGCAGTTAATCTACTGTTAACAGCTGTCAGTGGTTTTTTCTGTATGCACTTTGGTCAATTGACAGCTGTTAACAGTAGATTAACAGCGTGTTAGTGTACGAGAAACTGGGGGTTAGTCTTACATAAAATTACATTCTTATATAATCTCACACTTTTTCCGGTACATTTATATGTAGCTATAGAGTTTATGTAAAGTAATGTTAGGTTTGAAGTTTTTTATTTTTCTCTCAACTCGTGTTTATATTTTTGCTATTTTTAATAGAAACAATTTCCTTTACTTCACTCAGTATTCAGAAGAATTTCACCCAAAACGAACCCCTAAATCAATCCCAATTGTGAAATATTTAACACACAACGCTCAGTCAAAATACAAGGGAGCTACTTCTTTGACGATAAGCCAGGGGTGATTTTTCTTAAAAGGTGGCCCATAAGGCTGAACCTCACAGGCTGGCTTATAGCAGAAGCTTCAAACAAAATAGGACCACAAAATGTACATACAGGTAATACTATTATTTACTGTTGTATATTTACTTTACCGCCTAATGCACGTTCTTACTAGCTGACGGCCAAACTTGGATCAGATCAGATCAGCTGGGCCAAATTTGGATCAACCGCTGGATTTTGGTTTTCGTTCGCATTTAACCCGATTAGGAACTTACAAGGGCCGGTAAGGGACGTTCCAGGCGGATATACTTCGACCTAAGGTATGTATTAGCAAAGGGCAAGATAAAAAGTACCCAAAACCGGCGTGTGTGTATGCAACGACTAATGAATGTTCAGAAGTTCACCGACGACGTGGATGGCGATGCCGAAGACCGCTACGGAGATGGTGTGACGACAAGACCAAATATTTACCTGCGTGGCAAGAGTGACAAGGAGGAATGGAGGTCTAAAGGGGAGGCCTTTGCCCAGCAGTGGGACACAAATGGCTACTTAAAAAACCCGGATAAGTGCGAGTCGGACTCGCCCACAGGGTTCCGCACAAACTTGTAGGTAGGTACTTACATACTATAAATGTTTTTTATCCAGTTCTTTTCCTAGCTTTTAATTAATTCCCATTAATTGTCCCATTTTGAGACATTGAGTGAAAATGCATGTCTCAATTTGTAAATAACATAACATAACATAAACTCACGCCTGTATCCCAGAGGGGTAGGCAGAGACCAGGGAGTGCCACTTGCTACGATCCTGACAGATCACTTTCGCTTCCTCAACTTGTAAATAATTTTATAATTTGTATATTGTATAATGACTAACATAGGATAAGTTCTACTAATAAACTATGTGGATCATTGGTCTGAAATAAACATATATTATTATTATTTTACCGAACTTCAAAGACTTTTTTACGATTTAATTACAAATGTACTATAGTTTTGAGATTTTTCTCTGTACTTGTAGTATAAGATGATACTACTCGCCAAATTTCACAGTTTTAGGTCGACAGATATTACCCTGTACATTTTGATTCCCTTGAGTGTCGAAATATATGTTTTTTGGGGCGGAAACGGCCGTATCTTTTTTTTTACGTTAACTTAGAATTTTCATTTTTTTTTACAGCTTCAAGGAACTGTAGATTTTAGTATATGGCTTTAATTTCAACTCGATGCCTCCACGCGATTCCGAAATAAAAGGTCTTAACAGACAGACGGACAACATAGTGATCCTATAAGGGATCCTATATATAAATTCCGTTTTTTCCTTTTGAGGTACGGAATCCCAAAAAAACGAAAAATAATGAAAACGTTTATCTGCAAAATCCCTACTATCATATAATATTGAAACATCACACTTGGTGATGTGTTTCACACGTTAGGTATAGCGCTGTCTCGCTCGCTCCCTACGTCGACGACACAACGGCTCGCTTGGTGAGGAAGGCAGTAAGAACAAAAATGTCTGTCTGCTACACTACCACTACACTACCACAGAACAAATCTTTTTGTTCTGTGTACACTACCAACCTAAAACGCGGTCCTACTGTTCAAGATTGAAACTGTTGTTCTGGTACATTTGTTTTGTATGTTTGTGGCGCAAGTAGGCACGCAATCATTATTTATGCATTAACCTGGGCCGCCTATGTAAGCGGTCCCGCGGGCCTGATCCCTGCCCGCTCCGTTCGTGCTCCGTCTTGCGATGCCCTTTTTTTATTACGAACTAGCTGTGCCCACGACTTCGTTCGCATAGGATAAAATCGAATAGACAAAAATACTATTGTGGATATGTCGCAGGGACAAAACAGGGATTTGATCAAATCTCTAAGATCAATCCTCAAGAGTTGTTAAAATTAGAATTCTATTACGTTATTTCCTCAAACAAATAAATTATTCGATAAAGTATCTAAAGTGATTGATGCACATAGCTGAGACGTTAAATGTATATTTTTTTTTAATATCTTCATTATAAATTATTTATTTCCATGGACACAAGCGAAGGAATCAGGTAAACAACTGAAGCTAGCTTTATTCTCATTTAAACATCTCACATGACTTGATTATCTCAAAAATCTTGATATTACTTTTTTAAAGAATTTAGGTTTATTGTATAGTTGGCTCACATAGTAAAAATTTTGTGGTTTTGCCAATGATTTTTAAATTAATCGTCAATATCCATGAAGACATCAAAAGATATCCTAGTTTAGGACCAGATCAAATGATTGTGTTATGTGGAATTTCGTAATACGAAACTTTGTAGAAATCTGAATAATGCACGCATGCTGTTTATTGAACCGTTTTCATTATAATGAAGTTCTTAAAATATGGCCTCAAATCAACTTTTGAATGACTTCCGATGCCCATACAAGTTATACATGATCGCGGTCAGTTAGAAAATTGACTGCGACTATTGACCAATTGCTACTATGTGGAAACTTGAAAACGCCACCAATAAAAAATACCGAAAAATATCGCGCATGAAGGGTTCCGTACCATTATCCATACAACATTTGAGTATTTCAAGCGTCTATCTGTTGCCGTTATTAATATCGAGCAAGAAATGGCAAAACAAATTAGGTTTTTTCTATGGGAGCCCCCCTTAATTATTAATTTTATTCTGTTTTTATTTGTTGTAACATCGGCAACAGAAATACATTATCAGTGAAAATTTCAACTGTCTAGCTATCACGGTTCATGAGATACAGCTTGGGGACAGACAGACAGCCATATGGACAGTAGAGTCTTAATAAAAGGGTCCTTTACTCGTTGTGTACAAAACCCTAAAAAATCATCTCTTCTTTTACAGATCGTAGTAATTGCAAAAAGTATTCGTATCCCGTGTGGTGCTGGATTAAGAATAGCGTCAATCCATTTCCTTCCGTGGATATCGTAGAAGGCGACTAAGGAAATAAATTACCAGGTGACGGGCAGCAGCGTCTTCCTGAGATTCCAACCGCATACTGCCATCGCCAACCCGCCTGCCAAGCGTGGCGATTATGGCAAAACTCCTCATTGTTATAAAACCATGAGGGAAGCCTTTGTCCTGCGTCAAATGGCTGATGATGATGATGATGATGTTCGTACAATCTCTCAATCATGTTAACAGTGATTTTTAGGACCCACGACAAATATCCTAGAATCACGAACCTGCGACCACAGCATTTGTGCGAGAAACGGCCGTTTTTGGCGTTAATGCTATCTATTCCTGGGTTATTCCTGGGTTTTTGCCTTAGGTTCACGGCCATAGGTTGTAAAAATCACTCTTTAACATGATCGAGAGATTGTAGAGACACCTTTTGCAAATTCTATAAACATGGCGAATCTATAAGAGTTCCTTGTCGGACTACGGAACCCCAAAAGAAGATATGATTTTTTTCCTCGGTGGTCGCTAGTGTTACTCTATAGAGCCCCTTAATTAATAATCGCGATTAGACCCTTTAAATATATAACTAGATCAAAACTATTTATCGTTACCAATTAAATTCTGACTGTGTTTAGTTTCGGTGGAATCATGAACGGCGAGTCCTAGCCTATTACGTGGAGCCCGGAGGCTAGTGATTGCATCTGCCACCGCTTTGGCGAGGGTGGTAAAGCGACCCTCGGTACGTGTATCTGATATCACAGCATGAATCTGTCATTTGCCCTGATTACCTAAAGCAATAATCATAGATGTACACAATTGTGAACAGGCTTTGTATGTTTTGCTTTGCCTGGTTTTTATTTGTAACATAGGTATATCGCAGAGGAAAAAAGAAGCTTTAGGTCTCGTTCAACTATTCAACAAAAGATAGCTTTCACTCAAATCTGGCATAAGTATCTAGAAAAGGTTTAATGAATAATTATGAGCGCTGCAAGCAACATTTTAGTAAACATATTTTTCCAAGTGGAAAAATCTTTAAATAATAAAAGGCAAATCTACTACACTAAAATAATTACTTGTAACGCCATCTTGTAGTCTAACATACACACATACATATATAAACTCACGCCTGTATTCCAGAGGGGCAGACAGAGACCAGGGACTGCTACTTGCCACGATCCTGACAGATCACTTTCGCTTCCTCAACATTCATTAGTCGTTGCATGCACACACACGGGTTTCGGGTACGTTTTATCTTGCCCTTTACTAATACATCTCTTATTTGGTCGAAGTATGTCCGCCTGGGTCGTCACTTACCGGCCCTTACACCCACGCTTGCCTTGATATATTTCTTTCTTTCTTTCTTCCTTCATCCTCTCCACATGTACTTGTTAATCTGTGGGTTAAATGACTTTGCAATATAGGTGACATCGAATTGTCATAGTAAACCATGTATTGAAGTTCTACGAAACAGGCCCCAGGCTAAAATTTGTTTATAGCTGAGTTATTTATAAGCCAGTCATTTTAAATCACTTTTTGGACTTTACGGTCGTTAAGGACAAAAGGATTTTTTAATTATATTTATTTATTTTACTCAGCCCTATTTCATACTCCGACACGAAGTTTTTGTTTTTTATTGTTATTTAACCACAAAACAAAAACTTTATTAACAATCAACTTGACACGAAATGGAAAATAACCATAACACTTTTTTTTTAAACGAACACCATAGAAAGACATGCTTATTCCTGGCATAATTAAATTCGATGAAACTTCACGTTTATTTGGGCTATCGGCAGAGAGAAAATTTTGTTGTTCAAGTGAACAAATAAACACAGTAGGTATTCGTTCGTGAATTCCACCGTAGAATAGTGTTCGACAAAATTTACGACATTAACCTCTTACTTTGTCCGGTTTAATTATACCTTTCCAACTACATTAATATCAATTATGGTAATCCTCCTGAGTTTCGTAGACCTGCCGGGCCGAGCGCATGTTCAAAGCGTTACTTTCAATAGAGGCACATAGATTTGTTTCGGGAATTCCCTTTCGAGAAGATGATCTTTTCGAGTTTCTATCCCTTTTTACTTAGCATTCTCGAGGCTACTACTATTATGTTCCATTTGAATACTAGCAATTACGACTGTAGCAATAACTTGCCACGAAATTGATTCTCATGACAGTTTGCTCACATAAATGCGCTTTGGAGCACGCAGTAAGCAGAATAGGCAAGTCTTGCTCGCTACGGCGAGGTTATCAGAAAAATAAAAAAAGGCTAAGTGCAGGTCGAGCCACGCGCATTGTAGGGTTCCGTAGTTGGTCCCAAAATGAGAGGTTTTTTTATTGTTATTAGGATTTTATTTACTTATATTATCTGCTTTGCGCAACTAACACCTTCTTCAAAGTAATTTTCATTGGATTATGTACGAAGTTTTCCTTTTATAAGTTGGTGGAAAATTACTTGTTTACCTTTAAAGCTTACACAGTCACGATAGTTTTCCTTTTTACTTTATTATAATGCTAATGTTTTTGTTTTTTCTGCTGATGTTTTTTACAATTACAAGTTTCTACAATCGTTTAGCCTTGACACCATACTCTTCTAAAAATTTGCGCTTTAAAGCTTAATATATCGCAAATGGGTCCCTAACTTGAAAATTTGTTTTCATACACCCGCAATATTTTTTAACGACCGATTCAACGCTATCACACACTATAAAATATTTCACTATACTACTTAATTCTCATCTAGTGCGGTAGAAAATTAGATTTTCTTTGTTTTTTATTGTTAGTTTTTAAGATTTTTTTATGTGAGCCATTGTAGCCAAGTGAATAAAAGATAAATAAATAATATAAATAAGGTAAACAAGAAAAAAACACTAAGACATTTTTTTAAGACATTTTATTTGTTTTGTATCGTGATTAATATGAATATCTACAGTTATATATTAAGCGGGTCTGATATTGATTATTTATGTAGTAAAAACTATTAGCTGGTATGAAAACTGGGAGGTTTTAGGTATTTAACTATGTGTAAGCATCACGAGTCATTAAAAAATACTATGAATATTTATGTCAACTTAAAGCTTTCTGATAGACGGACACGGAAAAACTGTAAGGGTTCCTGGTTGACTACGGAACCCTAAAAAATGGCGCGGGCGAGCATAAAACTCGGATGTCGCATAATAAAGGAAGCGAAAATCAGACTGTTACGGGACTAAAAGGGCGAAGCTTTATTATTACGACGCTAATGTCGGTACCATATTACGGCCTTTTTTCTTTTACTGGTGCAGAAAGAGAATGCTTAATGTAATAAAATTTTGTATAATGTGTATTTTAATTTTGTTTTAGCCATTTTGTCTTAACACTTCATTACTTAGAGCTACACATAAATATGTACGAGGTCTTTTATACATGTACCGCTACTTGTACCAATTGAAAGAGATCTGAGTATATGAAACATTGGTACTGTGCCTCAAACTATGGAGTAAGGAAATAGTACTGCGATGGGCCAACGATCGTTGGCCAGCGTAGGCCATAAGAAGGTTCGTACTACTTATTTGGTCGGATAAGCAAAAGTTGAAAAGCTTTCGTTCGTTCCTGCCAGACTAAGGTTATAAAACATACGGCTACACGAAGAGCCACTGAATTCATTCGAAATCTTTTATTTTTCTGTTGTCTGAGGCCCTTTAGCGAAATAAACCAGCGGGCACATGAAACTCATTGATAATCAAATATTGAATCAGAAGATGTCGCTAGGATCAACTGGGGTAGTAACGAACTATCAAATACAAGCGTAAATAATCGCGCACAGACTTATTGTTTCAGCTAAAAGGGAGGAATACTTGTCGGTAGCTCAAACCGAGTCTGAATAAGGCTCGAATATCAAGCTGGTCTAATTCAACGTCTACGTTGCATATTCGTCTGTGAATTCTGTGATGCTTTTATAGCAAGTTTTTATGAAACCGCGTGTAGTTTATACAACGGCTCAGTTTTTAGAAACCAACATATTTGTTGTTCCGGTCCATTAGCTAAGCAACTCGAGTGTGCCACATTGAGTTCCGTCAGGTTTTTAAAGAAGCAAATTGTCTGAAACTAGTTTATAAGTTTGGCGAGGCGAAGTGTCTGTGCAGTTGCGCCGAGTCGCCAAAATCGCTTTAAGTAACAACTCAAGCGACATTAAAAGCGACTACGCCTAACTTGTGACATTCCTACTTCTACGACTTTCGCCACTTCGTGCGCTACGTATTTACTGCTAAGAAGTTGACTCAAAATCCATCTGTCGTACCGTCGACAGCATATCAACCTTTAAATCCATGCACTCTACTCAGTTACGTTACGCGATTAAAATGAAGTGGATGTTCTGTCAACTGCACCCGTTGAATATTCTTATGTGATGTTTTTTTCGTATCAGTGCGAAAAATAGAGGATGTAGTGACTAGAATTGCGAGCGAACGTGGGTGGAGGGCCGGTAAGGGACGTCCCAGGCGGGGGATAGTATTATCAAAGTGCAAGATAAAAAGTATCCCGATTCAACGGCCAATGAATGTCAATGAAGCGGAAAAGATCTGTCAGGATCGTGGCAAGTGGCAGACCCAGATGAATACCCCTCTGGGATACAAGCGTGAGTTTATGTTATATTATGTTGTAAAAAATAGAGCAAAGCTCTTTTAAAAAAGGCCAAGTGCGAGTCGGACTCGCGCACGAAGGGTTCCGTACCATTAGGTATACGACATTAGAAGAGGAAGAAGAAGAAGAAAGACATTTATAATATTATACCAACAAAATACATCACAGAAACAAAATAAGCAGATAAGTAACATAATATGCACAACAACAGAAAGAAAACTAAATACACAACAGACAAAACGAATAAATAAAACAGGACGTGGTGTATCTACGTTGCCACAAAAGGCAGCTGACTCAGCGTTACATTAGACACAAAGATCGAGAAAAATCGGCACAGAATCACGTCTGTTGTATGAGAGCCCCCCTTAAGTAATTATTCTATTTTTATTTCCTTATTTATTTTTTAAGCGACTATAGAACTTAATATTTTGTGAATATTTGAAGCGTCTACCTCTTGCCGTTATTAATATCGAGTAAAAAACGGCAAAAAATTACGTTTGCTGTATGGGAGCCCCCCATATATATACATTTTTGACAATTACAATGTTTTATAAAACGTAATGGATTTTCATAGCATGGACTACATGGTTGTTGTTTAACTTTAGATGAGTATGATGAATGACAAATGCGTGTGCAGGGAACAACCGGTTTTATTTTTGAATTTTTTTTAATACCATCCTTAAAAATAGCTTCCCTTGTTTAGAATCACATTGATCAATTGTGCCTTGAACATGTCAAAGCCCCTTAAAAAGCAGTCTGAATTTTTTGAGGCAAAATGGGCACTTATTTGCATTTCTTGGTCATCGGCGCTTGTTTTTAAGAATATAATTTTTCAAATTTTGGAACAAGTAATAAGTCCATTGGACATAGAAAAAAATGACAGAGCGCAGAATCACGTATTTGTGCCGTTGGTGTCGAGTGGGGGACCTTCCCAGAGGCAGCGATGTGGGCACAGTTTTCTACGTTAAAAGAAATAGTGAATATTATTAATTTGTTCATGTAAACAGAAACGGAATTGAAGAAAGTTATTCAGAATGGGAATTCTTCTAAGGACAATGATTTACTGAGGGCTCGAACAGGTACAGCCCGTCATTGCTTGTTTTAGATTTTGAAATATATAAATCTAAAGAAAACTCACAGAACAAAAGTTGTAAAATACAACGTAGAATTTGTATGTTTCAGAAATTGTGCCTCTTAGAAATCACACTGTAAAATCAAGAACTTGGCCTTGTGCGGCCCGCACTGTGTACATCGACCCTTGGAGGATGAGATGTCGTAAAAACCATTTATGGTGAAAATTGACTTTCAATGTAGTCTTACTCAGTTTTTCGAGCTATTTCAATGTGTACATTTTGTTTTCAAAAAATTTGCAAAAAAAGGCTTTCACTGCCTCGATTTTTTAACAGGTTAGATAGTTTGACTCGATTTTTGTCGTAAAAACATTTTTATGTTCTTGTGGCTTATACTGCAATGGCCTTTATTTGTTGTAATCCAACTTATTAGTGCAATTAGTATTTTTTTGATGGAGGTTTTTTGTAGTAAAAGCCATGCTAACATCTAAGCCACAAAATATATTGAATTTAAAGTTGAATATTTATAAAACAAGGTAAGTTTTTTGGAAATCTGTGCATTAATCATTGCATTAATACGACATTTATAAGAAAAAACATATAAAGCATTTTTTTATATTTTTTTTGTTTTCACTCCCCCGTAAAATTCGTAAGATGGCTTTTACTGCATTTCTTCCCCAAAGGGTCGATTATATTTACACGAACAGATTCCAGCTCTGTTCGACTGCCTCTATCTGGGAAGTCACTTTTGTCAAGGAACCGAAAATCTGCAAATGATTAAGATTACCCACAAGAAACATTGTTTTAACATTCAGGCATCTAGCTAGTACAGATGATCCATCGCTCACTGATGGATCAACAAAAGCCTAGGGGACTTCTAATCAAACTAGAGCTCTGAAAAGAAAAAAATGTAAGTAGTGCTTGACCTCGGATAAAAAACAACGCACGAGCGTAAGCGGGCTCAATGGGAACGCGACAGAAAAAAAATTTGTATCTTGTTGGTGCATGTGCGGATAACCGTGGCGTCTCTTATCAGCTCGGTGTTCTTCACAGCTTGGCGAGAGGCAACGAATTCCGGCAGCCAAGTACTACCTTTTTGGAAATTTTACAAAAATATGTACAATATGTGGATGTCGTAGAAGGCCAGCAGGTACCAGCAGACGGGCAGCAGCGTCTTCCTGAGATTTCAACCGCATACTGCGATCGCCAACCCGTCTGACAAGCGTGGCGATTATGGCAAAACCCCACATGGTTGTGAGAGCCGCGAGGGAGGTCTGTGTCCTGCAGTGGGCGTCGAATGGCTGATGATGATGATGGTGATGTACAATATTGCAATTTATGGTGAACATAGAATTGATTTTTGTACTGAGTGGGCGTAAAAAAGTACGTTTTTTTTTTCTTTAATATACAGTTTAAGTTTTCAACACTTTTGAAATTTCTGTTTTAATAAAAAAAAAATAAGAAGGTCGGGTTTCACCTGTAAAAACGCTTGCCCTTTTAAACAGAAAAAAAATAAAATTAATAAGTAACAATTAATTATTTTATTAAAAATATATAATATGCCATCAATGCAATAAAAGTACCAAAAGTTTTATTTAAAACTTAACGCTTCAAAAAATTGCCGTCTTATTGACGAATGGTTAGGTATTATGGGGTATGTGTGGGGGTTAAGAGTCTAGGGTTAAGACCTATACAAAATCCCACTTGTTGGGAATTAATGCAAACTGGAATGTCTATTATGTCTTGACTAATAGTGTTATACATGTGTGATAACATGCATGGCTGTACGGCACAATATTTGAACAGTTTAGAACTGAAACCGAGGTAAATTAAACTACAGTGCAAGACTCGCTCCCTAAACACGAATCGAGTTATATCGGTCCAACGCATCTGCAAAATTGATCTCCTAAGAGACAAGCTTTGACGGGCTCGGATAACTTGAAGCTTCGCTCTTGCGTTAAATCCTTGCAGTGCGCTTAATAACTATGACACACGAGAAATAACTAACACGATAAAGAAGGACAGCTTTGCATTGCTAGGTTTTTTGTTTTTAAAGCGTCGCTTGGCAAACAATACTGCACAAGTAATTTTTCAGGAGAGAGAGAGAGTTTCTGTGGTGTTCAATAGAAAATATATTTAGGGTGTGTTACAATTTATTGAACAACGGCCGCTTTTTAGTCTGAATGCTTGAACCTCATACAGGTTGATCAATTCGCGCTTAAAATCTGCACCCAATGGCATTCCAAACCCTCAAATTTCGACTTGAGCGGTGTTATTTGCTAAAGCGACGATGGGGTCCTTGGAAAAGCGGTGGCAGCGCAGCGGTAGTACGCCGGCCTCTCATTCTGGAGGTTGTGGGTTCAAATCCCGCCATGTACCAATGACTTCGTTTTCTAAGATACTTAAATTTGTGAAGTTGTCGTAGCAATACCACTTGTTAACTGTCAAGGAAAACATCGCGTGAAAACCCTAGATTATAGGTATCTATATACCTCCATTTCCTTCCGTGGATGTCGTAGAAGGCGACTAAGGAAATCAATTACCAGGAGACGGGCGGCATCGTCTTCCTGTGATTCCAACCGCAAACTGCGATCGCCAACCCGCCTGCCAAGCGTAGCGATTATGGCAAAACCCCTCATGGTCATGAAAACCACGGAGGAGGCCATGTCCTGCAATGGGCGTCAAATGGCTGATGATGATGAAGATGATGATGATGATATCATACCTAGGTGCTTGCTACGTACGATGGCCCAACTATGAGGCTGAAATCTCCGATCTGACTAGAGCTAGAACTAGGGTTCTTATTAAAATTATCTACGTTGTGTGTTTTTGGCAATAAATGTTTTTCACTTTCACTTGAATTTGATCTATCGCTCGCTGGACAGTGATCTGAGGTAATATTACTGGTAGCGGCTGGATGAAAATGGCCAAGGTAAAAAGAAGTGGCATGCCTTGGGGAGGTCTACATCCATTAGTGAATGAAAACGGGCTGATCGATGAATTAGGGCCAGTGCAATAATGTTAATGGGCATCTAGAAGACGTTTGTGTCTAGTGATCAAAACATTCACTTTTAGGTGAAAACTCTGTTAATTAAGTTTCTTTTTAAAGTATAAATGTAGAGTTTAGCTAAAAGCTTCTTCTTCATATAATCTACTTATTCTAAAACTAAAAACTTTCATGTTCATTAAGTTAACATTTCGTTTTTGTTATATTTGAATTTAAATTTAGAATTCTAAATAGCAATTTGAAAACTTTCAGCCGTTTAAGATATAAACAGCCATCAATGACCGTGGTGGCTACGAGTATAAGCCGCATAAGCGATAAACGAGCGCGTTTTTACTGCAAACAGTAGGATTTTATATCAAAATGTTGAAAGCAAGTGCAACGCGGAAATAATCACCGCATAGCAACACAGCGCTTTGACGGGTCTGCACCCGTTTCATGACGTCACAAAAGTGGAGTGTGCTGTGTGCAAAAAAAATACCTGGAGATTCCACCACGATGAGAAAGCATGCTTCAAAACAAAACCCATTTGTAAACCTAGTAAGACGCAGCAGCCGTCAGAGAAAATTCATTGCCACGTTTTAAAAATGCTAATGCACTTTGCAAACAACAAAACGTGTCAAAATGGCGCCATTTTGACTGACAATTAATTTGTTATACTGCAAATATTAAGCAGAGGGTATCAGCTAAGTCCTCTGTTATCGACTGAATCGTAGATCTGTCGTTCTGTTTATGGATGTGCTTATGTATTATGTACGTATTATTAAATTACGAATCTGTTTACCTAGCGTACTCAGGTAGTTATCAATTTTGTTTTGTTTTCTTTCTAGAGGCCATGTTAAATGACATAGAAACCTGTTGAAGATTTTTCCCTAAAAGTTATACTTTTTCCAAAACAAGTAGGTATAACCTATCAAAAAGTTAGTCTGCCTCTAGTTACGTCGTGTACAATAGAATCGGATAAGTATTTATTTTTCACATAATAGCTGGCTGGCTGTTTATTTCGATAGTAATTAATGAATCGGCGTGCGTGTGTACAATAAGTAATGAATTTTGATGAAGCGAAAGAGTTCTTTCTAGATCGTGGCAAATGGCGGACCCTGGTCTTTGCTTACCCCTCCGGAATACCGGCGTGGGTTTATGTTATGTTATATTTTTATGTCAATCAATGCCTACTCGTCCACTGCTGCCCATAAGCCTCCCCCAAGGCACGACAATTCTAAAGACAAAAATCTCCACAAAAATAAAACATCAAACGAAAACTTCAAATGGAAAATTTCATGAATTTTCACCACTTAATCACTCACGAACAGCATTAATATTTCTTACGTAATAATTTCTGAATCTTACCAAATACGGCACTAAACTGCCAATGGGTTTGGCAGACATTTTCAGAGTTGGAGCCGCTTAGGTACCCCTAGCTAGATGCGATTGTTCCGGATGGCGTACCCACTAACAAGGTTACCCATAATGCTATGGACTTACATTAAAGCTCAGTGGCGTCAGTTAGCTCCTAACTCAACGCACTAAAGTTGAGTATCAACTGCCGGACCAGTTTACGGGATCGGTACGAATAGCTGGGTGTTTATGTAGCTTTGCCAATATTATGCCCGTGACCACAACAGATTGGAACAGATTGATTATGTCGTGTCTTTGGGATGTACGTCTTAGTGTAAGTCGTCGATTTGAATCGCTTTCTGTGCGCGGATGACTGGGATTAACAATGGGATCGCGGCTGTTTAACGACCTGGAAATTTCGGTATAGGTCAAGTGGTAGACTATTCTTGTAAGGGTCATTCAGCCAGCCTTTAACTTCTATGAGTTTCTAAGTATTTTTTATGCAGCCAATATACGTCCCTGTACAGGGCACAGGCCTTCTCTCTGAGAGTGCATAGGCTTAATTACCAAGTATGCCCACCACGCACAGGCAATTCCAAGCGCCGAGGTATTCGAACATCTCAGACACTCAGGTTTTCTTACGATGTTTTCCTACACAGTAAGCTATTGCTACTATAACTTCACAAATGTAAGTATCTTAGAAAACAAAGTAATTCGTAATTGGAACTCTCAAATTCCTAAATGTGAGGCAGGTGTCTTATGAATTTTATTATAATAATATTAATAACATCGTGAGGAAACCTGAGTATCTGAGCTATTCACATACCTCAGCGCTTGAAATCGCCAAGCAGCGGTGGGCACGCGTGGTGATTAAACCCATTCTCTCCCTGAGAGAAGGCCTGTGCCCTACAGTGGGACGTATATAGGCTGCTTATGATACTCCTATATTTCTCTTAGCACGTTTCTTTTGCTGTACCTACTAATTTTTTTGACTCAGTGTCCTTTGATCAGTGATAGCCAATTCATTTGCTCTTCCAATTTAATTGGCCACATAATGTTTGCATTATGTCTTTGCATTTGACTAGAAAATTTTAGGATATTGTTCCTTCAGTACCGGTTTTCATTGAAGCGCCAATTGAGCTAAATGTGCCACTGCTTAACGTCAATCGTTAATGGAAACCGAAGCCGCAAATTCAATCAGCACGCGCTACGTCGCTCGTGGACCAAAACCACCTGATTCTGGTGACGGGAAACGTCCGGTTACAGTTGACGGCTTAAACGCCAAGAAAAGCGAAACACACCATTACTAATTCAATTTTCTTCCTATTAGGTTTACTCGTGGGATGTTGGGGTAATTAATGTTCATGTTCTAACCTACTCAACCTACCTAATCGGTTGCTTCCTAATTGAGAATTTCACTAAGTTCTGTCGCGCTGAGAATTCTTAGGTGCATAGTAAAATTATAAAAAAATGTAGAACCTATTTTCACTAAGTTCTGTTCCTAATTATCTACAGAGCGATATGAATATCGTCATCATCATCAGCCATTTGACGCCCATTGCCTCCCTCATGGTTTTCCAAATTGCACGGTCTTGTGCCGCCCTCAACCAGCGACTTCCTACCACCGTAACTAGATCGTCCGACCATATGGTGGGGATAAAAATATATAGAGTGATAATAAGGTACTTAGTGAAATAAAAAAAAAATCTAACAATATCTCGAATACGAACATAACATCATCTAGTTTAATTTATTTGACATAAAATGTTATTGATGGTGTGAGGTATATCGTGATTTACCCGTTTTCATTTCAATGTAAATTTGAAAAAAAAAATACAATACCTAAGTACACAAATTGAACCTCCATAATCGAAACACTAACGTTTTTCTAGACAGATGGGATGCCAGTCTGGTCTTTATTTCATTTACTGCGAACTGAAAGGGCAATGCGATTTTCGCAGCGCTAACTGGATGGAAGGCGAAAAATTATCTTGGGCACCGTTTTTACACTTCCATTTCGCTTCTTTGTAGGTAAACTCTTTTACGCGACTGAGTAAGTTTGAATTCAATAATAAAAACCGGCCGCGTGCAAGTCAGAGTCGCGCAGAGAACGTGCCGTACGATAAGTATAATATTACGTATTGAGCAAAAATGTTGTTTCTTTATTTAAAAAGTTTAAAGAAAAAACAGTGAAGAAAAAAACCAGCCAAGTGCGATTAAGACTCAAGCACAAAGGGTTCCGTACCATTATCTATAGAACATTAGAAAAAGATCGAGACAAGATAGATTAGGTACATTGAGAACAGCGCCATCTGTAGAAACTGACAAATAGCGTTTAACATTGACATCTAACGACAAAACGACGACGACTTAGATGGCCACTAGATGGCGAGCGCTGTTTTTAGAAAATGTTTGTTGTATGGGAACCCAGCTTAAATATTTATTTTATTCTGTTATTATTATTTGTTATTATAGCGGCAACAGAAATACATCATCTGTGAAATTTCCAACTGTCTAACTGTCACGGTTCATGAGATTACAGCCAGGTGACAGACAGCCAGACAGACAAACAGACAAATGGATAGAGGAGTCTTAGAAATAGGGTCCCTTAACCCTTTGGGTACGAAACCCTAACAACGATTTTGCAAATACAGAGACAAATATATTAAAATTTATTTGTGAAGAACGGGTATATTGATAGGATGGAAAAACATTCAAATTCGTTCTATACGTGAGGCGGAGTCACGTGTCGTATGAATTGTGGTAAAAGTACAACCAATCAAGTATTCATATAAAATGACAGCGACTTAAAATTAATATGCAAAATTCAGCAAAACTGTTTTTTCTTTCATTCAGTTCAGGATCCTTGGCTTTTTTCGCTTTCCTCGGTTTTTTTGTTGTTTATTTGTATTATTTAGTAACCGCACTGTTGTAAACCAAGCTTAACACTCGTTTACATCACCGTCTTAACGATGGGAAAAAAAGGTTAAGACCCCCTATTTTACTATTTTTTTAATTTATTACAGTTTTTGAGCAATCGCAATAGAAAATTCTTATCGTTCAAGAAAAGAAGAGTGAGGACAACTGAATAACAGACAGGGGAGCGAGAGCGACGCCAAATTTCCCTGGACCTAAACTATGCTAAGATAAATTATCATCTACAAATTTAGATTTTTCTCTTAGTTCCGCAATCACTTACTTGAATTTTTGGCATATTAATTAGCCTGCGACCTATTCTCAGACCTACCAAATATACACAAAAAAATTTATAAACGTCGGTTACGCCGTTTCGGAGGAGTTCAATAACAATGTAACACGAGACTTTTATATGTAAAAGAAAAGTAAAAAATTGTTTATTGCACTAAGAGTATAAGCAGTAAGGTGTACATTAGGTGTTGAATAGTCTGTGCATAACTTGGAGTTTAAATAAGGTACATTGTTTCCAGGGGTCCTTAAACTAGGCTAGGCCTGTATCTTAAGGAACCAGTTACATGAGTATACAGAGAAATTGCAATTTGTAAACCCAAATTTAAATCAGTATCTTGAGGACAAGAGTTTACTTTGAAGTTGCTTAAAACTAGGACATAAAAAAAGATAGAAATTAAATCGAGTTTAAATTAGAGTGACTTGTGTAACGAAATCAGTTCATTGCTGCGTTATTAGATTTTCAGTGCTCTGGTAGTCCAGTTCAAGTAAGAAGTGGGTAATCTCATACAGTGGCTCTTGTTACAGTGTTAAGTTTTATATGTTCTTGTTTATTTGTCCTTATAACCGATCAACGCACAGCCCAGACGGCTAATACTAATGATGATATTTAGACATGTTATACATTCACGGTTAGGAAAACCATGAGGGAGGCCTACGTCCAGCAGTGGGCGTCAAATAGCCAATGATGATGTTGATAATGATAAAAATGAAAATGGAATTCAAATTTCAAAGGGGGTGCAATAATTTGTATGGGGTAAAAAAAATGGTTCGATTTTTTTTAAACTTTCGTGAGTTTGGTAAATACAAAAGTATATAGGAAGACCAATTATTATTATTAATACAGATTATTTAGATTAAAAAAGTTTAGTATTTTTTATGACTCGTGATGCTCACAAATAGTTCTATGTAAAAATACCTACGTATGTACAGCAAGACCAATTATACTGCAAAAGATTATTCAGATTAAAAGCCAATATAAGATCGTAACCATGAGGGGTTTTCCCGTAATCGCCACGCTTGGCAAGCGGGTTGGCGACGGAAACCACGAAGGAGGCCTGTGTCCTGCAGTGGGCGCCGAGTGGCTGATGATGATGATGATGATGATAAGATCGTAAAAACACAGATTTGCCCCCGTTAAACAAGACACTGATAGGTGTCTTTATTTATTAGTGTCTGACAAGGTACAGCCCCTATATTATTAATCCTGAACGATTCGAACTATAACTATTAAGCTCTGCGAATCAGAGCTAAACCTGGTCGGACTCTTCCGACAAAAAACCAAGTAAGTTTATCCGGTGTTAAGTTAATGGCTTGTCAAATTAGTATGAAATTTGACAGTCTGTTATACGATTGGAATCGCTCAGGTGCGTATAATAAGGCCAATGTTCTCAGCTAGCCGATGGTAAGGTTTAAGGTTTTAAAAACCTATTTAGAGGCTAAAAATTCCACCCATGCCGGGACTTGAACCCGCGACCTCTGACTCGCCGTAGGTTTTTAAAATTGTCCTCAGCACGGGTTAGTGCAACAAAAAGAATATATAATTATGGTTTAAGGTACTTTTTTTCTTGCCCTTTGCAGAAATGAGGTCCTTGAGAAGTATGTCTGGTGTTACTTTGAATGACAGGATACGCATTAGATTGATTAGGGAACGTTGTGGACTGAAAGAGGATGTAGTGACTAGAATTGAGAAAGAAATGTTGCGTTGGTTTGGACAGATATGTGGGCGGAAGAGCCGGTAAGGGACGTCCTAGGCGGACATACTTCGACTAAATAGGGGGTTTACAAGCAACGCGCACATAATCGCATAATTCATAAAACGTCCTCGGCTACTACGTGTTTCAGCCGTGAAACGAAAAGATTATGATGATGCCCGGGGGAATAATCTCGTTAGAAGTTTCAAACAAAAGTAGGGACAAATTATTTTTGTACTCATCCAGCTACGTTGATATTAGTTCGGGCTCTTCCTCATAACTTCAATAATTGTAAATGTGATACGAGTTTGTTTTTAGGGTTCCGTACCCGAAGGGAGCCGAACGGGACCCTATTACTAAAACTTCATGGTCCGTCAGTGGCTGGCTGTCTGTCACCAGGCTGTATCTCATGACAGCTAGCAATACCTAGACATTTTTACAGATGATGTATTTTTGTTGCCGCTATACAACAAACGTGATTTTTGCCGTTTTTCTAGATCGCGCGAGTCCGACTTGCACTTGCCCGGTTTTTTTCTGATCTTGACATTTTGATGTTAAGGAACAACTTGCGTCTAACCTAGATTTTAGTGACATTGCTATTATACCGTAATTATAAGTCATATAAAAACTTAGGAAAAGTTATAAATAAAAGAACAAAAATATTTTTTTTTCGGGGTTTTCGGGGTCATTAAAAGTGCAGAGAAAATAAAGTTACTCAAATAAAGTTTTTATGTTGAATTTTGAGCGTTTTCTTATATAACTTAACTCAATACCGCTCAAATAAAACCATATCTATATCTATATATATATATACCATATATGTAAAATATGGTCTCCCACAACTCATAATGATAGGAAAAATCGCTGGCAGCAGATGCAATCCTGATTGAGAAACCTTCGGGAGTAAGCTGAAATAGCAAGCGCTGGCGAGCTCCACCCCTTGCGAGAGACAGAGATAAATATGCGAAGCTCACTGCCAAACTTCGCTAGTCGGAGAGGCGCCATGAGAAGAAGAAGAATACGTGTTAAGAAATCATGCGTCATAAATAAGAATACATTTTTCAGGAAGAGCCCTCACTACCGGCGTAGTTCTGACTAGCAAGACGCGTCCATCACGGTGATGGCTCCTCATTAGTTACGTTGCGAAAAGTTTTTTATTTGATTTCCTTATTAAATTAAGTACAAATGTTGAAGCCTGCTGACATGGCCACGGTTATTTTGTTCGGTAATGTAACTTAGGATAATACAGTGCTCCAGAAAGCTTTTTTCAGAGCTTACGAGTGGGTTAACCACGTATTTGTCTGTGGGGTCAATCTTCATAATATTATAAGCCACTTTCATATTGGACCAACTCCGCAATCGCGAAAAAATATCATGTGTTTCATACATTTGAGAAGGTATCAAAGCTTGTAATAAAACAGGTAACATTGTTCTCGTGATTTCAGAGTTCATGCTTCAATAACCTTTATTTACCTATATTGATATCCCCCAAAAGTTCTACAGGATCATTTAGGAATACCCTGAACATAGACAATTTTTATGAAGCCTCGTTTGTGTCCCACATACATGCCGGTAGATGATTAAATTTTATCAGGCTGCTTTCATCTTCGCTAATTCTGTTGTTCCTAGGGTATATTTAATATGGCTTGAAAACAAAAAGCCGGTTTCTGAATTGAGAATTTCACTAGATTGCTCGGGTAACGTTTGGTATATTCAGATTTCACACAAAATAATAATACTCTTGTTCCCAGCGCCGCTGTCGAATCGGCAGCGAGGCTCAAGTGCCAAAAGATAATAATGCTCTTGTGGCTACTTTGTTTTTGTTCCACTTGTGGTGGAAACTACGAGGAATTGGGGTGCACAGGCCAAGATCTTTGTAACACGGTCGCCGATTGAGGTTCAGTGGGCTTGACAGCAGCATTTGGCGGTGCAACGTGGCAATGCAGTGCGTTGGGGTCCTTTGATTTGGATGTGTTCCGGGATGGCCTGTGTGGTTAAAGATGTTTTTGTTTATGCAGGCTAAGATTTTGTATATATTTCCCCGTTCTACTTTTTTACTTTTCTATTAATTGTTGTTTGATGACATATTATGTGAAGATCTCAACTGGCTATATAATACGGCTCAAAAGTAAAAGCTTTTTATAGCTCATATAAACTGACAGATATTTTAGACATATTAATAGGGTCACATTATCACCCTTCGGGTACAAAATAATAAAAATCATTTGGCGCCTTATCTTCATCACATTTAGGATAATATCATGAGTAACTTATTTACTCACACTAAATATACATAAATGTACTTCTGATAACATTAGTACAACGAAATAATTTAATCATTGTAGAATAGTTTATAAATTATTGTTGAAATAAACAAACAACATGCTTTCGTTTGTAATTTACCAAAAAGTAGAAAATTTGTGATATACATTAGCTAAGCCAAACAGCGTAGGCGCTTTGTCTAAATTAAATATTAAAAGTACATAAAACAATTTCTTTTTTATAGATAAATTATTTTATTTAAATAGAAATTGATTAATAATAACTATACAACTAATAATTAAAACTAATACTAATAAAAATAATTTACATATTTACAGGTAAAAAACTTGCCCCAGTTCGGTGTCCCGCGGCAGGGAGCCCAGGATGCTGGCGACATTCCCCCTTTGGATGGCCAGACTTATTCTCTGTTATTTTTATTTCTTTTTTGTTTTGCACCATACATCGTCCAAATTGTAATACATACAAGTGTCAGATTTGGTGTGATTTTAGTGTATAAGCAAAAATGTATTATAGGCAGACAGACAGACTGACAGATGGACGAACATGATAAGACTATAAGGGTTCCTTGTTGACTGCCAAGTGTAAGTTGGCCTTTCTCTAAGGGTCGCGGACTTAATGAAAAAAAAAAAAAACAGATTTTTGATAAATGTCCTAGACAAATATTTCCTTACTAATATTATAAACGCGAAAGTTTGTATGTATGGATGGATTTTTGTTACTCTTTCACGCAAAAACCGCTGAACGGATCCGGATGAAATTTTGAACAGAGATAGATTATAGTCTGGATTATCACATAGGTTTTTTTTTATCCCGGAAAAATACACATCAAAATTACCACGCGAACAAAGTCGCGGGCAACAGCTATGTTTATGCAAAAATGAGGAAGTACAATTATTTATTATTATTAGGTGTTAATTTCTGATGAAACATCCAGAAATAGTTAGTAAATGGCTCTATTTACTAACCCATTTTACATGTACCTTTGTATAATTTATCTAAAAGAGAAAAAATACAAAAGTAAACTCTCCTGCAAAAAACTGCAAACTGAATTATGTTACGCAAGCCTGGTATAAAGGTTCAATTATGAAGTATCCATCACATTTTTGGGACATCACCGATAAATTATAATTAAATTCAGCCAAAACGTAATAGCAAAATGTCGTTGTAAGGTTTCGCGTTAATTAAGCATGTCGCGGGACTTTACGGGCGAGGTTCCACATTCAGCTCTTGAATCAAACCGAGGCACGCCTTTAATGCTTTTTCTCTGTTTGCTTTCCCCTTTTCCAGTTCTGCTTTTAATCTAGGCCTTACTTTGAATCGCAGCGTGATTTGGACGTAATCTAAAGTCTATTTGGAATAAAAATAATAACTTCCACACAATTTGGGAGGGAATTTGAAAACCACCACTTTTATCTACCTAAATTTAAAAACCAAAACAACCTAAATTGTAAAAGAAAATTACGGGTATATTTCTCTAGCACAAAAGATTACACTTAATTTTTTTTTGTCTATTTCTTTTTCACATATTCACGTCTTTTACTTGTCCTGGACCCAAACTAGGATACCCTGTGCTATAGTAACCAGGCAAGGACATCACAAACACGGAAAAACACCTAGACACAGACTTACGTCAACGCGTGTTAGAATAGAAAGATATTTGAGAAGCGGTTGAAAGAGCATTACCTATCTCTGACATGAGTTTGAGTTCTATATTTATGTATATATATATATATATATATATATATCTATATTGTACAGTCAAATACTGCACAAATGTCGTTTTCGTAATACTGTAGCGTAAGCATTCTTTATTCTTTACATTCAGTGAAATAAACGTATTCAACGTGAGCGGTTGTTTTCCGCATTTTCATTCAACTTACAACATTCAGTCAGTCATCAGCACAGTCAATATTGTAACCTTAGAAAACCCCAACATATATAAAATTATGTATTTATTTTTTCAGATATTTAGTTTGTGCAGTTTATTAATTTTTACTGTAAGTAGGTTATTTACGATTTTGTAGCTTATGTAGTTTATTTTGTAAAAGTGTATAGAAGACCCGTTTTTTTACTGCTTCCCCGACCCTCCAAGCCTTGCTGGAAGAAATCTGTTATAGAGATAAGTTCGTCTTTGTACACGTTATTTTTATGTAATTTATTTTTAGTTGTTTCGTGTGAAATAAAGCATAATAAACAAAACTAGTGAAGCTCGATCATTCAGGTACTTCAGTTTTTTGTTAACGAAACTTTTGGCAACTGAAAACACTGGAACTTAAAATAAATCTATTTCTCCATTATGCTTACCATCACTAAATTTTATTTGAATTTTTAACCATTTGAAAATTCACAAACAGACTAGCGCTAGAGTCACAAAACCGAAAGAAAAAATAATTTAATAGTTTGTTCAGTGCTATCCATCCTAAGGTTGTCTGGAAGAGATCGCTTTTAGCGATAAGACCGCCAATTGTTTAACCTCCTCAGTCATGACCTTGAAAATAACAATGGTCTTCAATTGTTATTTTCAAGGTCAGGACTGAGGAGGATACGGCAAAACTTAGACATGTACGCCTTTTAATGTATTTTTTTTCTGGTGTGTACAATAAAGTGTTCTAATCTAATCTAATTCAGTTAATGTTATCGTATAAATGTCTTGGTGGCTTAGAACAAGTCGGCTTTGTTCCTGTACTGGGCTAAAACAGCTTCTATAACACTATTAATTAAAGAAAGGTGCTGGACAACTATTTAAATCGCTTCTCGCGTTACAACATTGTGTGAGCGAGATGCGAATAGTTACCCACTCCCTTTCTTAAATTGATTATTTGTTACTAAAAGTAAAGTCAATGAATGTTGAGGAAGCGAAAGTCATCTATCAGGATTGCGGCAAGTGGCAGTCCCTGGTCTCTGCCTACCCCTCTGGGATTTAGGCGTGAGTTTATGTATGTATGTATGTATGTAGGTCAATAAAATAACCCACGAACGAGCGATCCACAGTAGGCCCCCGAAACTGCCAAGTTCGCCCGTAGTAGGGCTTCAAGGGCCTCCGAGCTTATTACTTTGAATGCAATTACAGTGGAGGGTGCCACTTTCACCTGCGCTGGAGTATTTTTTAACTCGATTTTTACCTCAATGTAGATAAAGTAAGGTGTGCTAATTTTGTCAATGACTGGCCTTTAATATTTTACTTAATAGGTACTTATCCATTTTATTACTAACGAAAATTAGTGTTACGTTACTGGTTTGTTTGAACTTGACAATGATTTAGAGACCTACTTAGAGGCTAAAAATTCCACCCATGCCGGGGATTGAACTCGCGACCTCTGGCTAACCGTGCCAGCGCTCTCCCAACTGAACTAATGTGCAAGTGCAGGCATCGGCGAAATTTCGAACCTCTTTACGAACCTCTCTAGAGGTCGCGGGTTCAAGTCCTGCCATGGGTGGAATTTTTAGCCTCTAAATAGTTTTTTAAAAACTGTCCTCAGGACGGATCAGTGCAACAAAAAGAATATAATGATTTAGAGATATTATTTGCCATCCCTGATAGGTTGCCAACCGTCGCATCACTGCGAAAAATCTCAATCTACATCAACACTAATATTATAAATAAGAAACGTTTGTAAGTTTGTACGAAGGGATAATCACTGGAAGTACTTATCTGATTTCAAAAATTCATTTTGATTGGGACCTTCAGGTGGACATAGGCTGTTGGCTAATTCGTTCACTACGCGAACGTAGTCGCGGGTACTGCTAGTGAACAATAAAATGTGTGATTATTTTTCACACCTCAAGTGCTGATGGCAATATCTGAGCGTGACGTCAGCCGAAAACCGACGGCAACATATGGCCAGCCCCCATATTACGCGCACCAAATCCTGAAGGATTCCAATCGTCTAACTGTCAAAAACCCATACTAATTGCTATCGCAAAAATCAGGATTCCGACAGAATTCGGTACCCGAAACCGGCGTGCGTGCAACGCGGCAACACGGCAAACGGCAACAGGTAGACGCTTGAAATATTTAATTATATATTAGCTTCAAACATAAATAATTAAATTAAAATAAATATTTAAGGGGGCTCCCATACAACAAACGTGATTTTTTTTCGATCTTTCCGTCTAATGTTGTATAGATAATGGTACGGAACCCTTCGTGCTCGAGTCCGACTCGCACTTGGCTGGTTTCTTACGGATCGTTTTTACAAAAAGAGTCAGACCAATCTCTCAATTATGTTTATAGTGACAGGACCGATGTCCGCTAACCTAGGATCTATATATATAGCTTTTTGGCGTTAATGCTATCTAGTCCTAGGTTGTTTGCCTTTGGTTCACAGCCATGGCTCCTAAAAATCACTATTAACATGATTGAGAGATTGGTCTGACATAACGTAACTCACGCCTGTATCCCAGAGGGGTAGGCAGACACCAGGGACTGCCACTTGCTACGATCCTGACAGATCACTTTCGCTTCCTCAACATTCATTAGTCTGACACTTTTTACAAAAGCGCTGTGTAAAATAATATAAGTGTGCAGCGTGGAGGCTCTAGTGTTACTAAATAAGATATGCAGCGTGCAGCGGTAATACATAGAGCCCTTTAATAAATAAATACAAAGAAAGTAGTCTGTATAAAAATGAAGCGCATTTTCTCTTAGTACAGACATGAGTACTGTCGGAATATATTTGCAACTGCTAAGTTTATATCGATGAGGATAGGGAGAAGGGGCGGCCTATGCCCAGTGGGTCACAACAGAGGCATAGTTAGAACAAAGTTTTTTTGTTTCCAACTCCGACCAAGGTAAATAAAACAACAGGAAGGTTTCTTCCTATTTTTAAGGGCATGACAAGAATGACTGGCACTTTATTCCTCCAGTGAGTAGTGATCCCCGAGTAGGAAAACTCACTTCCAAAAGTGCCGCCCTATTATCACATGGGATTGCCACGTTATATCTTACCTTTCTGTATGTAACTTTGCTCAAGTCATAGAATTCTTTTAAGTCATAATTATCTAATATATAAAATCACGTGTCACAGTGTCTGTTGTCGAACTGCTCCGATACACGGATTTTTGTGAAATTTTTTGTGTTTATTTGGTAGGTCTGAGAATAGGTCGTAGGCTAATTAATATGGCAAAACAAAGTTTGCCGAGTCAGCTAGCAATGAATAATTTACTAACGAGTAAATATTTTTTTCCAGTGCAATTAATCATTAAAAACTAGTAATCAGATAAAAGATAGTGCGGTACAATTATGTTTAGATTTGTATAATAATAATAATAATAATAAATTTATTTATTTCAAAGTTACACACTGGCACAATACAGTTATACTCAACTAAGATTACAAAATAACTAGTTGGTATCCGTTGCCGAACTAGGTTAGAACCTGTATTTCAGCAAGCAGCGCCTTCCCCACAGAAGACAATTATAGCATCAGAAATGCAGCAAATAAACAACTTTAAATTCCAGTTTAAATTAAATAAAGTGTGAATGTTAGTGTGACCTCTCGGTGTGTGGAGAGTGTATGTCTATGTATGAGTGTTAGAGGGTGAGTGTTTTTGTGTAAGTATAAGAAAGACCTCATTCCAGAAAATAATTATGGCAAAAGTAGAACCAAGTTTCCGATATACTGATACGCGTTTATAAACTCCGTGTCTGAGTAACAAAAAGCGCACTTAAATCGCCTCAAAGACTCAAAGTGTACCACTTGAAAAGTTAATCATACTTTGTATTAGTTCATTGACTGATTACAATAATGTTTTACGGGCTGTCGTCCAATGTATGTGAACGATTTCATCCGACAATTTAACATCGTAGCATCAATAAAGAAGTGAACTAATTAGGAGAAGAGCAGCGTAGTTTTTAGCTGTCTAACGATAGGCAGTTATTAAGCAGGACCTCATTGTAGTAATCAATGCCATTTTATTAACTTAAAAAAATTACTAAATATTTATATTGTTATAATGTCAAGTATTATTTTGTATTGTATTATATTATTGCTGAAATATTATTTTATATACGTGCCCCTTCCTTATAACACATTTAGGCACTTATAAGTATTTTTATGACTCTTTGTTTTGCACGCCTACCCCAATTTTAGCCTCTCTCCTCCTGCGGGTTGAAAGGCCGAAAATGCCACTAGCATTAACTTCACCTTTTGTACACTCTCTTTTAATAATAACCGAGTAAATAAAGAAGCCTAATCACTTGTATGTAAATAGTCAAATAATCAAATTTACACCGACCTTTACTGAATAAGGCTGTCAATTAATGAAATATTCATCCATTAATCAACATCCAAAGTGAAATTTAAAGGTGAATTTGACGGGGCCGAGGTAATAAAACTCGCGTATCGTATCCCCAGAAAATGTAAGACGACATAAATTAGGGGCCTGGGCGGGGATGATTTGAAATATCGAGTGGAGGTCGAGGCGGTCTTTAATCGATATTGGGTTTGCCCTACAAATCACAGAGATAAGGTACTGTGGACACTAAGCTAATTAGAACGGTAGTGCTAAAATGGATAAATTACAAGTTATGTTTATAATTTCAAGTACCTACACTTACATAAAAATATATTAAAAGAGTGCGATTAATTCGCCAACAAACTGCCACGCAGTTTGGGGAATAATTTATAAAATTTGAAACTCTGCGATACAAACGTAAGTCAATAAATTTAAAAAAATTCTGCAATTTGTTATAACAAACATTGTAGATGATTTTGCGGGATTTGAGAATGGTCACTAAGCCCAATGAAGTATCTCGATTGGACTGCTAGTATCATTTTAATACTAACCATGGCATTTATATCGATGCTTTCGAAAAAAATACCGCGTAAAATAGCACAAATTGATAAGTGTGCTATTTTGAAATTGATAAGTACAAAAAATATAATATAATACCTTGCGATTTGTAACGATTTTGGTATTTAAAGTTAATGATAGCCATCACGAAATCGTCGTCATGAAGGTAGCAACTTACGCATTATGTTCAAGATGATTTGAGAAAGGATTATCAGACTGGAGTATTTCTGCGGTGCCTTTTTTCCGCTACAAATCCACCCGAAGGCAGCGGCATTGTACATTGACATTAAAAAAACAGAATATAAGTTCTTTACGTACAAATAAATCTATTATTAAATTTTGTTTCCATAAATAAAGCACTGTTTCCAAGCAGTGATTGATAGCAGAAACATTTCACACTTAATCCACACCCTCTCAGTGTACGCCGAGCCTTAAGTATTAGAAGTGAGTGCTCCTCTGTGATACATTGCTGCGGATAAAAGTATACGTCGAGTACTAAGCGACCTGTTGATGCTAACGCGATGATAACGCGACTGGGGCAGCGCACGCTAAAATAGACTCTGCTTCCATTTCCTATTAGTTCTATTCTGTTTGAAAGCACTATCTATAGGACAGTGTGTTGTTTTGTTTAGTAGTTACTGCTTTAATAATTTTGCTGCCCACGTGCAGCACCCGTGTCACTTACAGTAAGGGTCTTAAGATGTAGAATAATTACCTGAAACAAAAAACCAATGAAAAATTATAAACCATCCAAAATATCTAAATAATAAGTACAGACTACCTACGTGACAGTCTGCAGCGAAAGTATTTTGTTTCAGACTATTCAAACTGCATCTGAGGAGCGTTTTAACCCTAGACACCTAACCTTCTCAGATACCTCATAATACCTAAACATTCGTCAATTCGACAAACATTTTTGAAGCGTTAAGTTTTAAACAGAACTTTTTTTGTTTTTGGTACTATAATATGGCACTGAGGTTTGAGGCATAGATTTTTTGATAAAATAATTTCTTGTTATATATCACATACTCTTATTTATTGTTCTTTCTGTTTAAAATGGCACGCCTTTCTACACATCATAACCGATATTTCCATGAAAATTTAATTAAAACAGAAATTCTAAAAGTAGTTGTTCGTTTTAAGGGAAAACTTAAGCTGTAGACATTAGAAGAAGAATAAGAAGAAAGACATTTATTATAGCAACAAGTTACATCACAGAAACAAAATAAGCAGATAAGTAACATAATATGCACAACAACAGAAAGAAAACTAAAATATACACAACAGACAAAACGAATAAATAAAACAGGACCATAGATGTAGCCTGTGGTGTATCTACGTTGCCACAAAAGGCAGCTGACTCAGCGTTGTGCTGAGGAAGTGATCCCTCAGCGCTGATTTTCAGTCAGTGCCTACGGTAACCCATAATTGTACTACGGAGTGCGTGCCGTGGAGACAAAACGAAACTCGTGACGCCCACTCAGTACATCATATCATAAGCAACCTATATACGTCCCACTGTAGGGCACAGGCCTTCTCTCAGAGAGAGAGTATGGTCTCGGTACAATTTAATCAATTTTATGTTAACCATAACTTGCAATATTGTGCATATTTCATGCATAATAACTCAACAAAGTCATGCTGGGATTCGAACCCACGACCTCCCGAATGAGAAGCCAGCGTTCTACCGCTCTGCTACCACCGCTGCTTTTTTAGGTAGAGATTAAGAACACTCACATAACTTCCACTCACGACAATAACTGCCACACAACACAATCACTTGATCTGGTCCCAAACTAGGATACCCTATGCTATCGTAAACAGGCAAGGCCATCACAGACATGTAAATACACGCAAACTGAGCCCATTTGCACAAAGTAACAGCGGCTCCCAGTGGGAATCGAACCCACGACCTCAGTCTTGGTAGTAAGCGCCTTAACGGCTAGTCCAACGAGGCAGTCACTAATAGAATACACACACGTCATTGAAAGATGGGTGAACTGTTGTGTCGCAGAAGGGCTGAGGTATACCCGACATGAATTTAATATGAATGTATTATTCGACAAGTGTGGCGCGCCGTCATTCATTTCGGTTATATGTCGGTCATAAAACTTGTTTATCCCACTGGGCTGCTACTTACAGCCGAACTTGTTTATAAGAAGTGTTTTCTTACTGACTATGCCGGCACACCTATGTAGGTGTGTTCGTCGACTTTGGAATGTTCATCGAATTGTCATAGTAAACCATGAATTGTAGTTGTTTGAAACAGGCCCCGGGTAGTTCGTAGTACATTATTGTCAACTACCTGGGGCCTTTTTGCATTGAACTACAATTCATGGGTTACTGTGACAATGTGATGTGAATTGCAAAGTCGATCAACCCACAGTTAATAAGAAGAAATACTCGGTTGCGCAATGTATATCGAAATAAGATAAGATAATCATTATCTTATCTTATCTAATTGTTATAATAGACTTTCAATTGTAGTTTTATTAAACACGGCCCAGATAGCTATCATGCAAGGTGCCAAGATATTACCGACAGGTTATGTGAAGTGTACCTCTAAAAAAAAGATTTTTTTTCTACCGTTTTATCGCCGTGATTAATAGGTATGTATAATTTCTATCCGAAATTTCAGCTTTCTCGTACTAATCGTCTTGGAGCTAGGCAACGGACAGACAGACGGACGGACAGATGTCTATCTGACAGACGGACAGACAGACAGACGGACAGACATTGCGAAACTATAGCGTTCCTTGTCGACTACGGAACCCTATAAAGGTTATTATGTAAAAAATATTTTGTGTGTTCCAATGACATTTTAAGCAAAGAACGTAAATACATTAGAACGTATCTGATTCGCAGAGGAGATCCTCCATCCAGCTGTCAATGTTTTTCAGGGTTCCGCACCCGAAGGATGCTAAACGGGGCCCTATTTATAAGGTTTCACTGTCCATCTGTCTGTCTGTCTGTCCGTCAGTCTGTCTGTCTGTCGCCAGGCTTTTTCTCATGAACCGTAATAGCTAGGCAGTTGAAATTTTCACAGATGATGTATTTCTGTTGCCGCTATAACAAAAAATACTAAAAACAGATTAAAATAAATATTTAAGGGTAGCTCCCATACAACAAACGTTGTCTAAAGACCGCGCTCGCCATCTAGCGGCCATCCATGTAACCTTCACAGCGCCGATGTCATGTATTCTATAGATGGCGCTGTTCTCAAATTCGATCTTTGTCTAATGTTGTATAGATAGTGGTACGGAACCCTTCGTGCGCAAGGCCGACTTGCACTTGGCCGGTTTTTTTGTTATGTCAAAAGGAAAACAAAACACAAAATGCGTATACCTGTCGTAAAATTGCAATAAATCACAAAAAAATTATTAGCGTCTGCAAACAGCGAGTCAAACTTTGGCCGCCCGTCCAGAGGTGGCGCAAAAAGGTAGGTGCCTTTCTATTTAGAAAAGAGGAGGCTATTCCCCCTCGAAGGCGCAAATTATTCGTTAATAAAGCCGCGGCCTGTTTCCAGAACAGCGAAACTCCTTTGAGGGGAATGAAATATTGCCAACTATAGGTCTTTTGACCAAGAGGCTATCTTTGGCGTGGTGTGCAGTGTGTAAGTATACAATTGAGTTGTATGAGCACGGTTAATTTAAGAAAGAGACTAAAGAACTATTTTTCTCTCGCTCGCACAATTTGGACGGTAATATTGTATGGGTGAGAGGCAAATAGATGTCCAGTCATTACATTAATCATTACATTTTTGAGGTTCCACACCCCAAAATGACAATAAAATAGAAAAATTATAGGATTACTTTATTGCCCGTCGGTCAGTTTGTCACGACGGTGTTTTTCCAGAAACGGGTAAATCAACAAAAAAAAAATTAAAGGACTATAAGGTCAACGCTCCCTCAGTGGCGTAAAGAAATCTAGAATGTATAATTTACGCTAACCGTGAAATAAAACATCATGAGGAAACCTCAGTGTCTGAGGTGTCCACATACCTCATCGCTTGAAATCGCCCATCCGCGGTGGGCACGCGTGGTAATTAAGCCCATACTATCTCTCTGAGAGAAGGCCTGCGCCCTGCAGTGGGACGTATATAGGCTACAATAAAAATATTTATATTTACGTTGTTACATCATCATCAGCCATGTGACGCCGACAACAGGACATAGGTTTTCATAACTATGAGTGGTTTTGCCATAATCACCACGCTTGGCAGGCGGGTTGGCGATCGCAATATACGGTTGGAATCTCAGGTAGACGCTGCTGCCCGTCTCCTGCTAATTGATTTCCTTAGTCGCCTTCTACGACATCCAAGGAAGAAAATGGAGTGACGTTATTCTTAATCCGGCGCCACACGGAGTTCTCAGGTATTCATCAATTATTTTATACCTGGTATCGCCTCTGAGAGGTCTGTGCAGCAAAGGCGTAAAATACTCACTTCCAGGTAAAAAGGTTTACACAGCTACAGTGATACCGCGCCGTCTGACAGGACCGGAAATCTCACCACGAAATAAAATTAATTTGCTCGCCTGTACTACGGAATATTGGAAACGAATAAAAAGCGAAAAACTCGCACTTTTTATTAACACACTTTTATTAGCTTCACTTATATGAAAGTATGTATGTATATTTTTTTGTTTGTTTATTTGTTTTTTTTTGTGTAACGGAATTTGAACTCGAATTTTTCTATCTTATACGGCATATTAATTCGAAATTTTGCGCACGTATCAAGGGCCGAGACAATACAATAATTTAATCATTTTGTTCCATTGCCCTGATTAGTGTGATCAGAATTAAGGATTTGAACTAAATTTTTTTTTAACTTTCTTATGGTCTACCATAAAAGCGTGTTTTATTATTTTTTATGGTACTACTATTATTTTTTAGGGTTCCGTACCCTAAGGGATCCTATTGCTAAGACTTCACCGTCCGTCCGTCTGTCTGTCTGTGTGTCTGTCTGTCTGTCACCAGGCTGTATCTCAAGAACCGTAATAGCTAGGCAGATGAAATTTTCACAGATGATGTATTTTTGCCGCTATAACAAAAAATAATAAACACAAGAAAATAAATATTTAAGGGGGGCTCCCGTTTTTTGCTCGATATTAATAACGGCAACAGGTAGACGCTTGAAATATTCACATAATATTTACTTCTATATTTGCTTCAAAAATAAATAATTAAATTGAAATAAAATAAGTATTTACTTTAATTCATGCAACCCTGTCTCCCACGCAACAAACGTGATTTTTTGCCATTTATTTTCAATCTTTGTGGTGCGCGAGTCCGACTCGCACTTGGCTGGTTTTTTTTGTTTTTTATGGCACTACTATTATTTTTATTTTTGTTCTTGTGCAGACGAGAGCATATCTACTTTTACACCCTTACACTCTACACAGTTGTGTTACGGGAGACTTAACAACAAACATGTGAAGATTGCTTTGCTGTCGACTGTACTAGCACGGTATTTCGGTTAAAAAATTTGTTAACTTTTCAACCATCCATAGTTGCAGCTTCAGTGAGCTCAACTGTAGGAGTACAATGATTTACAAATATTTTTTTAAATATTTTTGTACTTTTTAATTTTATTTTCAGCAATTATTGCAGTATTTATTTGATTGAGATATTATAAGATAACCAGTTAAGCCCTGTGCGTTTCCTGATATTTTAATTTCAAAATGGATAAAGGAATTCTCGCGAAGCTTAAAAATAGTTTAACTTAAATCTCAACATAATACTCTGCATAAATCCAGACCTTACACTTGCAACATGTTTTCAGACGCTCACTATGCTCAGGGCTGTCATGTGTGGAGTAGGATGCAGGCAAGGAACTCTAGCAGACACATCAAAGCTTTCGTCATCCAAAGCGTTCAGTTGAGAGATAATCATGTCAATATTCTATTTTGATGTTGCAGTGCTTATAAAATTACATCTTCTCTTAACCAAGCACCGAAAAATAATTATTTCTATTTTGGAAGTCAAACATTTTGTGCTTCGTATGTCTCAATCTCACAATTCCGAACGGAATGTGAGTTTTGTATTTTAATATAAACAATATAATGGACTCAAAATAATGAGTATCCGATAAAAAACTACACCTGAACAAATTTGTTTGAAATTTAATAAAAAAAAAGGTTTTATAGCACGTAAGCGGGCCGTGGAAACAAGCATCTGGTACTTTATTGTGCAGAATCATTCAGCGTTGAAAAACAAACTTAAAGTATTGAGTAACACAATGTATCACAACACAAAGGAATAATTAAAAGAGTAGCATTGAAACGTTTGGGCGTGAAAAAAAATATTCATTGTTGTTTTCAAAACTGCTAATGTTTCTTTTTAAATATTTGGATTCGTCGAGTTATAGCCTATTTTTGCATAGAAATTAAACTTAACAAAAACTGAATTTGCACGGATATTGACACGTTTATTTTTTCATGTTACAATTTTCCGTGGTTTCAAGAAATTAGACCATTTATATTTTCTTCTCCGTGCTGAAAAAAAAAGCTTATTAATTGCAAAGATTCTATGTAAACGTAAACAGAATGGTCTTTCAGTTGTAAACGGTAATTTTTTTGATAAATTTGTATCGAGGTTGTCCCTTTTGTGTGATATCGGGTATGAGAACACAAAAATACTATTTTGAAGCCTAAGCGGCTTGACCAATTTTAAAACATGATTCAAAAAACGGTAACAGTGGAGTAATCTCCATTAATCTGCATCTGTTTATTACAGTCGCAGAAAATGATGACTCAATAAGACAAAGTTTAGTTCAGTTATATTTTTATTAAAAGGACCCGCATGCTAACGAGCGGCAGCATTGGAAAAAATACATACCTACACACATACATATACATAAACTTACGCCTTTATCCCAGAGGGGTGGAAAAAAATATTCTTTTATAATACGTTTCTGCAAAAAGTGGACATCTAAAATCTCAACAACTGTGATAGTTATTTTTAGAACGTACCTACAGTCTAGGACTATTTAGCTAATTGGAGATGAGGAATTGACGAGGGCAAGATTACGGCCTCTGGAGCACCGTCGTAAGGTCGCTTGCCTTTCTGTCTTCTACGAGATGTATTTTGGTGAGAGAGTGTGCACAGGAGCTACACAAACTTATACCCTCATCCCCTTTATTCCATCGGAGAACCAGACGGCTGGCTCATATGCACGCATTTTCCTATTGTGTGTAATAATTGCCATAATCACCACAAGCGTGTCATGGTTATGAAAAGCACGAAGGAGGCCTATGTCCTGCAGTGGATGTCAAATGGCTCATGATGTGTAATAATTAATTAGTTTTATAAACTTATGGTTTCTGTAATCCTGAATCGCTCGTAGCCCCGGCTGCCTGAGTGATCTTAAACGATCACGAAGGTTAAACAACACAGGGCGCGTTCAGTGCATGGATGGGTCGCCGTCTATGCCTAACGCTAGTGGCATTTTTCCGAGCAGTTCCGTGCTTCGCAAGGCACGTTAAGCTGTTGGTGCCGGCTGCCGTCGATAGATGGCAGTCGTTAAGCCAAGTCAGAGGCCTTAGGGCGGCTTGACAACTTCTGACAGTAGACGAGCCACTAGTCTACAAGCCTCCACAAATCCGGACTTGGCCCCCGTGGTGGAGTATGACCTATACCTTCCTCAGGGAAGAGAACCATGCCCCTCGGTGGGGACATAATGGGTTGATGATGAATCCTGAACCGATAATAAATAACATTTTTTTTTTTCATTTATCGTGGAAATTCCGTGAATTCGCACCAAGCGATTCACGAATTCTTTTATAATAGGAACGGCAAAGATGTGGAACGCGTTGCCGTCGTCAGTTTTTCCAGTTACGTATAACCTGGGTGTCTTTTAAACTAGTGTTAACCGGCACTTACTAGGTAAGCACGTCACCCATCTTAGACCCTGTCTTTGTTTATTATTATTTATTGCTTTTATTGCACTTAGCCTAATGTACAATACGGCGGACTTAATGCCATAAGCATTTTCTACCAGTTAACCGCAGGAGGTGGAAGAAAGATTGGTAGGCGTGCAAAGAGGAGAGGGGGAAATAGTAGAAATGCAATTTAAAATATACTTACACAAATAAGGTAACGTACCATCAGGCGTGACTGGGGTCAAGTGTAAACCTGTCCTAATTAAAAAAAGGGGTCCTTGTAACTTAGAACTTTATTGAATTCCGCTAAAACAGCTAGGATAAGGGGTAGATAGATAGTGAAGGGATAACATATGTTATAGCTATGTTACTAAGTACAGTCGTAAGCTATTCACTAATATAATATTGATTCTCCTGTCTGAATGAAATTAAAATTTATGTGTTATTTATTCAAACTCCTGTATTGTTACCGGCATAATTGCAAATTACAATTATATGCCGGAAAATCAATTTTTCTTAGACACGTGACACCCTGCCGTAATAAAGTTCATACTAGTACGGAGGGTGGTGGACCTTTTCTCACGTGCAACTATGACTTACAGCTAATCCTAGTTACTGTACCATGTAAACGCTGAACAAGTAAAAACATATATTTAATTTCATTTAATTCATTATCATCATCATCATCATCAACCCATTATGTCCCCACCGAGGGGCACGGGTCTCTTCCCTGAGGAAGGTATAGGCCAAACTCCACCACGGGGGCCAAGTCCGGATTGGTAAATTCATTATCCAAAGGGGTAATGCTGCCAGTATCTTGGGAACTCACCCCAACGGCAGCGGTCTTGAGACAAACTTTTATATATAGATAATATTTATTGTAAGTATGTAAATATGAATTTTGTTATTTTGTAAAAAAAAACTATGAAATTAATTATTTAGAATAAAATTTAATTTCATTGAATATAAATAGTACACTCACAGTTTATCTAACGACAGTGTAAAACTTTACCGCTAGTTCTCCATCTGAATAGACCCACTGAGTCGAAAAACTACTAACGTCACTAAAACAACATGGACTGGCAAAGAGTTCGTGGAAGCGTATGTAAATACACACTCTGGTCACAAGAGGACCGCCTTCGGAAGGATTTGTATAATCTAAAGCAGCCCGAGTGGGTCAAAAGTAGAAGTCTTACGGAACCAGGTCACGAGATTTGCCTTTTAATAGAAAAGGTCAGAATTGGGGAAGATGCCTTAACGGGTGCTGTACTATACTTGTACACATTGCATAGGCCTCTCGGGCATTAGTGAACGGATTTACTCTTTGGCAATCTTTACTGAATTTTAAGTTTACATTATGAATATCCACCTCCGCCTACCTCTCCGGATTTTTTTCAATCATATATACGTCCCACATATCGGCAAGCTCAGCGTAGGACGACCAGCCACAAGATGGACAGATGACCTCATCCAAGGGGCAGGAAGACGCTGGATGCAAGCCGCTTCCAACCGGTCTTTTTGGAAATCCATGGAGGAGGCCTATGTCCAGCAGTGGACTTCTTGTGGCTGAATGATGATGATGATGATACGTCCCACTGCCAGGCACAGTCCTTCTCTCAGAGAGAGAATATAGCACTTAGGTACATATAAAAAAGATAAGATACCTCAGCGTTTGAAATTGCCAATCCGCGGTGGGCACGCGTGGTATTTAAGACCATACTCTCTGGCCTTAATTACCACGCGTGACCACCGCGGATTGGCAATTTCAAGCGTTGAGGTAATACACTGTAACTTTGGAGTGGTTTGAAACCCATAGCCAAATTTAATAATAGTAGCTATCAAACTCGCTAGTTTGGTTGTTAAAAAAGACGCTTTCTATACACGATAATATACACGAGACAAGCTCGAATATATTAGAACCATTAGTAGCCAGCCGGCCAGAGCGGTGCGTGCAAGCCGCGGCTCCGCGATGCTCAATTTGCCTCCGTGGTGGGCACGCGTGGTGATTAAGCCCATACTCTCTCTCTCTGAGAGAATGCCTGTGCCCTGCATATGTAAAATTTGTGTAAAATTTGCCTCCGTCACACAAATGAGAGAAAGGGACAGCCTACCAAAAATAACGCAACTCTATGTAAATCGTTAATTTAAACGATAATTTCAGGATCATTTGCATTTAATTTCAGGTTTTTCCACTGTAAATCTCAAATAGTGCGGAAATGTGGAATGATTGTCTACAAATCCCCAGCGACCCTCCAGTATATTAAACATAGTGGAGAAAAGTGGAATACCCACTGCCAAATGTTTATTCAAATATAAGTGGTGATTTGTGGACATTTGGAGACATAACTTAGGCTGGATGAGCTATATTTAATAAGTACCCCCTTTTTGTGTTTAGAAAGACTAGTTTCTGTTTCAGGTTTATTGCAGGTAGTAGTAACATCTACACAACACAAGAATTTGTGTTAGCTGTGGCTTTCACCTGTTATATGATTACCAGACAAGGCCATTTGTCAAAAGTATGGCGGCTTTTGCGCAAAAGGAACCCACGATCCCTGTCTTTTTAATCAATCGTGTTGCTATCGCAAGTCAAAAGGGTCTGCGAAATTTAAAATTTCAGTATCTTTAATTGTTATAATAAACAACAAATAGCAGTGTTATGAAACTCAGCCCTGATCATCAAGTATTGGTTTTTCTATAGTGTCGGTCACATTTCACCAGTTCATGAAGATATTTATAGCAAATTTATTTTTGTCGTCCCTGTAGACTTAGCGTGATGTTATATAGCCTATACGTTACAGGGGTACCTAAGCTATAATCATGGTAGGTTTTATTCGATTCCCTTCAGTGGTTTTTGCGTGATGCGCGCACAAATACATAGAGTGAGACAGACATAATAATACAGCCAGATAAAATGTACAGATTTATTATATGTATAGATGTCTATTTTCGTCACTTTGGTACCAAGACGCGCTTCCTACTGACCCAGGAGAATATTCAAATAAGATTTACACGCAAAAGTAGTACAGGAAAAGTGTTAAGGTGTGTGGGGAATGCGGCCTAGAGATTGAATCCACATGTGGCCTTTGAACAAGATGAATGAAGCTCAACCAGAAATTATTGAAGGAGCAGTAAGTTAACTCTAACCTTAAGAAAAATGGGCTACATGCTGCCGCCCTTCTGTACTCCGTTCCTCGTGTCGAACTCCTAGGTAACCAAATACTCGCTCATTGGTCAATGCGCGCGGCTAGAAGTAATCGTATTTTTATTTTATTTATTGAAAGAAAGCAAACAATTGTACAATATAGTTACAAGACAGAACAATCTTACATGGATATATATGTAATTGTACAACCAGTGGCGTTTTCTGCAGATTAATGCAGACAGAAATGAACAGAAAACCCCACAGTTATCTCACAGACTGACTCGTAAGTTTAGCAGTATTACCTGCTGATCTGATTACCCTGCCGGAGGTCGTGGATTCGATGCCCATTGGGGTCCGCCGTACATTTGTACAAATGGCCTCAGTCTGGCCGTATTTCCATGATTGTGCTGTCCTTACATGGTTACCACAGCACAGGGTATCCTAGTTTAGGACCAGGACAAGTGATTGTATCCAATCAATCAGCCCGTGCGCGTCCACTGCTGGCCTCCCTCTAGGCACGCCACTTCACCTTCTACTGTCCTTGGCCATCTTCATCCAGTCACTTCCAGCAATCTGCTTCAGATCCAGCGATTCGCTCCAGCGAGCTGGTCTAAGCAGCGTCAGCGTTTGCCAGGTCGTAGTCTCCACACGAGAACCTTTGCACAGTGATTGTGTTATGTGGAAGTTGTTTATTTATTTACTTATTATCGTGCTAAGAAGCGAACGTATTTGAGTGACTGTAATCCAGTATAGCCCCGCTCGCTGCCACATATGTTGGGGTGGTGCCACGCCTGCACATCCAAGATGTCTCGCGGGAGGTTTCCTTTTCTTTTACTTTTATATGATGCGTGTTGGATCTATTCACATGCTCCTCTTCTTTCGCGTTATTGCATTTTGTCTCTATTCGTACTTTTGCCGGATAAAAGATACGTGAAGATTTCGGATAAGCAAATAAGGAATACTCGAATTGTGTTGTACGGTTCTTACGCTTCCATATTATTCTAGTCCTGCTATTAAAATGAAAAAAAGGCCATAAGCTAATACTGATTGGATGTCGAGAATAGATTGACACGGTTAATGAGCAGTCTGACAGCCACGTTGCTTAACGATATTGTGGAGTCGGTAGAGGTGGATGCGGATGGCAAGTTACCGTGGGACAATCTCCGGTCCTGGGCCTAGATTCTGTTAATGCATTGTAGTAACATGACAACTGCATGAACATGGCGGTTTTCATTTCATGGCTGCTTTAAGTCTACGCGGGCACACCCATCAAACCTTCTAGGCGTCAATGGTACGAAAAAACACGTCACGTGACCCGACAATGTACCTGTCATTATACTACAATGCACTAACAGAATCGAGGCCCTGGTCCTAAACTAGTGCTATGCTTACCAGGCAATGCCATCACGAACATGGAACGATCATAAGGCGTTACCCGCAACCTCCCGCAGATGCGGATGACTGAAATGATAAAATCGTACCGGAAGTGCGCGGACTTGCATCGATATATTGTAATGCATTTCCGGCAGAGGTTTCCCACTTGCCATGATCCTGACAGTCCTCTTTCGCTTCATCAAAATTCATATATTTTCATACATTCTATGTGGGCATATACGCTAAGTAGCTGCTAGTGCATTCCAAGCCTTTTTGACACTTTTCTAGATCAACTACCCGAAGTGGAAGCGCATAGACTGAACTTGTCGAGAGGCGATGATGATTTACAATTTTATTATATAATATAAATATTTTCCACTTAACTTAGTTATGTGTGTATTTTTAGTACTTTTATTAAATACATTTTGTATTCCTTGTACAAATTTTAACCCTCTAAAACTACGCAATCAGATCAAGGCTGGTTTTTTGTACAGCAGTAATACTACCTACTCACGCCTAGATCCATACTGAGACATACGATATATCTACAGAACTGCACTTAAAATTATCATTATTAACGTTTTAAAGAGCGTAGCTAGTCTCTCGGCAGCTAGTCTCAGAGATTTATCAGCTCATTCATTATCTTAATACATAAGATAAGCTTTAGTTACGCTTGCATTTAAGGTCTGTATCGCCAGACTTTTTAAATCCTTCCAATTTTAAAATTAATTGTTGGGATTAAAATTTGAAATATACTTTGCTGAATTCCCCCAAAATTCCACAAGCACCATGCGGTTAGTTAATGCAACGCCCACCCTCCCCCTTTTTTAAGCATAAGCAAGACACAAACACACCACCACCGACACCAATACTTGTGTAAAAAAATGCGTTGCGGCGCGTTTCGCCTCTAACACGAGGCATCCTTAATTGTTGGGGACGAATCCCTGCCAGAATCTTCAAATAGACTCTTGATAATTTACAAAGCGAGATTGGACAGTAACATTAATCTTATGCACCTATACATATGTCCACGGAACCCCTGGTTAGCTGGAAGAAAATCCTCTTGAGGATTTTCCAAAAACTTAGCCATGATAATTTAAAGTTAATGACGCCATTTTTTCATCGTCTACCCGCCGTTACTGGCCGCGTTGCCATTTTTATTTTAAAAAGGGAAGCCTTCCATCTTGGCAGCCACTAAAGGAGCGAGATATATCTTAGTTTGTCGCATTCAGCGCGGACGTCGAAACGTTACAGGCATACTGATGTGCGAGACTAAAAAATTTATTACTTAGTTAAACCGAGAGCAGAGTTGGGTACAGTCAGCGAGAATTATGCTCCGCCTCTTTAATAAAATGAAGGCCAACTACGTTTCTATTTTGATATGAACCATTAGCTATGTTTAGAAGATTGATTTTAATTATCCAGAGCTCAGCTCTGCGAATTAATTTGTTTTTTTTTTTTTCTTAAAGTAAAGTACACAAATTCTTGTAACTATTTTGCCGCTCTCGGAAACCTATTTGGTTTATATATTGGCGACACGTTAACAGAAGTAGAAAATGTTTTTTTAGCTTCAAACATAGTAAAGCTTCTTTTCAAATCTTTTAGCAATGAGCTTATTAGCTTTTGATACCTTTTATGGCAATTATAAATACTATGCTTGAAATTGCCTATTGACGGTGGACACGCGTGGTGGGTGACGAAGCCCATACTCTTTCTCTTTGAGAGAAGGCCTGTGCCCTACAGTGGAACGTATATAGTGACAAATAAAAAATCGAATCATATCAACAAAGTTCCACCGCGATCCGGAATTATAACTTGTGGCCCTCTTAGGAAGCCGCGTCAATTGAAAGAATAAAGAAGAAAGAAATAAAGAAAGAATACATTTATTTAAATTGTTACAGAAACACAAAGTAAACACGACGGTACACAAACAAAATACACGAACGTCAACAAAACAAAAATAAAAACAAAATTAAGATCAAAGTTAAGACCCGTAAATATAAACTTACGCTTTCCTCTTCAAAGCAACCTGAAAAGTTAGTACTTATGTCCAAGGAAACCTTCGCCATATAGACGGTTTCATCATCATCATCATTCAGCCACAAGAAGTCGACTGCTGGACATATGCCTCCTCCATGGATTTCCAAAAAGACCGGTTAGAAGCGGCTTGCATCCAGCGTCTTCCTGCCACTTGGATGAGGTCGTCTGTCCATCTTGTGGCTGGTCGTCCTACGCTGCGCTTGCCGAGATGTGGTCTCCATTCAATAGACACTGGTTTAACACTGGATAATAATAAACGATTTTTTTAGCTGTAACCGACTGGCCCCGGCATGTACCAATGACTTTGATTTCTACGTACATTTGTTAAGTTATAGTAGCAATACAACTCGCTAACCGTGAAGGAAAACATCGTAAGGAAACCTGAGTGTCTGAGATATTCACATGCCTCAGCGCTTGAAATTGTCAATCCGCGGTAGGCTCTCCTATAATCTCCCTCTCTCTCTCTCTCTCTCTCTCTCTCTCTCTCTCTCTCTCTCTCTCTGAGAGAAGGCTGTGCCCTGCAGTGAGACGAAGATAGTAACCGTAACTGAAAGGCCTAGATGGTTTCCTGTCGTTACGGTTGGCATCCAATCTCCGGCAACCTTAACCTGTTTGAATTGCAGTTTTAAGTCGTCGCGGGCGATGTTATTATCGGAAACATAATATTAAAGAGCTCGCGCCACCATACAAATGCCACGTCAAGGTTCTTAATTCTATTGAAATATGAGCCAAAATTCTTTAGCTCATAGGACTTCTCTCATGGCACGAGCTTTTGTCTATTTGTTACTTACGATGAAAATCGCTCTTCTAAATCGCAAATTGTAGACAAATTTCGAATTCCAGAACTTAAATCTAGAATGCGTGTTAATATCGCAGAATTTGCCAACCTATATGGATAAAACAGACAAAACACTTTTTTTAGGGTACCGTACCCGAAGGTTGCCAAACGAGAGCCTATTACTAAGACTTCCGTCTGTCTGTCTATCTGTCTGTTTGTCACCAGGCTGTATCTCATGAACCGTGATAGCTAAGCAATTGAAATTTTCATAAATGATGTATTTCTGTTAGCGCTATAACAAAAAATACTAAAAACAGAATAAAATAAATATTTAAGGGGAGCTCCCATACAACAAACTTATTTTTTTTCCCGTTTTTTGATCGATATTAATAACGGCAACAGGTAGACGCTTAAAGAATTCACAGAATATTCTGTTCTATATTCGCTTCAAAAATAAATAATGAAATTTTTTTATTTTTGAAGCGAATATAGAAGGGAATAATAATACAACAAACGCGATATTTGCCATTTTTTCTAGATCTTTGTGTCTAGTGATGTATAGATAATGGTACGGAACCCTTCGTGCGTGAGTCCGACTCGCACTTGGCTGGTTTTTTTATGTTGACGACGGTACCTTCACATCTGTTGTGCCGTGATGTTTTTTGCCAGTAGGTTTAAATGAAAATAAACTTTATTGTTAATCTCACAAAATCCAAAGTTTCCGCAAACTCGAGATGAGTCCTTGAAGGTAACCCAAGTTACATAACGCTCCAGTTACTTAATCATTGACAATAATTAAGTTAATGATGGAGTAGCTGCAATATTTTTTTGTAACAATAGAAACGCGGTCATGAGTTAGGTTAGGAATGATAGGGGAACCAAAAATGGAAAATTGTACATTAAAATTGAGTCCGAGATTTGGTGCCGGAGAATTGTTGCAAAGCAAAGCAAAAAATATGCTCTGACGATACCAAATAAAGTGAGATAAACGTGCATTGACCTGTCGGTCCCTCTGTTAGAGATTGCCACATCGGTGGAGGCTACAAACCGGTTTCATAATATTTGAAATAAGTCCAATATTGTGTGGCACTCAAATGAAAAGTGCTAATGCATATTAATAGAAGATCGTTGGTTAAGCGACTCATTACAACGAACGCAAAGATGCAAGCTAAAATAAACCTTATAGTAATAATGTCACGGCCTAGAACTCGAAGCCAGATGACAAAAACTCGTCACGTCCTTCGTGACATCAGACGGCCGGGCTCCGCCTCAATTAAAAAAATCAATAAAGGAAAATTTATAGTCCTAGAGCCACAGTTAATCCAAGTCTAGTTTATTGAAGAAATTTCATTTTCCAGTCCAACAAAACGTCATTAGACAGTGCTTGAGATGCGATACGACATCAGATAAAGCGACGAGGCAGCCCTTGCCAGAAATAGTGAGTATAAAATAAATAATGATAGCAGACGATAAAATCCAAAAACTAAGTCAATGCGGTCAATTTACTTCTATACAGATATATTTTACTATATTAAAAAATATCCTAGGCACTACAGCATAATTATAAGTGTTCATATTTGTATCAACTATTTAATATACAAAAAAAATAAGTAGGCTGGAGTTACCGCTACACGTAAACCAGAACACAACTAAAGATGTATAGAAAAACCGGACAAGTGCGAGTCGAACTCGCCCACCGAGGGTTTCGTAACAATTTGTAGGTAATTACATATTCAGAACGATTCCTGAATATGTAAGTACCTACAAAACTGTGAGACTCAATAGTCTCGCAGTTTTTTCCGAGCTTTTCCCAAACTCCAGACAATTTTTTTTTTATTTAATTTTCAGATTGTTCCCTGTATTTGTAGTATAGGACGATATTATTTGCCAAATTCCAGAGCATAAATTCTAGGTCAACGGAAGTTAACCTATAATTTTTGATTTGTTTTACGTTAACTTAGAAGTTAGATTTTTTTACAGCTTCAAGGGACTGTAGGCTTAAGTATATGGTTTTAATTTCAACTTGATACCTCTTCGCGTTCCTGAGATAAAGGATCTTGACAGACAGATGGACGGACAGACGAACGGATGAACGGACAACAAAGATCTTATAAGGGTTACGTTTTCTTTAGAGGTATGGAACCCTAAAAATTGTTGCTTTTCTTCGGCAAGTCAACATGGTACATTCTTACTTCTGGTTATGCAATAACCTGTTCTCTGTTTTCTCTATTTCACTAGCGCCACCAATGAAAAAAAAACATATCCTCATTTACAGATCGCTTTTGCAAAAAGTGTCTAATTATTCTCTTAATCATATTAATAGTATTTTTCAGGAGCTATGGCCGAGAGTCCTAAGTCCAAAAATGTAGGGCTGTTGTAAAATCTAAATAATATATTACACGAATTCCCAATACCTTGTTTCATTTCACTGTCAGTAATATACATTGCAATAAAATGGACTTATAAAAGTAATTTAGTGAGGAATGACAACAGCACTTATTTCAAAGGGTAGAGTAGTGAATAGTCAAAATCCAAAAAAAAAAAACTAGGACATTTTGAATTTTGATATTTTGATTTTAAAAATGGTAGGTACATAACAGAATGGTAAATTAAAAATGAAGGATGGTGTAACAAATGTTACAGCTTTGCAACTATTAGCATGATCGAGAGAATAGTCCACTTTTTGCAAAAATTGGCCAAGTGCGAGTCGGACTCACGCACGAAGGGTTCCGTATCATTATCTATACGACATTAGACAAAGATCGAATTTGAGAACAGCACCATCTATAGAAACCAACAAGAAGCGTTTGACATTGAAATTTAACGGCATGACATTGGCGCTGTGAAGGTTACATAGATGGCCGCTAGATGGCGAGCGCTGTCTTTAGACAAAGTTTGTTGTATGGGAACCCCCCTTTAATATTTATTTTATTCCGTTTTTAATATTTGTTGTTATAGCGGCAAAAGAAATACATCATCTGTAAAATATCAACTGCCTAGCTATCACGATTCATGAGATACAGTCTAGTGACGGACAGACAGACAGAAAGACAGACGAACAGTGAAGTCTTAGTAATAGGGTCCCGTTTGGCACCTTTCAGGTATGGAACCCTAAAAAAGATCAGTTTTTTTCATTGGTAGCGTTCAGGTACCTGCTCTGACTTTTGAGACAGTGAATGCGCCTGAGTTGCACCACTTCTTAAACGTCACAAATATCTATTCTAATTTGGTATGGGGATTTTTGTTATTCACTCACTACATAAGTTGCACTTTGAAAAGTTGTGCAATACGAGTGTAGGGACTAGTAAGGGACGTCCTAGGCGGGCATACTTCAACCGAATAGGGGATGTAATACCGAAGGGCAAAATAAAAAGTGACTGAAAGAGGTCTGCCAGGATCGTGGCTGGCAAGTGGCAAACCCTGGTATTTTGGGTTTGGCAAAATGGGTCATGGCAAACCCACGGCTTAGCCCTCCGGGACACAGACGTGAATTAAATTCAATGGCGGCAAAAGTTTTCAATGCTCTACCTTATCACATACAAAATATAAAAGACGTTAATTCATTTAAAGTAACTCTCAATAAATACTTGGGCCGGAAATGTTACTATTCTCTTCAAGAATTTTTCAATGATAAATGTTAAAGTACACAATAGAAAAAAAAAATATATAATTTAAAGAATACTAGTAATAGACAATTATAAGCTAGCAATTAAGGAATTAGTTAAGTTATATTGTAGTGCCCTTACGGGTGTCATGTACCTTTTGAATTACATATAAGAACTGTAATGACACATGATTATTGCAATAAAAAAATCGGAAACCTAATGTAATTGTGCAAGTTGGCCTAAGTCAACACACTGATGTTAAATATTTTGTTAACATTAGTATTCTTGTGGAGCCGCCTCTCTCACTTTTCTTAGTTCCCGTGACAAGAGTTTACTGGCGTAAGGCGCTGTGCACACAAAAGAATTTGGACCCTGTCTCGTCCTCGAGTTACAGTTGCAATATTGCTTTTAGCTTCATTGAAACCTGATTTTATTTAGCTTCCCGACTTATTGAAACTCTTGAAGGGATCGTCGTGCCTCCACTACGAGAGTACGAAAAATTATTGTTATAACGGTAGTCCGACTTTTTTGAAGACAAATAACAACATCTGAGTATTGTCAAGAAAGAGGATAAATATGATTTTAATAAAATTTATGAAGAAACATGAATAGATTTCAAAATGCATAATAATAGCAGAGATAAGCGGAGGCTAATTTTGGTACGCTTAATCTCACTGCTGGATATCCCTTTTTTAGGGTTAAGTACCCAAAGGATGCCTAAAGGGACCCTATTACTAAGACTTCACTGTCCGTCTGTCTTTCTGTCTGTCTGTCTGTCCGTCAGTCTGTCTGTATGTCTGTCTGTCGCCAGGCTTTATCTCATGAACCGTAATAGCTAGGCAGTGGAAATTTTCACAGATGATATATTTCTGTTGCCGCTATAACAAATATTACTATAATAATACTAAATAATACTAAAAACAGAATCAAATAAATAATTAAGGGGGGCTCCTATAAAACAAACGTGATTTTTTTTGCCGTTTTTTGCTTGATATTAAAAACGGCAATAGGCAGATGCTTGAAATATTCACAGAATATTTAGTCTCATATTCGTTTTTAAAAATAAATAATTAAATCAAAATAAAAAAAATATTTAAGGGGGGCTCCCATAGAACAAACGTGATTTTTTTATGCCGTCTTTTGCTCAATACTAACGGCAACAGGTGGACGCTTGAAATATTTAAATGCTGTATAGATAATGGTACGGAACCGTCCGTGCGCGAGTCTGACTCGCACTTGGCCGATTTTCCTCTGATTATGTGATACCGAATATGACAGTTTGCAGCTGATTATCGATGGCTTTGGCATCAATTGCGGATGATTTATGCAGAGATTTTGAGCATTTATCAACGCTCGTGACTAAAAGGCCCTATTCGGAAGAGGACACCCCGTTCGCATCCGTATTAGAATGTTTATATGCTGCACTAGCACAAAAACGACTTTCGTGAATGAAATAAGTCCTCAGTAGTTACCTAATAAACTGTTACGGTAAATAATACCACTTGGCCGGTTTTTGTAAATAATTCGTGCGCTATAATTTTGTGTGCGAGTCGGACTCGGGCACCAAGGGTTCCGTACTCGCGCTTGGCTGTTTTTTTAATTATTTTTCGTTAGAATTTATAATAAGTCTAACAATCACGCCGTTTGATACCGTTTCTGCAATAGAGCATAAACGCATAGAGCGTATGATAATTTCAACTGGCTTCCGATTACGGTTCCAAAGATGGAGCACGGACGGACGGACAGACAGCGGAGGCAGAGTAATAGGGTCCCGTTTGGCACCCTTCGGGTACGGAACCCTAAGAACACGATTCCTCTAAAGTATTCCTCAGAGGCAGTCATATCATATGGCATAGGGACCTGGTTACGGTAGCGGGAAGTAGCTGGATGGGGGCGGCACAAGACTGAGAAGCTTGAAAAACCACGAGGGAGGCCTATGTCCTGCAGTGGGCGTCAAATTGCTGATGATGATTATGATGGCACAGAAACCCATAACTTCGTATATGTGGTTACATTTTTTTCATTAACAATTAACAGCATCTGAAGAGTGTTTTAAGAAATACTGTTTTTTTTTTTAAATAAGACTTATAGACTATACAAAAGTAATGCTACCTACTCTATTCAGTATAGCATTTCGTTTCTTCATAATTATTTTGCTCTCTTTGTGTTCTTTGTGGCATTCCCCCGACTGCACTGACACCCTGCCGGATAGTTGTAAAGTTTCCCAAACTTGGATGCACTTCAATTCAAGTTTCACCGCGCTCTGTCCACACATTGGTATTTATGGTCCGACAATATATGGAACCGTTTGCTCTATACGCAAGTTTGACTTATATTCCACCGCTGTGGACTAGGTTAGTTCCAACGTCATATAATTATACAAATACAAATATCTTTATTAATATGGGCTTACGCAAAATGGATCACAGATGTAACCAGACTAGAAGGAACCTGTGTTATGTCAAAACAATTTTTTGTTTAACGGCACATGCATACGCGGCCTTAATGCATCCCACTGCAGGACACAGGCCTTCTCTCAGAATGAGAGTATGGGTCACGCGGGCTCATCGCAGATTGGCAATTTAAATCTCTGAAGTAGGTGAACACCCCAGTCACTCAGACATGTCCTTTGACTCGCGTAATTCCCTACATAATCGGGATTACTTACTGGCAATTAATTACGAATAAGACTACTGTAGGTGTTTTGAATGCGCGTACAACTGGCCTGAACATAAAACAAGTATCTACCACTCAACGTCAAGCAGAAACCCTATCACTGGCCAACACTGACAACCCTTGCACACCTCAAATACTACCAAGAACGGAAAAAAACAAGATAATATATACTCCCAAAATATGTCTAATAAGCACAAATAAATATAACAAAACCTCAAAAATTGCACGGAGAACCTTGGAAAGCAACTATGACATATGTCACTATCTCCTGCCCTACCGGGGAATTAGGCAACTGTTAAATGACATAGAGTCGAAGTTAGCTGGCTTTACACACGAGGACTACTGCATTATACTTATAGGCGAGGAGGACTTCAACAGCACAGAAAACTACCACGAGCTGGTGCTATATATCAGACAGAAAATACAAAACGTTACCCACACTACAGTCATATTGTGTTCACCAACATTCAAACAAGGGAGAAACAACGATATGTTCAACGCAAGAATCGAAGCGTTCAACCATCTACTGGATAAAGACGTCATCGCGCATGAGTATGCCTATCTTATTGACTCGAACCTTCATTTGAACTACGACCTCTCCATGTTTCGTCGGATAAGTGGAGCTTTAAATAATGAAGGACTAAAACAGGTTTTCGAAGATGTTAAAGTCAGAATTACTAATATCAACAACTGGCTTAAAAATTCAAACTCAGCTCTACATACAACAAGCATCCAAACAAGTCACACCCATGAATCCATCTCAAATTCGCAGATTCAAACGGGAGTAAACAACCAGAATTTTCGATCCCATTAATTTACTCTACCAGAATATAAGAAGCTTCAAAAATAAGCGTCATTTAATAGAAGTGGCAACACTAGAAGATAGCAACATTCAAGCTATCTGTCTTTCTGAAACGTGGATAACGGCACCAAAGAGGAAACTTTTGCAACTTGATTACTTTCAATTAGCATCCTGTTTTTGTAGAGTTAACCGAGAAGGGGGAGGAGTATGTATCATGGTAAAAAATAATATTGATTACAAAGAACGTAGAGACATACTACAAATGTCCATAGAATTTGTATTCGAAATATGCGCAGTAGAAATAAATAAATTAAACCTACTTATAATAACACTGTACTGGCCAAATAAGAATAGAGAGTCAGAATTATTCTTCAGCTCTCTTACAAATCTCTTGGAGTACATCAGTATTAAGGATAAGTCCAAAAATGTAATAATAGGAGGGGACTTCAATTTAAACGTATTAGAGCCTTGTAATTTGACAACAACATTATTAAATCTGATGAAGAGTTTTAACTTCGCCCAGCAAGTAAGAGAACCTACTAGAGTCACACAAAATACTTCAAGTAGCATAGACCTAGTTTTTAGTAATATGCACTATCATAAAGATAGATTTAGTACCAAAACAAAAGAATATGGTTTCTCAGACCATAAGGCAATTCTAATTAGTATTCCTGGAGATTTAATACGGGACAATATAACGTGGTATACAAAAAAAAGAATTTTCTCGGCACAAAACATACAATCATTTCAAGAAGAACTACAAAAAATTAATTGGTCCGATTACATAAACCCCGCTCAAAGCGTAAACAAAAATTATACAGCATTTTACAATAAAATCAACGACATTTTAGAACGCACTATACCTAAAACTAAAATAAAAATAAAAACTAGAAAGAAAAATACGTGGTTGACGAAAGGAATAAGAACGTCATGTAAAAATAAACGCCTGTTAAAACACCTTGTCAATCAAACAAATAGCACCACCCTAATAAGCTACTACAAAACATATGAAAAAACATTAAAAAAAATTGTTCAAACGTCCAAAAAAATTAACTATGCAAATAAATTATTAAAATCAACAAATGTAACGAAAACTATGTGGCAAATAATAAAAGAACGATCTAATAAATATACCAAAAAACCAAAAAATAATATACAATTAAACATAAATAATAGACACACTGAGGATCCCCTTACTGTCGCAAACCACTTTAATTATTTCTTTAGCACAGTTGGTGCTCCCGCAAAGGACAAACCTAAACCACTCGGCCGCCCAGTGCAGTCCACCACAGAAAATTCCATTTACATCCAGCTTACTGATCCAGTAGAAGTCTTCAACATAATAAAAAAACTAAAATCAAAACGTAGCTTTGGTTTTGATGAAATTCCACCAATACTCGTAAAAGAATGTGCTAAAGAACTGATTTCTCCATTGTCGTTTCTTATAAACCAGTCTTTTTCAGAAGGAATAGTGCCTGATTTACTAAAAACAACAATAATTAAGCCGCTACATAAAAAAGGCGACCGTTTAAACAGCAATAATTATAGGCCAATAGCATTACTGCCCACTTTTGCTAAAGTATACGAATCGGCAATGTACCGGCGTGTCTATGCCTTTTGTGAAAAATTCAAAGTTTTTAATGACCAACAAAGTGGTTTCCGTAAAGGACGGTCCACAGCTCTGGCTGTATTCAACTACATAAATTACATATTAGACACTATAAATAATAAAAAACACGCAATAGGTATCCTCTTGGATATGACTAAAGCATACGATAGAGTCTTACATAACATCCTAATTGCAAAGCTAAACGGAATTGGAATACGAGGTTCAGTACTGAGTTGGTTTATTTCATATCTTTCTAACCGCGAACAATACGTAGACTTGGAGCATCAAAATCATGCCACCGGCGAAATCAGCTACACCAGATCCACAAAAACAATCCTGACACAATCAATCCCACAAGGCAGTGTCCTGGGGTGCTTCATGTTTTTGATCTACATAAATGACCTACCAAAATCGATTAATATCCCATGCACCCTTTTCGCTGACGACATATCGCTTGTACTACCGTGTAATGATGATATCGAACTTGTACAATTATTAAATTCAAATCTAACTAAACTAACAAACTGGCTCAATGATCATAATTTGGAGATAAACTTTAGTAAAACTAAACTCATGCAATTCAGACCTCACCAAAAACGCCCTCTTGACATAAACTACGCTTTTAATAAAACACCAATAGAACTCGTTGATTCCTACTGCCTCCTAGGAATTGAAATAGATAGCAACCTACATTGGAAATATCATATCAAGAAAGTTGCTAGTAAACTATCAAGCTTTACATATGCTCTATCGGAACTAAAGAGAACTACAAACAAAAAAAGTGCTCTATGTGCTTACTTTGCTTACGCACAGTCTTGGCTGTCTTATGGTGTCCTCCTCTGGGGCAACAGCACGGATGCAAAGCAATTATTCTTAATACAAAAGAAGTGTATCCGAATTATCGCTAACATTGACATAATGACGAGCTGCAGACCATATTTCGATAAATTAAATATTCTCACACTAACTTCACTTTATATTTTAGAAGCATGCGCATTTGTGAAAAATAATGATCAACTCTTCCCCTTATACACAAGACCAGAAGGATTAAGACCACATAAAAGATTGGCAACATGCTCATCGAAATTACATTTAGTTCATTCAGGCCCCCGCTCGATGGCTGCCAAAATATTTAATTGTATACCGAAATCAATTCAGTCTATAGAAAAAATTAATGTATTTAAAAATGCCCTTAATAAATACTTAGTACAAAAAAGTTATTATACTCTACAAGAGTTTTTCGAAGAACATGGCAAAAACTAGGTTTGGAGCTTGTGAGACTTGTGTTTTTATATCTTAAGTAAAAGTAAAATATATTCTGTTATTGTTCTTGTTTTAGAGAGTCTATGAAAATTAATAATAAATAAAATAGGTAAGTAATCTAGGTAGTAAGTAAGAATTTAAGTTATAACTTTTTATAATCCTAAGTTAGCAGCGCCCTAGCAGGGTTCTTGTTTGTTCCTGAAAATACTTATCTAAGACCCTATGTACAACAAGAAAGCTAATAAACGTCTATTCTATTCTATTCTATTCTATTCTACCTTACTGTAACGTCGCAGTTGTTGTGGTAAAATCGCTATTACAAACGTACAACTAAGTATGTAAGAATACTATTGCTCCGATATGTTCCGTCTATTTTTACTGAGGGATGTATTTTTGTTTCAGGAAAATAACATCTACAGCTAATATTAAACTCATGCAAAAAACAGTGCTGAATCTCGTTATGTAACGTATAAACTTAGAAGGCTGACTCTTTTAGTCACTTTTTTTTATTTATTGACTTACGTTTGTATCGCAGAGTTTTTAACTTTATAAATTATTCGCCAAACTGCGTGGCAGTCTGCTGGCGAATTTATCGCACTCTTTTAACATTTTTTAAGACTAGTACTAGGTAACAATAAAATTAATTGTAAAGTTTTAAAGTACAGTCGACCGCAGATCCACTCCTACATGCATACTCTGTATTCGGTCATATTACAAGTGACTATGCAAGACAACATATCGGCAAGCGCAGCGTAGGACGACCAGCCACAAGATGGACAGATGACCTCATCTAACTGGCAGGAAGGCGCTGGATGCAGGCCGCTTCCAACCGGTCTTTTTGGAAATCCATGGAGGAGGCCTATGTCCAGCAGTGGACTTCTTGTGGCTGAATGATGATGATGCAACAGAATGCAAAGGCCGATTCGCTGTCCACTGCACTTTTATCTTAAACACATTAGCAGCTACACACCGCTTTAATGGTCGTTTTGTAAACAATATTACTGACTTATTTAACTGAATATTAGATAATTGTAACACGGTTACAATATCTGTGCACCTCGCTAGAATACGATGCCCTTTGTATTTCCTTGGTTGTTCGTCCCGTCGCCTCAATATGATTAGCAATTTCTTGATTATTTGGTTTACTTATTAGTTTGTTTATCACACTAGAGTGATGATGTTACGTGATCGAGCTAAGCGCACAGAATCGAGACCCCGTAATAAGAACTTGTGCGTCATAAAATGACTCAACTTTGAAATGTTCATTAATCACGAAACAATAGTGGGGCGAGTTGCAGGCTGTTATGCATGGTCAGCACCCTGAAGTGGCAGTGGGCCGGCCATATCATCCAAAGAACTGATAACCGATGGGGTAGACGAGTTCTTGAGTGTAGATCGCGGATCGGTAAACGTAGTGTAGGACGCTATCAGACTCGGTGGAGCGATGATCCTCGCAGGGCGGCTGGCAAGAGCTGGATGAGAGTAGCCGAGGACCGTGCTCAGTGGCGTACAATAGGAGAGGCCTATGTCCAGCAGTGGACAAACGTAGGCCGATGATGATCATGATGATGGATGGTCAGGTGTTACACGTATAAATAACGTCATATTGATAACAAAATAAATTAATAAATCAATCAGCCCGTTCTCGTCCACTGCTGGGCATAGGCCTCCCCCATCGCACGCCACTTCCTTCTGTCCTGAGCCATCCTCATCCAGCAACCAGCCAATGCCCGCAATCTGCCTCAAATCTCCGGTCCAGCGAGCTGGTGGGCGTCCTACGCTCTGCGTTTGTCAGCTCGTGGTCTCCATTCGAGAACCTTTTCAACCCATCGTCCACCGGTTCTTCGGAATATCTGACCACTGTGCCACTTCAGCTTGCTAATTTTATAGGCTATGTCAGTTTATTAGGTACATGGACTTATTTAATTTCATCACAAAGGAAATATCTTCCTTCACTTCCTTCTTTTGTCTGGGTCGATGGTGACCCGAACCACGTTGAATTTATTGCATTGACTATAAAAAGGCTTATATAGCTTTGTATTTGGCAATGTTTCCACTGCATTCTGCACAGTCCTGTCTTTGCATAGATTCTTTATTGCTGTCAATAAAACTATACTGTTAAGTTTGTCAGTATTCCAAAAGTTTCGTCACGTTCCGGGGCCAATGTACGCGTGTTTACGAGGCGCAAGTGACGAGATACAGTTTATTTCATTCCATCTATTAACTGACTTAACTGTCTTAACGTACCTAGAAAGCCTTTGCTAAACATTTTAATACGGTTATATGCTTTTTGTTGCACTAACCCGTGCTGAGGACAATTTTAAAAACCTATTTAGAGGCTAAAAATTCCATTTTAATATGATTCAAAAGCAATAAACATCTAAATAATTGACATAAAACAAAGTACTGCGAGTATCAATCAACAAGAGCGAGCCTGTAAAATGGAGAGTTATGCTGTATAGCATAAGCATAAGCAGCCTATATACGTCCCACTGTAGGGCACAGGCCTTCTCTCAGGGAGAGAGTATGGCCTTAATCACCACGCGTGCCCACCGCGGATTGGCGATTTCAAGCGCTGAGGTATATGAATAGCTTTGACACTCAGGTTTCCTCACGATGTTTTCCTTCACCGTTAGCGAGTGGTAGTGCTACTATAACTTCACAAATGTACATAACTTAGAAAACAAAGTCATAGGTACATGCCCGCACTGGGAATCGAACCTGGGTCTCCCGCTTCCGAGTCCAATGTTCTACCCACTAGGCTACGTGTGTGTGCTAAGTATGTAGCTTCTGAATTAATGAACCAATTTGTTACCAGTACCATAAATTTATCCTAATTTAAGTTAAGTATCTTCTTTACTTTTCTATGTAAACTTAATTTAAGTCATTTGTGAGGTACCTATTTTAAGTAACTAAATTGAGAGTAAATCTGCCAACAAACTATTATTTAGTTTGGCGGAAATGAGACTATTTAAAAATGTATGCACCTTTTACAGAATAAACAATTATTTATTTATTTAGGTATCCTAGTGTGGGGCCAGACGCAATGTATGTGCCTCTATGTAAATGTTTATGTTTATGTTTATTTACCACCGCAGTATATATATTTTATGCTGTATATATTTTTATAATGTTTATTTTGGATTATTTCCACATCTCACCAAAATATTGGCCAGGCACGTGGCCCCGCAGTGTGTATGATTCCGTCGAAGGCAGGGTTTTCCTATTGATACTAGGATTTTTTTTACACACCTAATAACTCTATGAAAGTAATTTTCAGTGGGATTTGTACGAGGTTTTTTCGTCTATTAAGTCGTTTTGTCGACTATTAAACGTTAACAAAGCCTACTTAGCTATTGTAGTTGTCGTTTTATTTATTTATTTATTCATAAAACTTACAACTATCATTACAGGGTGGCCTTTTGCGATAGTGAAGTACGAAATACATATCGTATAAATTGAATTATAAATTATTAAAATTACAAATTACATTATAAATTATGATCACTAAAAACATACAAATACAAATTGAAGTAATCTAATCACACATGTCAATACAATACATACAACCATTATATTTGCTAATGCCCCGATTTTTCATGTTTGTACAAACAAGCGTTCAGCGGACGTATGGACGTATGGGGGCGCGCTCTACTGTAACGAAAACTTGCGTTTTAAATCGAGTAGTGGTTTCATCATCATCCCTAAATAAAATTAGGCGTAGGGGAGGTACGCTAAAAATATCTAAAAATAAATATTCTACATATAGTCACACCGTCATACATATTGTATAACTGTGCCAAATTTGATCTTTCTAGAACTAATCGTATGTTTTTGAGGCATAAAAACAAACACTATTTACTGACTGCGTATCGAAGTATTTATTTTCCAAAAATCTTTATTAAATTAAAGTTTTTACCAGATTTTATAATATCTCCTGCGGACTCCACACCATTTAGTTACACGAGGGAGTCCTGGCTCCTGAATTATTGCGCGCAAATTTGCAAAAGGTCTCAAGATGTCAGTTACCACAAATATAAACCCTGACCTTGAATTGGCTGCTTTCTTTTAAGGCAAAATGTCTCAGGATGTGACATTTAGCACAAACACACACCGTGACTTCGAATCGAGTGCGCTTTAATTTTTAAAATTGCAAAATGTCTCGGGATGTGACATTTCGTACAGAGATGGACCTTGACCTCGAATTGGGTGCTTTTTATTCTCCACGTGAACCAAATCGTGACAAAACCACAGCGGGCCGATACCAAATAATCTGTTAATAGTAGATTGTTAACCAAGGGCTGTATGACATCAATTGCATACGAGGTTTTTGGCGCCCGAGCGCAGCGAGGGCGCTAATTAGCCCGAGTATGCAATTGATGCTTACACCCGAGGTAAACACTCTGCTTTACATATCGATTGTGAGGTAAGTAAAACAACAAGAAAGCAGGACTTTTGAGAAAGAACTCCAAAACACGAAAAAAATTTACTTTCGCGCCTAGCTAGTCGACTGACTTTTTTACTCTTCACGATTTTATGGCACGCAAGCGCGTCAAATCGTGCTGGCCAGTTTGATTTTTAAATCGATTTCAATTAACATGCGATGTGACTGCGAAACAAATAGTTCGATATTTAAAATAAAATCTTCATAAATTCTAATATAAATTGTCTCGATTCCGATTCGAGTAAATAATCGATACCGAGAAAAAAAATATTAACTTTTAAAAAATACAGCCATACAGCTATAAATTACCTACTGGACTTGGCGATACTGAACCGGTGAATAACAATAGCCTACTCGATGCAAGCGAGTGGCGCCCATGAATCGGAAGCAAATTAATAATTGTATTACTTTTTCAGTTGGATGCAAATATCGATGATTGAGTTGTGGCTTGTATGGCGCCGCCTGCGTACCGCTGATAGGTACCTACACATTATCCTTCGTAGGTACCTGGATGATCGACTTTTTTTTTTGGTCATACGTGTTTTTTGAAACTTTAGATACGATGAAAGAAAAGGGGGAAAAAAGGGAAAATAATAATCAGAAAACTGAACTCGAACCCGGGGATTCTGGTTTTGGGACCGTCGGACTTCCCACCTGAGCTATTACAACTTTGTACACCGTGGCGAAATTTCTAATTATACTGTAACAGGCTTTCATTGCCTGAAAATAGGGATAAAACAACGTTTTCTAAAAATGAAACCTAGCTGGATCGATTCATCTCCCCCAAAACCCCCTGCACACTAAATTTAATGAAATCATAAATGTAAAGATGTTTGGATGTTTGTTACTCAATCACGCAATAACGGCTGAACGGAATGATACGAAACTTGGCGTACAAATAGACAAAGATTCGAATTGAGACATACAATACTTGAGATCCCGGTAAGCCGGTTCCCGTGGAATAATATTTTAATGTTACCGTAACCTTTTTTTCAAGCCAAACTCTAAGATATTTATTTATTGCGCTGCCACGGTAACAAGAATCGTATAAACGGATTCTGTGGCGATACGAAGTTCGCCGGGACAGGCAGTACAGAATAAAAATCTAAGAAGTGTAGCTAAACAGATACAGCTAGTTCAGGTGGAATACCCGACAAAACACGTCTAAGGCCTCCTAACTCGTAAAGCTTTAGAAAAGGGTGAACATAATAATGAATGTCTGATGTGTTTTGACGCGTGGGCCGGAGAAAGAAATCCTGGTTGAGATACCTACGGGAGTGGACTGGAATCGCAAGTGCTGCCGAGCTCTTCCGCCTTGCGAGAAACAGAGACAAGATAAAATATAAGATAGATAAGATATTTGTTAATTTTCCGTCCACAGATGAGTATGCGGAGCTGACTGCCAATCTGTGCTAGGCGGAGAAGCACCATAACGAGAAGAAGATGTGTTCCATAAAATGTCAGGCACTAGGTTATCTACACAACATTACTCATATGCATTCATTAACTCCAGCCTGTAACCCGCAGGGGTAGGCAGGGACCAGGGTTTGCCACGTGCCATGGTTCTGACAAGCCTCTACAATATTGAATACGCTCGAAATGTATTAAATTCATATTACACACGCTATACTTATCACAGCGGACTGAAACATCATTTGATTATTGACCCGTCGACAATTACTGGCTACTGCCTATACGCTGCTTCGTGTGAATTTTATACACGAAAATACCTGCTTAAATAATTTGGTATTTCAAAATAGAGACCGGTCTTTTTTTCAACTTTCCCCTAAGAACTTACAGTTGCATGATATCGCTTATATCAGTGTATGACACAAAATAATCTCTCAAATCAAATACAAATCCAACTCGAGAGGGGGCGACCTAGCAGCCTACCATCAAACATTAATAATGCCAAATTGTATTTAGGCGCCAAATTGAGCGGCCTTTGAATAATTTAAAGTGAAACGCGGAGCGCCTATGACCGGGATTGTCAAAGACACTCCTCAGGTCCGAGTTACTCCCGGGAGCATTGAATTGAATATTTGAAACATTTGAGTGACTAGCGAGCATTAATTATTGTTTTAGTCTCCTTTGGAGTAAATTGAACTTGGGGTTATATAAAATCAGCGAGAAACAGTTTGACGTACCGCTCACCAGGAAGTATTAGTGCCTGATGTGATCAGATAATGTGTGGAAAATAGGACGAGAAGTAATTGTTTCTTTGGAATTTATGAAAGTTTCCCATTTGAATTCTTCATTCAATGAATCGATCTTATTCTTCTTTTTGTTGTTAGGCAAGAAGAGTTGTCATTCAAAATTTAATGGCTCCAGCTAGTAGTACAGTATCCAAGATGTGGGACCAAAAATATAAATACTTGGCACTCACTGACACTCACTCACTGATAGGTCATAAAATGTATTCTAATCTCTGAAAATATACAAGGTGACTGGGAAAAATAGAGTCATAAAATGAAATGGCGAAGAAACTTTGGCACTCGAGCTTGAATCGATTTTTTTTTATGTGGCCTATAATAATACACGTCCCACTGTAGGGCATAGGCCTTCTCTCAGAAAGAGAGAGTATGGGCTTAATCACCACGCATGCCCACCGCAGTGGCGCCGGATTAAGAATAGCGTCACTCCATTTCCTTCCGCGGATGTCGTAGAAGGCGACTAAGAAAATCAATTACCAGGAGACGGGCAGCAGCTTCTTCCTGAGATTCCAACCGCATACTGCGATCGCCAACCCGCCTGCCGAGCGTGGCGATTATGGCGAAATCCCTCATGGTTATTAAAACCACGAAGGAGGCCTGTGTCCTGCAGTGGGCGTCGAGTGGCTGATGATGATGATGCCCACCGCAGACTAGCAATTTCAAGCGCTGAGGTATCTGATCACCTCAAGACTAAGGTTTTCTCATGATGTGTTCCTTCGCGGTTAGCGAGTGGTATTGCTACTATAACGTCACAAATGTACGTAACTTAGAAAACTAAGTCATTTATGCATGCCGGGATTCAAACCTACGGCCTCCCAAATGAAAAGCCGGCGTTCCACCGCTGCGCCACCACCGCAGATATGTTAAATCTGAATAAACGTTTGATCCGTTGAGTAATGCGATGGTTAGATCTGTACCTCAAATGCTTTGTTTTCCTTATAGAAGTTGAGACATTGAACACAATGCTTCTTAATTCTTATGTTGAGAGATTGAACACAATGCGCCTTAATTCTTATGTTGAGAGATTGAACAGCATGCTCCTTAATTCTTATGTTGAGAGATTGAACACAATGCTCCTTAATTCCTATGTTGAGAGATTGAACACAATTGCTCCTTAATTCTTATGTTGAGAGATTAAACACAATTGCTCCTTAATTCTTATGTTGAGAGATTGAACACAATCTCTCCTTAATTCATTTTTTGAGAGATTGAACACAATGCTCCTTAATTCTTATGTTAAGAGATTGAACACCATGCTCCTTAATTCTTATATTGAGAGATTGAACACCATGCTCCTTAATTTGTTTGTTCAGAGATTGAACACAATGCGCCTTAATTATTACGTTGAGAGATTTAACATAATGCGTCTTAATTCCTCTCAAATTATAGACGCCCGCGGGTGGTATACGCCCATTAACCCATGTGTAAATTATAAGATAGGTAAACTTTTATGTCCTGAAATTTTAAAACTACCAATTCTCATTACAAACTAGGCGGTGGGTGTCGCTGACGTGACTGGTGACTGACTTAACTAACCACCTGCGTTGAGAAACTGTGCGTTGGCTCTTGCGGGGAAAATAACACTAGCCACCTCCACAAATCTGACATTGGCATAATCCTAGGGGCACCATAGAAAAGAACTGGATTAATTTGTCGCCTTGACAAAATAGGTACTTAGCTGAACTTCTGTAGCTTTGTTCAGAGCAGAGAGAGGTGCCGTCAGCCGAGCGGGCGCGAGGTGTCGACTCGTGTGAATTGTACTAAATTATTCCCCCAGGACCACAATGGACGGTTTAATGAATTTTTAATTCTATTGCGCACCGCCTCGCTAGGCGAGAGAATCACAGATGTATCTTTACGGCATAGTGACATAATAGACGTTGTAATGCTGCACATTTCTTATGATATTAACTATTTTAACAAGGAATGTTTTGCAGCGGTGGTAGCTCCGTACCGGTTGCTTTACACGAGTGAGGTTCTGGGTTCAAATCCCATCATGTGCCAATGATTGTTTTCTATGTCATAGTAAATTTAACATTAACGGTAAAGGAAATCATCCTGAGTAAGCCTGAAGTGCTTAGATATTATCTCTCATGTAATATCGTACTCGTAAGAATACCTCATAAAAACCGGCCAAGTGCAAGCCGGACTCGCACACGAAGGGTTCCGTGCCATTATTTATACAACATTTGAATATTTCAAGCGTCTACCTATCGCAGTTATTGATTTCGAGCAACAAACGGCAAAAAATCTCGTTTTTTATATGGCAAACACCTTAAATATATGTTTTATTTTAATTTAATTATATATTTTAAAGCGAATTTCTCACTTTGATACCGTGGGAGAGGGGTCGGTGTCTGCTTTGGAATGCCACCTGCGTATGCACTTTCGCACCTTCACACGTGGGTTCTACGGCAGCCGTACCTGGGTCAGCTGCTGAAGCTGCAGCTAGACTCAAGTGTGCAAAATATAGCCAGCTGATGAGCAGCTATCTGTTTGTGCCACTCGCCATAGAAACCACTGGAGTTTGGGGTGCCCAGGGGAAAGTTTTTGTCAAGGAGATAGGGCATCGTCTCAGGAACCGTGGCTTTGACTACCGCTCAGGGGCATTTCTGATGCAAAGGATATCCCTCGCTGTGCAGCGCGGTAACGTTGCCAGTGTTATGGGTACCTTTGGGTCGGACATGTCTCGGGGCGGTTTATTTAATTGACTGTACTTGTGTGAGTGTGTGTGTTTTTTTTTTTATTGACATTATATTGTATTTTAAAGTGACATTTTATTGGTTTGGAAATACCTTTTTTAACATTTAATTGAATTATTTTTATTTGACATAATAGAATTGTATGTGACCAAGCGAATATAGAACTAAATAACATAACATAAACTCACGCCTGTATCCCAGAGGGGTAGGCAGAGACCAGGGACTGCCACTTGTTACGATCCTGACAGATCACTTACGCTTCTAGAACTAACTATTCTGTGAATATTTCAAGCATCTACCTGTTGCCGTTGTTAATATCGAGCAAAAAACGCATAAAAGTCACGTTGGTTGTATGGGAGCCCCCCTTAAATATATATTTTTTTAAATTTTAATTATATACTTTTAAATTGAATATAGGTAGAACTAAATATTAAGTGATTATTTCAAGCTTCTACCTGTTGCCGTTGTTAATATTGAGTAAAAAACGGCAAAAAACCAAGTTTGTTGTATGGAAGCTACACTTAAATATTTATTTTATTCGGTTTTTAGTATTTTATGTTATAGCGGCAACAGAAATACATCGTCTGTGAAAATTTCAACTGTGTAGTGACAGACATACAGACAGACGGACAGTGGAGTGTTAGTAATAGTAAGTATTCCTAATACTTAATACGTGACATACTTCGACCAAGTAGGGGAAGGGGTTGGCAAAGAGCAAAATAAAAAAAAATAAAAAAATTAAAAATAAAAACCGATTTCAAAACACTAGTCGGTGCCCAAAATACCTATATGTATTGGTCATGAAACTCGGCACCGACTACAAACTATACTTCTACAATATCTACATGTACACGTACATGTAGATCCTTTTAAGTTATTTTTCTAACTTTTTAGTGCTGTAGTGTTTTGAAGTCGGTTTTTTTTTATTTTTTATTTTTAGTTGGGGATCGGGAGAAAAATAAACAAGTCCCTTATCACCGTAACTTATCCTACTTAATTCGTTGCTTTAAAATGTCAAGTTCTTATTTTCCATCTCCGAAAGTCATCACCAGAACATCACCAAATTACCTTGGCAGTACTTTTACGCTATTTTATGAAACATACGGGTATTAATAAAAGACCCATTAGGCCTTATTTACTGCTGTCCATTGAAGAGTTTCGTTCTCCATCTCTGAAAGTCTTCATCAAATCTTTAACAATTTAAAATTGGACCAATGGAACGTTATACCTATTCGAATAAAAAAAGAATTGGTGAAATTGGTTAAGATTTGACGGAGTTAAGCGAAAACATAGCCAAAAAATATATATACGTGTTGAATTGATGACCTCCACCTTTTGTGAAGTTGGTTAAAAAGTACTCGAAACCGGCCGCGGCGTGCGCGCATGCAACGACTAATTAATGTTGATGAAGCGAATGAGGTCTCTCTGGATCGCGGCAAGTGGCAATAACTGGCCTCTGTCTACCTCTCCGGGATACAGGCGTGAGTTCTTGTAACGTAAGTTTACGTAATGTTATAATTATTTATAAGTATTCTCAGAATTATTATTAATTGGCCTTTTTGCATTTGCGTAATGAAATTATTTATGCAGCGTCCGTCGAAGTTGTGGTAGCAATACCACTCGCTAATGGTGAAGGAAAACATCGTGATAAAACTTGAGAATCTGAGCTATTCATATACCTCAGCGCTTGAAATCGCCAATCCGCGGTGGGCACGCGTGGTGATTAAGCCCATACTCTGCCTGAGAGAAGGCCTGTGCCCTACAGTGGGAGGTATATAGGCTGCTTATGATTATAATGCAGCATCCGGTGGCACCTTCACTCACACTAGATGGGTGAAGGAACCACTCGGACGCTACAGCGAGGTTTTTTTTTTGATAGAGTAAGCTTGCCTAGCACCTATGACAGCGGTGGTAGCCCAGTGGGTGGAACGATGAACTCAGAGGCGAGAGACCCTGGTTCAATTCCCGGTGCGGGTATGTACCTATGACTTTATTTATTTTCAAAGTTACGTACATCTGCGAATTCGTAGCAGGGGTGCCACACTCTGGCTGTGAGGGAAAACGTCGTGAGGAAACCCGCTGCTCGGTTGGCTCCGCACGAATTCTCAGAATACTTAATAACTTATTGGGTATTCTCTCCTTGAAATAAGGCCTGGATCATGTTCAGTGCAGTGGGGCGAATTATATTTGCTTTTGTTATTCGTGTTTTAAACTTCAAGTCAACCTCGAAGCTAGAAGTTGCATAAAACGGTTGAACAACTTCGCTTTCCAATAGGATTGTATTTTTTAAATCTGAGCAAATGCGACGCAAATAGACTGAGAACACAACGCTGGCTTCACCCATAAAATAGGCGACTTATCATATCACAAGCTAAGGCGAGACTCTACGGACACTGAAAGGGCTTACCGCCATTGCGAGTCAAATAAAAATATATGCAGAACGATTTCAAAGACCATCGCGCTATCACTTTGTGTAAAGCTCGCAAATAACAATAACGTTATGTTTTATCAAGAAGCAAAAGGGTTCGAGCGAGTTTTTATTAAATTGAGGACGCGCGGCCTAGGCCATGGCCTCTTTTGTCTCCCACATCTAGCTTAGGTATGTTTTGAATCTCGTACAATATTATAGGGCGATATCAAAGGGTCGGGTCGTGAAGTGCTCCAGGCGGAAAGTGGTCGCGACATGCATATAGGATCCGACATTATTTATAATCTAATATGCATGAGAGTTGAGCTAGGGAGCGAATATCTCCCAAGAGTACAGCTGTTTTGCTGAGATGTCACCTATACATTTGGGCGATTACTTCTAAAGAGTACTTGCCTAGCAGTCAACTAGGGAGTCCTGATATTTACTTGGCTACACGGCGCCGTTGGTCACTCCGCCGAAATCTCGTGGGTGAGTAAAACATAAGCACAATTCCTCGCGAAATAGCTGTGCGCCCTTTTACGAAAATATTAAGCAAATAAGAGCGGGGGCGGCTGCCGGTGGTGGGGCCCGAATCTGGGAAGGTCCACAAACATTCTATCGCGCTGCGCAAACAGTCTGGATTGAAATGTTTCGACAAACACTCGGCGTGTAATGAGACTATTTTGTTTTGCCAGCGCATCGCCGCTTCTTCATATTGACTGATCTTGGCAGTTCTGTTTTATTGTGTTTTGATTATAGAGCATTAGGGAATAGTGTCCAATAAAGAATCAAATAAATGCAGTCGCAATAGGTCAGATAAGTAAAATATAATGTATCAAATATGCTGTCATTTTTTCATTGTAACTTTCATATTTTATGTCTCTCGTTTCTTGAGTGCAATAAAGAATATTCTTTCTTCTTTCTTTTTCAAATGTGGTACAGGCATTCGATCAACTGGCTTCTGGGGCAATGTTCTAGATCCAGGCTCAGATAACCATCAAATATAGTCATCTGACCATAACTATGCTTGAATGTTTTTTCATACATATCAACCAGAATAAGTAACATTTGATTATAATAATACGCATTGCATACGAATGCCAATAAATTTTTCGTGTAAAAGACGTACCTAGGTACTACCATCCACTTTATCCAATGATAAAGATGGAGAAGATTTTGATTAAAAAATGAAATGAAATGAAACCCACATAGAATTGACTACGATTGTCATAACAAACGTAACACTGAATTAAATATAATTGTACCGTTTTTCAACACAATTGATGAATGCGATGACTTAGCTTACGAGTATTCGCTGTGTGTGACTGGCTATTTGCTGCGAATAGATTCACTCGCCGCGAGTTGAAGTCGCCGCGACTAGAATCATGTTCAATTTAACTCGCTGCGAATGCGCACTGGGCTTTACCAATAAACTCGACATAAATTTACACCTTGGAATAATATAAAATTTTGTATAGGTATTCCTAGTTTAACCTAGGCATAACTTTACACTAGGTTTATAAGTAAGGGGTTTTGTGTCTAAATTCTCGCGTAGAACTCGCTGCGTGTGACAAACCGGCAGCGAATTGTCGCTGCGACTATTGTTCGCAGCGAGTGCACTCGCAGCGATTAGTCGCTGTGTGTGACCGAAGCTTTATATTGACGATGGGCGATTGCGAACGCTGAAGTATCTTCAGACACTTTCTTTTCGGAATGTATTTTATTATTACTCACTGATTATTTGCTTATCGTTCCATTGAGTTGCGTGCAACATAGCAAAAGCATTTGATAATAACTTATTACTATTTACTTATGTTTTTCACAGTGTTTTGAATAATAGATTTTTTTGTGTGTTTTAAATTTTGTGTGTTATTTTTAAGTATCCTAGCTTAGGCAACACTTGTTTTATGCTAGCCTAATTTACATTACATGAACTGTAAAATATGTTACGGTCTATTAAAGAAAATAAGCAATTATTATTATGATTTAAATAAAGCAAAACCTGAAAACCGTTGAAGGATGAACCACTCGTGTAAAAAGTTTTAAATTATCAATTTCATTCTTTACAAACTGCTGTTGCACGCAACTTCGTTTGCGTCTATACTTTCATATTCTATCTGCCGTTATGACGTAATAGTAACAAAATTCTATTCATGCAAACTTTTGCATTTATAATATACTAGCTGTTGCCCACGACTTCGTTCACGTGGTAATTTCGATGTGTATTTTCCGGGATAAAAAATAGCCTATGTGCTAATCCAGACTATAACCTATCTCTATACAAAATTTCATTCGGATCCGTTCAGCCGTTTTTTCGTGAAAGAGAACTTTCGCTTTTACAATATTACTAAGGATTTTTCTTCTTTTTCGTCATCAAAAAAACATAAAAATCGTGTAAAATTTTGTTTTCATTATTAACAAATGTACTTATTTGATTTAAATTAATCCATAATTATGTATTTAATAATGAAATATTCAATTATAATATATTTATAATTATACTAGCTGACTCAGCAAATGTTGTTTTGCCAAATGAATTAGCCTACGACCTATTCTCAAACCTACCAAATATACACGAAATATTGAATAAAAATCGGTGAAGCCGTTTCGGAGGAATTCGATAATAAACACTGTGACACGAGATTTTTATGTATTATATTTGAGCATTGCGAGACGTATCCTAAAATTTACTGAATCCCTTAAGTAAATCGGTACTAAGATCTAGCTAAAAAGAAACATACAAAGCAATATCCTATCATCGGACTCGAATCAAATATCTGTGGAAACCTGTTGAGTCATTGTACGTTATTCCGTTCGGAAACAGGGCAATTTGCGCGCGAAAATAGACTCCGGCCTATATGCCGGAGCTGAGTATACACTATGGCTGGCGCAAAGCAAACGATTGCCCGTGGATCTGAAATCGTTACAAGCAGGAGGTGGAAATCCGGGCCATGAATGCGAAGACACGCGCCCGCGTGTCGCTCTGTGCATTTAAGCGCCGCCCGCCATCTTGGTCTGTGTGTTTATGGGCAGTTTTTTTTTCTCTTTTCTGTACAAAGTTTTATTGAGATAATACAAATCCTGGAAACAGTACCAATGGCCAAACCCCTTTCGATAAGCAAAGGTAAGAAGGCCCATTTAAAATATATTTATTTTTATACAAGTTGATAGTGTTCGAGACTGTCTTAGGTGATTAAATTATTATTAATGTAATTCCGGAATTGCCTGCCTAGGTACTTGATTTTTTGCCGGGACAGAGAAAAATTTAAATTCAACTTACTTAATAATGTGCAGTGCTTACGAAAGTTTTAGGTCAGTCGGTAATACTTATTATGCCAATAAATGATAAAATGCACCTTTCAACAGAATACCTATCTAGAACTTAAAATAAATTTAATGTCAAAATGCAGGACAGACATTTTCAATAATTCGCCCAGGGTTTTCGTGAACAAAATCAATCAGTCCCTCATAACATATAGATTTGCATGCTATGTTTTGATGGACTGGGGGAGTCAACTATACTAAATAAGTAAAATGAACAAAAAACGTATGTTTTTGACATAGGAAATGTCTTTTCGTTCGCTCCAGTGCAGGCTCCGATTTCACGATAAAATGCGATCCCCTTATATCTCAGAGAGTTGTGAAGATATGATTTTCAAAAAAGGCGCAAAAGAGGCTCAAGAGCTGTAAGTTGCAAAAAGAATTATTCGAGAAAGTTAAAAAAGAAAAAAATTATGGCCGAAATAATGAAAAAAAATTTTTTTTCCGAATCTTTAATTGTGGCGCTTGATATTTTCGGAACGAAGAATGATATCAAAAATTTGAGAAAAACTCTGGAAAATTTAGTCAGCCATAATTTGACATAGATGATCGGGTTTGCCCTGTAGCCTAACCTTCTTGAAAAAAGTCAAAAAGTCAGAACGACATTTTTCACATGACATTTATGACTCGATTTATTTTCAATGTGCTCGATAGTCGTGTGAGGCACGAAATCTGTGAATATTTTTTTTATGCATGAAACAGGCCTTTTCTCAGAGATCCTGGTCCTCTCCTCACTCGGAAGCACTGAGTAGAGGAAACCAGGTAACCTCTGAAGTGCGCAATTTCTGAAATACTTCAATAAGAGTTTGCGTTATACTTACACAACAACTTTTGATTTAGGAGTTTGCGCTACCGTAGCATCGAAATTGGTTAGAAGTCATTTAAATTTGTCAAAAGTAATTTATTAAGACAAAATAATGATAATATTAAACAATAAATGTATGAACTAACCTTCAATTTACCAAAACACATTAAATGACTAACGCTCGGTTTCTAGAAGAGCGATCAAATGTTAATCTCACGTCAAGCTAATTTCAGCCAATCACGTGCCGGTATTTTTAATTAAGCTTAGATTAATCTCTTGTTACATTTGAACAATCTTTCAGAAACGTCACCTAAGCGTATCTACAATTGAAATTATTTAACAAGTAACCTTAATTTAAAATACTACGCCCAGATCAGCACTGCCTCTGGGAAGGATCCCCAGTATGCTGGCTACGTTGCCTCGTTGGTTGGCAAGACTTATCCTCTGCCCAAGGTAAAAGCGAGCCTTGGGGCCTATTATGAGAAATGCGACACTATCGGAAGGGTCGTAAACGTCGCGCTTGAGCCCGACGTAATCTAGCGACAAATACGGTTCTTTTTTTGAATAGTTTCAAAATTTCCTGCCACTGAGTAATGAGCGCTAAAAATGCATGGCTCTTTGTTAACCCAATAACGTCACATCATATCTTGAGATGCGGATTTGCGACCATCTTGCTATTTCCGATAATGTCGCATTTTTCATAATAAGGGCCCTGGGGTTTCTGGTCATGTCAATGAGGCGTGACGAAAGTTCTTTACAATTTTCATTTACATTCACTGTAGATATAAGATTTTGAATACTTCGAGCGACTTGCCCAACTTTTTAAATGTCACTTAAGTAGCCATTAAAATTGATTTTGTATGAATGTCCTGGCGACGCAGTGTGGGAAGGCCCCCCACCAGATGGTCAGACGACCTAGTTACGGTGGCGGGGAGTCGCTGGATGCGGGCGGCTCAAGACCGGGAAGCTTGGAAAATCATGAGGGAGGCCTATGTCCTGCAGTGGGCATCAAATGGCTCATAATGATGATGATGATGTATGAAGGATTATAGTTAAACTATACTCTAGCCCTATTTAAGAAAGTGGCGCATGTCGGCCGATACGCTCGGTAAAGGACGTGAACTGATTTTTTGTTCGAATTTACTTAATGATATATCGGATTTTCGTTTTCTAAGGGATAAAAAGGCCATAATTATGGCACTCAACGTGCTTGATGTTTTATTGGAAGAGTCCAACCAGGAATAAAGCTAATAATGTGTTGTGCTTACGAAAGTTTTAGTTTTCTTGATTTTTTAACCATTATTAAAATACTAATAAAGAGGAAACTATTTTATTATATTGAGGTGTTTCTGGGTATTCTCAAACATAGCTAAAAAACCCTGTTAGTTAATCTGTTTACACAGACCTCCGACGATAATTTTGCCTTCCAAAGAGCGCTCGTAATTGACACAGCATCCTCTATTAATATTGACTCGCTCTAACTGCTTAGCAAAGTTTAATGTAATCCACCTCCAGATGAAACCCCCTGTTTGTATTAACCCACAAACATTAGATACCGAATATAGTCATACTAATATCATTGGATTTTTTTATCTAAATACAGCGATTATAATAAAATCGGCTTGACTTAAGAACTAGTTTTAGAAAGCGCCTGCAAAAACGTTGATTACTTGTTTTTTTGCTTTTGGCGTTTTTCTATCGCTTGGTCTTTGTGACTATTAAAATACGTTTTATGAGTTTCAAAGCAATTTTTCATTATCTCAGCCGCTACCAACAACTCGCCTTACATCGTCGGCCCAGTGAGTTTGTGGGTGTCATACTCTACGTTTGGCAATATTTTTCAAACAGATCCAAATGACACGTCACTGTAAATAATAGTAATAAAAGCTTTATTGAAAGTTACAGGGTTGGTGTACATTCACTTAACTGTTTAAACATAAATAGAAAACGTGAACAAAAGTGGTTGATATCTGCTGCTATAGCTAGGTTACCAGTGGCCTGTATTAATAGCATCAGTGGTATTATATTGAGCATTCTATTCCATCAGCATACGCCAAACCACCGCTCTTGTGTTTTATCCCCTTAGACTATGGAGCACCTCTCTGTGTTTCCCTTGTGCCAGTCCAAATACACGCGAGAAGACTCGCTGGAGGCCACAGATGCAAGAGTGCGCATGGCCGAGTCCTGAGAAAATCAAATCTAACTGGTTTGGCCACCGACACGATAAGAGGACTTTGAATGTTAAAAACGCGTCTTTCCTGTTTATTTATTGCCATATTCTGACGTTATACCACAAAACGCGTGACTCGCACTTTTGTAGTGCCTATACTTTAATGAGTTTAAGCGGGCGATAAGCTGCGCCAACAGGAGACGGCGTGGTGAGGTAGGATAATAGAATAGTAAATTTAATACAACCGTGTAAAGGGGTCATGGGACGAAATTTAGAATGGAGATAGACCACGGCCTTGGTTAAGGGGTAAGAGCACTTCATATTCTGATCCAACGCGAACGTAGTCGCGGCCAAAGCTAGTATTTCAAAGAAGGCATATAAGCTCAGGTTTCAAATATCTTTTTTAGGGTTCCGTAGTCCGAGAAGGGACCCTTACAGTTTCACCATGTCCGTCTGTCTGTCTGTCCGTCCGCGGCCTAGCGCAAAGACCGGTGATACTAGAAAGCTGTAATTTGGCGTGTGTATACATATTTATCGCGCCGACAAAGTTAAACAATAAAGTGTTCGATTTTTTTTTACTGTACCTCCCTTAACATGAAAAGTGGGATGATTTCTTTTTTCTCGTCTACCCCATAATCGTTGGATTGGTCGTTGAAAAATATTGTGGGTGTAGGAAGACCATTTTTCGATTTAGGGTGCCTTTTGCGAATTATTAAGCTTTAAAGCGCAAATTTGTGTTCGAGTAGGGTGTCCCCCTCTCTCCTAGCTAAACAGTTGATTATAGAAACATGAAAAAATTCAGGGCAGTAGCACATATAATGAACTTGGAAGGAAAAGTATTACGGCTAAGTAGGCTTTACTAGTTAACGAGTAATAGGTAACCAACTTATAAAAGTAAAATTTCGTACAAAATCCATTGAAAATTACTTAGACGAAGTTGTTAGTTCTGTAAAGCAGAAAAAAAACCCTCTTTCTACGGAACCCTACATTGTGCGTGGCCCGACATACACTTGGCTGTTTTTATCTTTTGCTTATATTACACGAACGTCGATGCCTTTACGATAACAAAAAAATATAAATATGTAATGTTTCTCTTCATTAGAAATTTCTATGCCATAGCCAGATTTCTTTTAAATTCAATGTGATTGATCTCATTTTTATTTCAATGGCGTCTGATGGCATATACTCTACACTGCCACGACACTAAATAGTTCAAGTAACTCAGACCTTGTTGCGCTTGGAAAGCGTCGTTCATTTAGTTACAGTCACCCTTTTTATCAAAATGAATGTTTTGATTTGATTTAGGTCGAGTAGCAAATGTTCCCGTAGGTACCGGGCTACTGTCGAAACCCGCGAATGACTAAAATGGCCACTAGTAAGCGATGTCGCATAAAAATATACCTACTCTTAACTTTCATAAAGTAACTTTTGCTCCAGCCAGTGTTATGAGAGTGCAACACCGCTATTCGGGGTGCAATGGGTGCGATGACTTCGCGCCGCGGCGGCGTCCCGAGCCAAAACCCGCCAACAAAGTAACTTTCATTTCGACTCCACAACCGTCGTTGAATTTAACCAGTGAACAACACAAAAAGCTGTTGACTTTCACGTCTTAGGGTTAAGATTAGAGCTCTTTGCGGTATTGCGGTTTTGCGGGACCCAGATTTTCTTTGTAACGTTTGTCCTAATAATTAATGCGGCTATCGCGGTGAAGAACAATTAGGATCTGAGCGAAGTTTAATGTAATTGAAACTGCTTGTTGCCTGTCTGTGGCAGAGCCTAAAATGAGAGTAATATTTTTAGCTCGGATGTATGTACGTCAGTTTGCCCGATTCTATAAACATAGATTCTATCTATAATATAGAATTTTGACTTTAATATAGGCGACAAAGGGTTTATCAAATCAGCAATCAGAAAAATATAAGAAACACGATCGAGCAATGCAATAAGTGTTTCCACTAGCGCTAGACAAACTAATGAAAAACCTATGATTAGCAGAAAAGTACGATCTCTCAATCCAACTACAAACGTAAAGGTTCCGTAGTACAGGTACAATTTCCAGATATTTTCCTCATTTTCTGGATATAAATGTCTCATAGGCTTTGATAGTGACTTTCATAGATACCTAATAATAAAAATATTACACACATGGTTAAGTGGTGGTAGCGCAGCCCCACACCAACCCCACATTCGGGAGTTCATAGCTTCGAATCCCGACATGTACCCAATGACTTTGTTTTAAAAGTACATTAGTAGTACATTTGTGAAGTCGTAGTAGCAATTCCACTCGCTAAGTTTCTCTCGTGGAGAAAACATGGCGAGGAAACCTGAGTGTCTGCTGTGTTCACGAACCTCAGCGCATGAAATTCCCAATACGCGGTGGGCTCGAATGGTAATAAAGCCCACCTAAATAAAAAAAAGCCTAATCGCCTTATTTATTAAAAAAAAAAAAACGATTCCTCTAAAGCACTCCTAAGAGGCAGTTCATTTAATCTGTGGTTACAACTTTTCCTTGTAAAATCTCCACCACAGACTATTTCAATCGGCGCTTCAAGGAAACTTGTTTTTTATAAACAGGACCGTAAATCTTTTTACGACTCAGAAGCTTAAATTGTGTACGTCTTTTAAGCACAAAACGTATTAAAATAATCATAGAAAATAGAAACTAACTTGGTTTTTTTTTATAGACAAGAAACCTCATGATCGTGCTGAGGTTTTATTAATTTAAAAAGTAATTTCAATCACCAAAGTTGTCCCTATTGTAAAAATTGTTTGTATTAAAAAAGTACCCGAAACCGGCGTGCGTGCATGCAACGGCTAATGAATACTGAGGAAGCGAAAGTGATCTGTCAGGACCGTGGCAAGTGGCATTGCCTCATCTCTGCCTACCCCTCTGGGATACAGGCGTGAGTTTGTGCATGTATTTGTGTGTACATAGTAACTTTTCATTATTGATAGATGTCCTTTGATTTCACAGTCGGACACAAACCGCGCTCTCCGGGACATTGGCTCGTGAACAACATGCAACCAATAATATGTATATGGGGGCTTCCCCACGGCGTTATCGACTAGTCCCGAATTGCGTAGCCTATTTCCAATTTGCGTCTATCAATCAGAAGCAATCTCGCTGAGTGGATTACTGGGAAATGAAATTTGCATAGGCTTCCACGCGGCCTCAACAGTTGTCGGGCCCTGTTATTTTCGACTGGATTTTTGCTGGTCACCGGTCACCTTTTTTATTCTTGGTTGTTAAGTTCACGAGCACTGGAATGTGTTCAAGTTCAACGAGCGGTGGTAGCGGTAGACCGCCTGGCCCACATTCAGGAGATGGTGGGCTCGAATCCCGGCTTACACCAATGACTTTGTTTTGTAAGTTAAGATAAGGTAAGAATATTCTTTGTTGTACAAGGAAAAACACAAACATGAAATATTAAAAAAACCATTGGCGGCCTAATTGCTTACAGAAATTTTATCCAGGCAGCCGACGATGGAGAGTTGCTGAAGGAAAAGTTACGTACATTTGTGAAATTGTAGGAACAATTCCACTCGCTAATTGTGAAGGAAAACATCGTAAGGAAATCTTAGTGTCTGACGTATTTACACACTTCAGCGCTTGAAATCGGCAATCGGCAGTGGGCACACGTGGTTATTAAGCCCATGCTCTCTCCCTGAGAGAAGGCCCATGCTCTACAGTGGGACGTATATAGACTGCTTATTTATTTTTTAACACAGTCGCGTCAACGTCATGGCCGCGCGCTAACCAAGACCAGTAACGTGTTAATGTATGTTTAGCACCAATGACGTTTCAATATCAGGATTAGGGCGATATCGTCATTCAGCAAAATTGCTATTCTGATAGGGAGCCACATAACACAAATTGTTATTACTTCTAGTTACTTAAAATTCTCGCACTTAGATAGATAGATAGACAGCACTTTATTGTGCATAAAAAGAGGAAATTAAAAATTTGTTTTTTTTTGAGTAATTATTTATTTTTATGGTGAAGCCTACTCTTGCTTCCCGCGATTGCGGTAAGAACGCGTGTTTAAAATAGGCACTCTAAAAATCTAAATAAAATTTGCTTTGCCTCCTGTTTTCTTCAGTACAGCTACATAACTATATATTAGAACACGGAACCAAAAAAAATGGGTGAGTCTATTTAGTCAGATGAATCATCATCCTCATCAGCCATTTGACGCCCACTGCAGGACATAGGCCTTCCTCAAGGATTCCCTAACCATGATGGGTTTTGCCATAATCGTCACACTTGGCAGGCGGGTTGGCGATCGCAGTGTGCGGTTGCAATCTCAGGAAAACGCTGCTCCCCGTCTTCCTGTAGCATATTTCCTTAGTCGCCTTCTACGACATCCACGGAAGGAAACGGAGTGACGTTATTCTTAATCCGACGCCACACGGCTTGGCGGCTCAGATGAATGATGAAGTTTATTCCCGTGAGGTAAGGAGTAGATCGATTACCGACCAGAGACTGACGGAAATAAAGACAAGAAGGATTTTGTCTATTCTTTATTATTATCTAATATTTAAAAATGTCGCATCACGGTATTTGTTATCGAACCCTCCAAAACGGCTTCGCCGATTTTTATGACTTTTTTTGGGTATACTTGGTAGGTCTGACAATAAGTCGCAAGCTAATTAATATGACAAAATAACACTTGCCGATTCGGCTAACATATGTATATTTATGTTCTAGGGTTTAATTCATCATTTCGGAGGTTATTTCTATAGATTTTTTTTTATTTTTCAAACCTAGGATCAACTAGGTACTTTTTTCTTATTTTCCTATGAAATAGACGTGTTGGTTTCCTCTTACTTGAGATAGGCTGGTTATCGACGACTAGGTATGTTGAAGTTGCGGAACGGTGGTATCCAACTGGGTAGAACATTGGACTAGGAAGCGGGAGACCCTGGCTCGGTTTCCAGTGCGGGCATGACTTTGACTTTGACTTTGTTTTCTAAGTTATGTACATTTGTGAAGTTATAGTAGCAATACCACTCGCCAACGGTGAAGAAGGAAGCGCTTGAAATCGCAAATCCGCGGTGGGCACGCGTGGTGATTAAGCCCATACACTCTCTCTGAGAGAAGGCTTGTGCCCGTGAGACGGGGGGCCCGGGGGACCCCCAGTGGGACGTATACATACACGCTGCTTATGAAGGTATGTTGACGTTAAATATTTAATACGGTCTACATAATCAAACATCACCGTTCTAATTAGTTAAAATTGATTACATCTTCTTTGCATGCTAAAATAGGATGAGAACGTGGATTTTCGGTCCTATTTATAAACACTGGATTCCTTAAAACACTCCAAAGGAGCCGATTAAAAGGGTCCGTGCTGGAGATTTCACAAGGAAAAGTTGTAGCACAGATTAAATAAATAAAGTTTTAGATTGGTCTCAGAGGAATCGTGTTTTTATAAATAAGGCCGTTAATGTTTTATACGTAGATTTTATTTTATTAGTTTTTATACTATAACCCGTATTAAATCATTCAAAGTCAAAGTATTTTTATAGCGTGTTATTCGAGCTTTTGGAAATAGATAAACAAAACTTTATTAGACAGTAGCGCGTTAAACCAAGAATTTGTATTTTATTGAACTAAAGCAAACGAAGACCTATAGTGACCTTTATGTATGTAAATGCAATCATATCAAAATCTATTCTATACTAATATTATAAAGAGGAAAAATTTGAAGTTTGTAAGTTTGTGTATCACCGAAAGTACTTATCTGATTTCAAAAATTCTTTCACCAGTATTTAAAATGGACCTTCAGGTGGACATAAGTCATAGGCTAAGACGTTAACCACGCGAACCTAGTTGCAGGCACTGCTTGCCGTTATATAAAACACGAACATTGAAAACAACAAGCATAAGCATAAGCAGCCTATATACGTCCCACTGTAGGGCACAGGCCTTCTCTCAGGGAGAGAGTATGGGCTTAATCACCACTTGTGCCCACCGCGGATTGGCGATTCCAAGCGCTGAGGTATATGAATAGCTCAGACACTCAGTTTTCCCCACGATGTTTTCCTTCACCGTTAGCGAGCGGTATTGCTACTATAACTTCACAAATGTACACAACTTAGAAAACAAAGTCAAAGTCAAAGTCATGCCCGCACTGGAAATCGAGCCAGGGTCTCCCGCTTCCTAGTCCAATGTTCTATCCACTGGGCTACCACCGCCTGCAACAAAGCTTAGGGTTAATAGCGGCCAAGAGGGTGCATGAATTTGAAATGGACCGTAGTGTTGCAGACTTGCTGCACAAGCACACAGCCAGCTTTTTGTTCCAACACCAGACAAAGAAACTGCCCGGGAGTGACTGCAATTGATGATTCGACTATTCACATCGTCGGCGTTGGCAAAAACAAAAGACTCCACTTAAATGTTTCTTCAGTTCTAAATCGTCGGCCAGACGGAGAGACGTAACTTTTTATCGCTAATCGTTAGTTTACATGGCTGTCGCGGAGTTTCTTAAACGGCCTTGCCTCTGGGTAAGGGCTTCAAATTTACGTTAACTTTAGAATCAGTAACTGTGGTACTAACTTTTTTTTTTATGTAGCCTATATACGTCTAACCGTGAAGGAAAACATCGTGAGGAAATCCACGGCGTTGTTGGCTCGTATTGACTTGTGTTTCCTGTGGGCTAGGCCGACTATGCTGTCAGAATGGTATTGGTGCTGGGCAAGCCTACTACACCTAAAAATACAACGTCCCAGGCACTGCAGCGTCCGAGTGGTGCCTTAACCCTTGTGCCACTGGACGTAGATGCAAAGGCCTGTTCATATACGTCCCACTGCAGGGTTCAGTCATTATCTCAGAGAGAGAGAGAGTATGGGCTTAATTACCACGTGTGGCCACCGCGGAATCACAATTTCAAGCGCTGAGGTTTGTGAAAACCATAGTCATTTAGGTCCCTTACGATGGTTTCCTACACCGTTAGTGAGTGGTATGGCTACTACAAACTAGAGCCCAGGCAAGTAAAACTATGGTGCCACTAGAGATCATGTTAAGCCGCTTGAAAAGCAATTTCAGGGAAATAAGCGACTCGAATCGGTTTACGACTACTTGGGTATGTAGGTACAGCCTACGGCACCTGAGGCTGTGACTTAATGATACGAACATTTTTCTGCACCCAGCCTGCCGGGCGATGCGCTCTGTAACCGCGGGTGTGAACTCGGTTTACTAGGTATCGATGTTCGAATTATTTTCAATCAATCACCGCGCTGATAATAGTGATAACATCCACACAACGCAGTCACATGTCCTGGTCCCAAGCTAGGATACCCTGCGCTGTGGTAACCAGGCGAGGGCATCACCATCATGGAAATACGCACGGTGTTAGGCCGCGATGATGATGGCCTAGCCGGCCGTGTGATAGCCGCGCGCTCTCAATGTCAGCTGCCGTCGAGCTGTTATCATAAAGAAGAGGAGAAGAGGGAGACGGTATATATAACAAAAAAATGGCGAATGAGTTCTTGGTACAACCGGAATTTAAAAAAAAAAACATCTTGTGGCATGAATACAATAATTTAAAACTTTACTGTTACTATGCAAGGCGTAACAAAATCCCCATATCTCACATTCGTAGGTACTCTCCACTGGTCAATATAACCAACTCTTACTTTTACTCTTGTGGCAAGTGGCAGAACCCGATCTCTGCCTACCCCTCCGGGCTACAGGTTTGTTGTTTGTTTTACTATGGGACTCCTAATAATCTAACACATAAAAGCCTCGTGTCAAAGTGTTTTTTATCGAAACTCCCCTGAAACGGCTTCACCGATTTTTGGTGATTTTTTGTGTACATTTGGTAGGTCTGAGAATAGGCCGTAAGCTTATTAATATGGCAAAACAGGGTTTCCGGGGTCAGCTAGCTCAAGATAAAATTTTATGTAAAATATTTTTTCAACCCGCAAAATTTTTGGGAGGCAAACATAAACTTAGAAGCAGTAAGAAAAACAATCACGATTGTCTTATTTGTTTTCCTCTAAAGGTCTCTTAAGTTCTCTAGTCTATCCCTTATCCTACGGTATGCGGTATGTCACAAAAAATTACCTTTCAATAGATTTACCTGCGATGCATTAGGCTCATATTCAATCGCGCAGCGTTCGCATTACAAGATATTAAACCTTACTCTTCTTTATTTCTTAACTAAGGTACAGTTTAAAAGCAGATCCAAACGAAGTCTGCCTGCTCTATGTATGATTGTTGACTATAAGATACTTTCTCTACGTTACGTCGACGATCGTCGTTTGTTATTGCCTCACTATTTAGCCAACTCCAGTGAGATTTCGTATCTCTACATACACAAATCGGGCCATTATCCTACGATAGCTCGTTTTCCAATTGGGTGGGCTGTCGGCTAGCACCTGACACCTGTCTCGGGTCGCTCCGGGTGTCTGAGATGGCCGCTGAGACGTTAACAATCGGCATTGGAGGGTTTTTGTGATATTTGTTGATGTTCTTTGCGATATTTCAACAAAAACCTGTCCGTAGTAGCTTAAACTTAGAATTATTTTTTTCAGTTATAGAACTTTAAAATGGACATTCATCATAAGCAGCCTATATACGTCTCACTGTAGGGCACAGACCTTCTCTCAGAGAGAGAGAGAGTATGGGCTTAATCACCACACGTGCCCACCGCGGATTGGCGATTTCAAGCGCTGAGGTATATGAATAGCTCAGACACTCAGGTTTCCTCACGATGTTTTCCTTCACCCTTAGCAAGTGGTATTGCTACTATAACTTCAAGAATGTACATAACTTATAAAGAAAAGTCATAGCTACATGCCCGCACTGGGAATCGAACCTGGGTCTCCCGCTTCCGAGTCCAATGTTCTACCCACTAGGCTACCACCGCTTCAAATAGACATTCAGTTTGCATTAATTCCCAAGAGGGTGGATTTTTGTGAAGGTCTTAAATACGACATTACAAATACTGTGTCATGAGTTCCCATCAATCCCACCTGTGCACTGTTTTTATCCGAGGTCAAAGTTCAATTATTTTTTCACAATATATCTCTCTGAAACGGCGAGAGCTCCCGGAAAAATGGATGTTTGAAAGTTTGTAGATTCCAAGATTTTCCAAAAAAAAAAAGGTCTCGACACTTTTTTCCTCGCGTAGCACCGTGCTCGTTATTATCACGATTTCGGACTGTAGGAAAGTCACATTTCCGAACCACATCTGAGGTAGTGTACTCGGCGCTTTTTGATTCAGGGATCCGTTTGCGAAATATTAAGCTTCAAAGAGCAAATTTTTGTTGGAGTAGAAATGACGAGAACTCAAGAACGGTGCTTATGTATAGATACCTTTTTTGTAGAAAATTTCACGATATAGTAGTTCATATATTTTTCCGGTAGCTTTTCTCTGTTATGTGGCTCTGACCATTTGCGAGATAAACAAATATAAAGATATAACGAAAACTTGTTACCTTTGACCTCGAATTAAAAACGTGATCGATGGGGACATTTGACATTCGTAATAACGTATTTAGGACTTATAAAAAAATCCAGGTTATTGGGAAACTCAGCGCTTTTTTTCGTCTATTTTAACTAGACTATGTGATAAAAATTCGACGATCTCTCTTTATCTCTAATTCTCCATTTCCCTCTTTCTATCTTTACTTCATTGGCATAGGATTAGACTAAAAATTACTTTTACTTCAGGAGCCTAATTATGCTCACCAAATCCTGAGTAACTCCAATCATCTAACTGTCAAATACGGTATTTGACACGATCAACAATAAATTATTACATATGCTCGATTAAAACAAAACTTACAAAATATCTCGGAAAATGAATCACTTTTAGTCAATTACTAGTTATTACAATTTTTAAATAGATTAAACATAAAAAGAGTGCTCTGAAATGTGACGTCATAAGCCAGTATTTTCATACAAAGTTCCGTTTTAAAAGTAACTTATTTGATATTTTGTCAAATACCCAATTCCATACTAATTAAACATATGGAATCGCTCAAGATTTGGTGCTCTGAATAGGGCTGGTCATGGTCATATTTCATACCTCGCCACGTTTTGTGCTTTTGCTTGACGCTTTTGCTCGCAATTCGTAAGTAAAAACCGCAAAATAAATAAAGCAGTATTACCTAATTATATTATATTAAACGGGTCTTATCGCGATTATATTATTTATTATGTAAAATGAGCATCGCGGGTCATAAAAAAATACTAAAGCAATGTTTACATTAATTCTACTAAAACAGTGGCTGAATCTTGGTTGAATCTCAAATTGAATCTGGGGTATGGATTTCAGGTCAACCGTCAAGGCCGCTGTTATGCTATAATTTTTAATTTTTGTAAAAAAATTTTTAATTAAAATAATAAAATAATAATTTCCACACCACACAATCACTTGTCCCGGTCCCAAACTAGGATACCCTGTGCTATGGTAACCAGGCAAGGACGTCACAAACATGGAAACACACCCAGACTGAGGCCATTTGTACAAATGTGCGGCGGCCCCCAGTGGGAATCGAACCCACGACCTCTATCTTGGTAGTAAGCGCCTTAACGGCTACTCCAACGAGGCAGTCAAAATTATTCTCTTTTTTCTGGTCCTGCAATAAAGTGTTCTCTATCTATTATTAAAAATTACAGAATGTGTGAGCGAGAACGAATGCCGACGTCATAAAAGCTCTTAAAACTGCTCACAATTTTGAACTTTAACCAGTTTTGTTGGGCTGACATGATCACATGGTAATCAAAGCCTCTAAATAAAACAAAGATAAAAAAAAACAGTTTTGGCAAGTCCTTAAGGCGAGTAAGACGATTTATAATTGCGTTCCTACAAACACAGCGGCACACCGTCGACTATACCTAAAACTAACTCAATTCCCCGTCTCTGCTTCTCAAGGAAATTTCTCGAGTGTTACTTACACGACGCCTTCATCTGAGCACATAGGACTTTTAATGTAAATCCTGTATATTATATCCAGGACGATAGGCGGCTAGGAAGCCGCACTGGCTATGGCAACTGCTGTCTGGCTCTCGATTATGGTTGGTGAGGGCACTGGGTGAGGGTTTCGCTGGTGTGGCCTCAGGTGACTTAGGTAGCCGCAGGCTTTTGAAGAAGCAGAAGAAGAAAGAAATTTATTATACCAACATGTTAAAGAGAATTTGTATAGGCCTGGCAACTCACCGGTATCCGCACCTTAACTCTAGCGCGATCGGGCTCGCTGCTCTGCGTCAGTCCTTGTTGGGCGTTTTCCAGGCACCACAAATTATTCTTCAACGTCTATAGGGCATAATGAAGCTCGTTGGCGCATTTAAGATCTTCGACTTTGAAATGATTACGTATAAATCACGAAACAACACATAGAGCGCAACTCCTCTCACGTTTTAATTTTTACCAAGTCCAAAAGTGTGCCATGTCGCCGATAGGGGCGCGATGATCACCCGGAAGGCACCAGTGCGAGTATTAAGATTGGATCACGGATCGTCACCAGATCAAAAAACTTTTATTATCTAAAATACGCGAACCATTCCAGAATGTGTTGTTTGTAAGAAAACAAATAAAAATAGAATTTAAAACTCTATTACAGTACGAAACACAACAAGATATATCACAGAAACAAAATAAGCAGATAAGTAACATAATATGCACAACAACAGAAAGAAAACTAAATACACAACAGACAAAACGAATAAATAAAACAGGACCACAGATGTAGCCTGTGGTGTATCTAAGTTGCCACAAAAGGCAGCTGACTCAGCGTTGTGCTGAGGAAGTGATCCCTCAGCGCTGATTTTCAGTCAGTGTCCACGTACAGAAGGCGCGTGCATACAGAGAGCACGTGAAGAAACCGTTATTAGAAGTGTATGGCCGCCGGCTTCACACTGCACGATAACGGTACGGTCACGAGTCGTTTCATACATTTACTGCAGCCTTCGTCAGTCGTAAAATGAAAAATATGTCGTGCAGTTAATGTACCTGTGCATAGTGATGGACCACGTCCTATAGAATAAAAGGTTATAGGGGCTTTAGTGCTGTATTTGTGCACCAGCGTACATGCAGTATGAATTTTTATTTTTATTTTATGCAGCCTAGGTTATGTCTCTAGTGTAAACAAATACTGTACATATTTTATTACAAATTTTATATATATATATATATATATATATATATATATATATATATATAATTTAGATTAATTTTTCACTTATTTTGTAATTATTGTATTATATTTTATATTAATTAATTCTGCTGTGATGTTAACATTTTTATTATTATTGCTGTTATTATTGTCAAATATGGACCCAGGTCTGAAATGAATATTTTCATTCATTCATATACATCCCACTGCAGGGCACAGGCCTTTTCTCAGAGAGAGAGAGTATGGCCTTAATTATCACTTGTGCCCACCGTGGATTGGCAATTTGAAGCGCTGAGGTATGTGAACACCTCAGACATAAACAGACACGTTTCCTTACGATGTTTGCATTCACCGTTTGAACTTTTTTCAGTCCAAAACAATAAATTTGGGACAACTTCCAGAACGTAACCTCTAGTCAGCAGGATACATACATACATACATAAACTCACGCCTGTATCCGAGAAGAGTAGGCAGAGACCAGGGACTGCCACTTGCCGCGATCCTGACAGATCACTTTCGCTTCCTCAACATTCGTTAGTCATTGCATGCACGCACGCCGGTTTCGGGTACTCAGCATGATATTATTATTATTATACTTTATTGCATTCCAATTATGGTTTTTTTTCTGGTTTTGCAATAAAGTGTTCTCTATCTATTATTAAAAATTATACAATGTGCGAGCAAGAGGGACATTACATAAGAAATAACACGTACAAAGGCGAGCTTATCGCTGTAAGAGATACTTTATAATTACAAAGTTTAGATGCAAAACTAGGTTTCAGTTCTATTCTAGTTATTTAGAATTAATAATTTACTTTTGAAAAATCCCGCTTCATTAGCCTAAAATGCCATGAAAACGAAATCCATACGCAGAGTTAGGTATTGGAATATGCTACAGTTCGGCTGTCTCAAAAATAAACACAGTAAGGGATATATATATATATATATATATATATATATATATATATATATATATATATATATATATATACATAAGCAGCCTATATACGTCCCACTGTTGGGCACAGGCCTTCTCTCAGGGAGAGAGTATGGGCTTAATCACCTCGCGTGCCCACCCCATATTGGCGATTTCCAGCGCGGAGGTATGTGTATAACTCAGACACTCAGGTTTCCTCACGATGTTTTCCTTCACAGTTAGGGAGTGGTATTGCTACTATAACTTCACAAATGTACAACTTAGAAAACAAAGTCATAGGTAGATGCCCGCACTGGGAATCGAACCTTGGTCTCTCGCTTCCGAGTCCAATGCTCTACCCACTAGGAATTAAGGGATATTTCTTTTCAAAACTAGTTACTAGTTGGTTCTGTTCCTTACTGTATTTATTTTTGGGGCAGCCGAGTTACCGTAACGTTATTGGCTAGGTGTAAAACCGTCATAAGAACAAAAAATATAACTTAGCAGAATAACAATTCGTAAGAAAAAAAAAAAAAACGGAACCTAAGGACTTCTTGTTACAATTTCTTAGTAACCGAAGAACGAAGTAACCTATAATGGTTTAGAAACTACTACTTGTTAATAGCAAAGGCATTTAGGTCATAACATGAACGGCATTATTCATAAAAACAGGATTCCTCTAAAAACAATCTAAAAATCTGTCTATTTAATCTGTGGCTACACAGACTACTTTAATCGGTATTTTTGAAGTGTTTTAAGGAATTAGGAAGGAATTTTAAGGAAGTCATTTGACGCTCACTGCAGGACATAGGCCTCCTTCGTGGTTTTCGTAACCATGAGGGGTTTTGCCATAATCGCCAGGCGGCTGCCTGCCTAATTGGCAGGCGGGTGTGCGATCGCAGTATGCGGTTGGAATCTCAGGAAGACGCTGCTGCCCGTCTCCTGGTAATTGATTTCCTTAGTCGCCTTCTACGACATCCACGGAAAGAAATGGAGTGACGCTATTCTTAATCCGGCGCCACACGGAGTTATCACTTTATTATGTTACATTCCCAAAATGTCAAATCTCTTTCATATACCTTCGGGAATCCTGAAAATCCGTCTGTGATAATCATTCAACTTCAGCGAATCAATATTTCATAAACTGATGAGCGAGAAGTAGCTCCCCGAGGAATGCTCTCGTGGATTTATTCCATGGCGTTACTAAATATAAGGTGTTCTGCTCGGTTTTATTTCTGCTCAGGTTTTTTCTATTTTGTTTAACATATTTGTAGATTACGCTGCGTAGTGACATAATACTATTCAAATGTCGTTTTTCAATAAGAATAGTCAATTTCATAACATGTTTTTTTTATAAGACCTCTACTTAATTGTACTTAATTCATGGTAAATAATACATTATATTCCTTTCTACGTAATAAAAATTAAATGAAAGCATTGTGACATTTTATCATCCATCATTGAGCACTCCACGTTTTCATTAAAACGTCAAACTAGTGTAGGACTCAATGGTTTTACCACCCTCAAAGGGTCACGTTTCCGAGAATGATCGGCGCCTGCTATACCAATAGGTAGTGCAATATTGCATGATGTCCACACACGATACTGTCACACCCACTTGACCGAAAGGGTGAGCAGTATGTTTTTACTAAGCCGGCCGACATGACAATGGCGTAATGATCTCGATACATTCCTACTCCTGAATGTTAACGCAGTCAGCGACATTTCTGGGAATAAAGACCCGTGATAAAATTGGTTTGCCATCGACGCGTTAAGAATAAGAAGTTTCTACTCCGACAGGAACTTGCCGAGATCATGACGTCATTGGACTAGGAATTTTGGTCACTAGCCTGAATGACCTACAATCTGGTCAGAGGTAGTTAAAAGGAGAGAGAAGGGGAAAAGGAGACGGCCTTTGTCTTGCAACGGCAAAACCATATGAAGGATTCTGCGTAAAAAAACTTTCGTGAAAATTCTCGTAAGCAGAGAACAATTGCAAAGTTAACAATAAACTAAGTTCCAAGGGCGAAAAGACATTGCACAATACAATCTGTTTTTCGCTTGCAAAACATTTTTTTACCCGCATTGGGATTGGAAAACAATAGATACCTATGGATCCCACGTTACAGGTCTGCCTAGTCTGAAATCCATAGCTTTGTTAATTTTTAGAATTTTTTTTTTTATGAAAAATAAACCTTTTTAGTTTTTCTTCCTAGAGGAAACAAAACACACACGATGCATATACAGATTTGCTCTTCGGAAACAGATTGTTTTGTGAAATGTTTCACAAAAAAACCCGAGGATGCAATGGTGTATTAAACTGCTCTATTATAGCTACCGCTTTCACTTTAGCCGTCTTATCATATAGTAGTCATTCAGACCATTCTTAGGCTACGGTAAGTACCATGACAGCATTCTACAATATTCCAAGCGATCAGTAATTTCCTGAAAGGTCAGGGAACATATAAGTTCAATACCGGAGTTGGACGTCAATAACATGCCCCGGCCTTTCCAGAAAATACTGATCGCTTGGATGTAGCTGAACCAGACATTTTACTACTGTTTAACAGATTGTCTTAGGATGACTTACGCCAAATCACTGGATAAATACGTAAATAGATACATTACATATCTAGGGAAGACTGAATAAATTGCTGATTGACAGAGTTGCCAGTCACACAATTTATCTATGGGTAGTTCTGCAAATGGTGTATGCATAGTGTAAGACGTTTGATAGAGCTTACTTCGGGGTAAACAAGGATAAACAGATAGATTGTGCTATGCGATGACGTCGGCGCTAGCCAGCCTTAGTATGTTGAACCTGTAATTTCTACACTTAGCCTCATATGTACGCCATTGTACGTAGTAGGGTTGTGCGACCACTCAAGCCAACCTATTTCTTTCCAGAAAGCCAGCGGGGCTCCGATATCGCCGATGGTCTCCTGAAGGGATCTTATATCTATCTCATCTTGTCGATAACGGTGGTCCATTGCTTCTCTACGCTTTCATAGTGAATGGTCACGTGGGCGGTAGTTTATTCTTGCTTTGCCCTCTCTTATAAGTAGCCGACATAACTCCAGACGAGCTAGATTGCCTTTCCATAATGCAGTGCTGATCATTGCAGTGCTGTATTGTAGCAAGAGTTGGATATGGAAGACGAATAAATAAAAAAAGATTGATGCAGTAGGAATAAGGAGTATGGGTGGCGTTTCAATTATGGCAATCGGAATAGTGTGATTGATTGGGGAAAGTTGTGGCCATAGAATTAAGAAAAAACCCTGCAAACGAAAGGACATTAAACATGGATAGTGTGAAGAAAGAATGAGGGACGAAATAAATATTTACACTTTTTATGGTACAGAAAACATGTTTTTTGTGCATAGCATAAGCAGCCTATATACGTCCCACTGTAGGGCACAGGCCCTCTCTCAGAGAGAGAGTATGGGCTTAATCACCACGCGTGCCCACCGCGTATTGGTGATTTCAAGCGCTGATGTATATGAATAGCTCTGACGCTCAGGTTTCCTCACGATGTTTTCCTTCACAGTTAGCGAGTGGTATTGCTACCATAACTTCACAAATGTACATAACTTAGAAAACAAAGTCATAGGTACATGCCCGCACTGGGAATCGAACCGGGATCTCCCGCTTCCGAGTCCATTGTTCTACTCACTGGGCTACCACCGCTTCTCACGGAACTAAAATTAATGGTTTACTGTGACAATTCGATGTACATTGCGTAGCCGGACATTCCTACTTGTCAATATGTAGGTTGATCGACTTCGCAATGTATATCGAAACGTTATAGTAAACCATGAATCAGCCATTCATGCGTCAGCCATTCGACGCCCACTGCAGGACACAGGCCTCCCTCATGGTTTTCCTAACCATGAAGGGCTTTGCCATAATCGCCACGCTTGGCAGGCGGGTTGGCGATCGCAGTATGCGGTTGAAATCTCAGGAAGACGCTGCTGCCCGTCTCCTGGTAACGTATTTCCTTAGTCGCCTTCTACGACATCCACGGGAGGAAATGCAGTGACACTATTCTTAATCCGGCGCCACACGCCACACATGTACTCGTACCTAGACTTGTTTATTTTCAAAGTTACGTACATCTGCGAATTTGTAGAAGTAATGCCACACGCTAATGTGAAGGAAAATATTATGAGGAAACCCCGCGGCTTTGTTGGCTCTGCACGTATTGACTTAACTTCCTATTCAGTGGAGAGTTACGTAATAGGACGCACGACAGCCCGCACGTTGCTCAAGATTGTTCGCAAGATGGGACCAAGATGTTGCTATGTTTACCAACCAAGCCGCGGATTTCTAGCCGACTAAGCTATCAAGATGGTATAGGTGCTGGACAAGCCTACTCCATCTATCACCGATCCCTTCACCGATCTAGTGTGAGTGAAGCCACTGGACGCTGTATAAATCATCTCACTGCGTAGATGCAAAGGCCCAAGTTTTTTTTTAGTTCTGTGAAACAGGCCCCTGAGTTCACCGCTTGCCACGATCTTGACAAACCTGAATTGCTTCATCAAGCTCGTAGTCTAGGTTGAGTATTGTAGGTTTATGAAACGTGGCCCTGGTATCTGCTTAATCCTCTGAGACACAGACGTGAGGTAGGTATGTGGATCATAATACTTGCAGTCCCCTTTCAGCACGGTTCAGCTTCACCGTTAAATCCCGATACATACCTGTGGACGAAAGAAAAAAACCTTGATGAAAAAGTCACCTAATCGTTACGATGACAAATCCGCTCTGAGGCTTATATTGGGAACCTACACACAAAGGCACATACTAGTTATGAGGGAGGATTGATTAATTCCGCCATATAACCTTTGGGTTGCGGATTTAGCATCACTGTAGGGGGGCGGAGGACCGGAGGGTCAGCACGCGACACTGGTCAAAGCCGAAATAATATCAGCCAGAGGCTGTACCATGAGTTCTCAATAAGTATTATTGTAGATGCAACTCTATCGAATTTTGCGCGGGTGACGTTACGTAGTCTCAAAATACTTGATGGAGTAGGGGGATTGATTGAATCTGGTAACTGTATAGAACTCCAAGATCATAATCAGCCATTTGACGCCCAATGCAAGACAAAGGCCTCCCTCATGGTTTTCATAACCATGAGGGGTTTTGCCATAATCAGTATGCGGTTTGTATCTCAGGAAGACGCTGCTGCCCGTCTCCTGGTAATTTATTTCCTTAGTCGCCTTCTACGACATCCACGGAAGGAGATGGAGTGACGCTATGCTTAATCCGGCGCCACACGGAACGGAACTCCAAGGTGCAGCCGCTAGACTGAATTGTATATTTTTTTTCTATTAGGCCATTTAAAAACGTTGCGTTTCTTGGCTTTCTAAGTCCAGTGACAACGTAGTGAAGGTCGTGGTAACACCCCTAGGCAGTGTCGATAGGCTGGATCGGTCAAATACTGACTAACATTGCTCGGTTGTTGGACCTATTTGTGTAGAGCGACGCGATTGCCAAAATGACGTAAGCTCGCATTTGAATAGCCCAGGAAAGTTTACCAGCGGTTTATAGTGGCTATTTTTTCTCTTAGAAAAAAATCTGTGCCTGCAATGGAAAGCATACATACATAATTATTTAATTGTTATTGAAAACCGCTTCTGCAGTGTTGATATTGAATTACTTCCAATAAGCAAACACAATTAGTTTTTATTTTATTTTTCATACATAATGTTCAACTGGTTTGAATTTTATATGAAAATAAAATAAAGTTGATAATTGTAAGCTTTTGCTTAAAGGGAGTGGTTTAATTATCAAAACTGAAGAAACAGTCTGCAGTTATTGAATTATTATAATAATTCATTGTTATTAGTGGAGCACACGGTTGTCTGGAAGAAATTTCTATTGGCAATAAGGCCGCCAATTGTACTGTATCTTTATAAGTATGTTATGTTGTGTTTTTCCTGGTACATTAAAGAATATTCTTATCTTATCTTACTATACATGCCATGGCTGAGCGCGTACGTCGCACACAGCGAACAACGGAATGTCACATTTTTGCAATATACCCTTGTATAGCGGTGTTTTGTTTTCTATTACCAAGCAATATACCCGATAGAACTGTGTTCGTCATGTAGGCAAGCGTAGTATGCAACATTGTAATGACGTGCCATCAAGTACCTACGATTGTAATAACCGATGACGGTAACTTCGACACCAACTAGCAATGGCTTAACGAAGCAGTTTAAGTAAACTAATGAAATGTGTATCTTTAAAACATTGTAAATAAATAAAATAATAAATATTAGGGTGCATAATATTTTTTCAGTGCACACCTGCTGGTACCCGCCGACCGTATGAAAATCGTTTTGAGCTTATTTTACAGTTAAATTGATACGTACCTACATTATTTTTATAACAAACAAGACCCAATTATACCTCCACTATAAGTTGTTAATATATATCGTTGACTCAATTGCTATTTGAAAACTGATATGCATAATTTAAAACTTCTTATATATTTAAACCTGTGAATTGAATGCGAATATTTAGTTTCATCATCATCATTCAGCCACAAGAAATCCACTGCTGAACATAGGTCTCCTCCATGAATTTCCAAAAAGACAGGTTGGAAGCGGCTTGCATCCTCTTACGGTCTTCCTGCCACTTAGATCAGGTCATCTGTCCATCTTGTGGCTGGTCGTTTTATTATATTTAGTTTAATTAGTTTCTATTTGTAAAAACTTGTAATTAGCTTTTTGTTCTTTACGTATATTATGCTAAGTTTAGCTGTAAGTTTTCCCTAAGGTTAAAATAAATAAATAGAATAAAAAATATATATTTCAGATTACTTATATCTTCGAACGAAGCACTTCGTGTAATTATAATAGAACTTTACGTACAAGTAATTCGTTAAATCATAAATTATGTCTAATGCATGTCTTGAAAAAATATTACAGGCAGTTTTACTATGCGAGCGGAAAGAAAAAACTTATAAATTCATTTCACGATAAAAAACATCCGAAAATGCAATAACAACGATTCTTCCCTTTACTCAAGGCATAACTGCAATTTACGAGTGTTTGATAAAAAAAGTGTTTCCATTTCCATGGAGATTTTTTCTCCATTTTTCTCCAAATTGATTTAAATCTTTAAATGGACACCTAGTTCTACTCTTAACGTTCATAAAGTCACACTTTCTGTGTTATTTTGAATGAAAACACTTTGATTTTGATTTTCAATAAATTCGTGGACTTACACTAACACAGTACATAATGTTACAGCTGAATCACTCAATCGGCGTTTGCAGGTAACTGAAATGATGCAATCTTTTACCGGCGTATCTTGCAACCGGCACAAAGTTACCTTAAGGTGCACTCAAACTCTCAGCGGAAATGGACCGGCTCTTATTGAGAACGAACTGGGGGGCGAATCTCTGAAATGCATAGTTGTTCAATAGAATCATATTAGTATAGTTATGGTCGTTTCATTGACACTATTGCTAGTCTACTAACCACATTCGCATTCCTATGGTAAAATCCGTGCAACTTAACTCGGCGCCTTGCTTGATTCGATCTTTTTCACGAGAGATGCCTATTTAATTTCGCAGGTTATGTCATTGGAATGACATTGTACTTCTTTTGTTATAGAGGCAAATAACAGCTATAGCCGTGCTTATATTATTCTATTGAAAAACTATGCGTGCATTAGATTCTAGAGCCGGGTGTTTCATAGAACTACAATTAATTGTTTATTATGACAATTCTATGTACATTGCAAAGTCGACCAACCCGTAAACCCATATATGCAATACCTGTTAATGTTTTCTTCGTAACTTAGGTTAGCTGGGAGATAATGCTAAGTAGCATTAAGCTCGCCTATGTGCAAAACTGTTTGTTTAAATGCAATAACGGATTTAATAATAATAATAATAATAATAATAATAATAATAATAATAATAATAATAATAATAATAATAATAATAATAATAATAATAATAATAATAATAATAATAATAATAATAATAATAATAATAATAATAATAATAATAATAATAATAATAATAATAATAATAATAATAATAATAATAATAATAATAATAATAATAATAATAATAATAATAATAATAATAATAATAATAATAATAATAATAATAATAATAATAATAATAATAATAATAATAATAATAATAATAGATTAACAAGTAGGATAACTCGGCTACACAATGTACATCGAATTGTCATTATAAATTATGAATTGTACTTTTATGAAACAAGCCCCTGGCCCTGGTTTTAGACCTTCAAGACGAAACCTTGAAGGGAATGCACCCGTTTTACTATAATTTAGAACTATAGGGCTCTTGCTTAAAAATGGTGAGTTGATTTTTTTTTAGTCCTAAAATCATTGTTTATTATGACAATTTGAGTTTCATCGCGTAGCCGATTATTCCCGCTTGTCAATCGGTGCGGTAATCAACTTTGCAAAGTACATGGAATGAATTGTTATGAAATTAGGGAATGAAAAAGAAGCCCTGATATTCCTGCCAACACACAAATGGCAAATCTAATTTGATTCGTTACTCAATACGTCAATACATTTTTTTATTGTAACATTTATACGAACTCACTATGATACACTGACTGATTCTCGCACACAAAATAAAGGGAGTAAAAACGAACTCACTATGACACACTGACTCATGCTCGCACACAAAATAAAGGAAGTAAAAACGAATTCACTATGACACACTGACTCATGCTCGCACACAAAATAAAGGAAGTAAAAACGAACTCACTATGACACACCAACCCACGCTCGCACACAAAATAAAGGAAGTAAAAACGAACTCACTATGACACACCGACCCATGCTTGCACACAAAATAAAGGAAGTAAAAACGAATTCACTATGACACACTGACTCATGCTCGCACACAAAATAAAGGAAGTAAAAACGAACTCACTATGACACACCAACCCACGCTCGCACACAAAATAAAGGAAGTAAAAACGAACTCACTATGACACACCAACCCACGCTCGCACACAAAATAAAGGAAGTAAAAACGAACTCACTATGACACACCGACCCATGCTTGCACACAAAATAAAGGAAGTAAAAACGAATTCACTATGACACACTGACTCATGCTCGCACACAAACTAAAGGGAATAAAAACGAACTCACTATGACACACTAACCCATGCTCGCACACAAAATAAAGGGAGTAAAAACGAATTCAAACAAAACTACTAACACTGACAACTAATAACCAAGTACATACCGAATATCGCCCTACTTGCAAGTTGCAATCTTCCTTCCTGGCATCGCGGGAAGGGCCCTTACCGGAGGGAGGAAGTGCCGAACTAGTTGGAACTTGGGCAACGTTTGACACAAATAAAATACCCAGAAGGTCATTACGTAGTACAAAACATGGTTCGCTTCAACGCTGATTTATACATAATAACACCTCGGTATCGTTTCAATCTCTAAGCAAACATTTTGACAATCTCTAAATTCTACATCATGTATCAGCGAATTCCAGTCTTGTTCCTATTTTTGTGAGATATTTTACAGTAGATACGTAGCAGTTACTTAAGGGCGCCGAAATATTAATGTGGAGGGATAGCGAATAATAAGATATCAGCGAGGGTTGCAGCGGAGGGGCGAACAAGCGGTCCAACTTCCTGTTTGTTGCGGGGCGCGGAAATTCAATTAACCGACCATAAAAGTGTGTCGGGACTCCGGACCCGCGAGCGCGGCGCTCTGTGGGCGAACGGAGCGCTATTCATTCCTGGTAAAACAAACTCCACTTCTCCTTCTTCGTCGGTACGCTCTTGACAGAGCGGTCGTAGGCTGATGTTACAAGCTTCATGGTTCTCGGCATTTGTTAAGCATTGGGAGATTCCTTGCATTTTAATCTTAAACGGTTCCACAATGTGGAAAGCAGGTTGCAAAAAAGCTATGATTTTAACGACAAACTAAATATAATTTAATAAAAACTGGCCAAGTGCGTGTCGGGCCACGCGCAGTGTAGAGTTCTGTAAAAAGACGGGATTTTTACCTGATTTACTACTTATAACTTCATTAAAGTAATTTTCAATGGAATTTGTAGCCAGTCAACTGCAGGAGGTGGAAGAAAGATTAGTAGGCGTGCAAAGAGGAGAGGGGAAAAAGTAAAAATGCAATTTACAATATACTTATACATATAGGGTAACATTGAATAGACCTACATATTAATATAATGCTTTACTATAATATTTTACTATAAAATACTTACTAGTACTTGTTGTCTGTGTGCTAAGCCACGGACAGACAGACAGCAGACAGATAGACAGACGGACAGACAGACGGACGGACATGACAAAACTATAATTAACTATAAATTCTTTGTTGACTAAGGAGGAACTAGAGAAAGGTATTACATGTGCACGCATTCGTCTTGCAAGTTTGGAGTATTTTCTCAAAGAGTTGCCAACACCATTCCTCACGGTTGGATGCTGTTCTGGTACATTTATGCAGCGACCTGCCCATATCCACCCGCCCAACAAACCCTACTTATGATAAAAGTAATCAGTCTTATTTTTATGAAAGGCCAGTAGTTGTTTTTTTTAATTATTTATGAATCAGTTCCGTGTGGCGCCGGATTAAGAATAGCGTCACTCCATTTCCTTCCGTGGATGTCGTAAAAGGCGACTAAGGAAATCAAATACCAGGAGACGGGCAACAGCGTCTTCTTGAGAATCCAACCGCATACTGCGATCGCCAACCCGCCTGCCAAGCGTGGCGATTATGGCATAACCCTTCATGGTTATGAAAACCACGAAGGAGGCATATGTCCTGCAGTGGGTGTCAAATGGCTGATGATGATGATGACGATGATAAATTAGTTGCGGATTTTTAGTAAAATAGTAAAGAGACACGTAATTGCCAAGGACGCGGGGTCAGCGCTCGCTTTTTAAGACTGAAGTAAAGTGTCATCCTTGGCATCTTTCATCTGCAAAATATTAGTGGTTAAATAAGTACGATTTGGACTCGCGTGCTCAGGATTCTCAACAGCGAACAAACAATTAACTTTGCATTAAGTTCAGTTACTTAAGAAGTTAGCTTTGAAGTGGAATAGTAGACATTCCGATATAGCTCAATAGCAAATATAATAACATATGATAATAATAATATTCAACATTAAAAATTCACTCATTCACGCGTTAACAGAACGTTACAAGGTCGTATGATTGCCATACACGTTACTTATTTACAAAAATACGAGAAATTGGTGAATTTTAACAGTTTAAAATTGTGATATATTTACTGACATATCTTTTAACCTTTTTGAATGCCGTATCATTTGTAAGTATTGTCAGTATTTATGACAATGCCTCTGCTAAGATATAAAAGCTCACTTATGCACTTGAAGCTATTTGACATCAGTCGGCCACATTGAGTTTGCGACAACTCGATCGTTGTGAAAAATATAAAACAAAAAACACTTACTGAAAAACTGTCCTGTCCTCACAGACGAACTGACGTGATCCTATAAGGTTTCCGATGTTTACTTTCGATTCACGGAACCCTAAAAAGCATACCTACCTACCCATAAATTTTCATGACAAATATAAGGAGACGGACAGGAAAATAAATTTATAAACTCAGGAAAATTCGAAGTTTCTGAACGTTTAAAAGCATAAAAATAACACAAAAATCACACTTTTGCGACCTATTTAACAATTCAACAAATACATATTTCACAAATAAATATATTGACTGATTGATTGATTCTGTTTTAGAATTGTAATGGAGGTACAGCCTCATCAACCCAGCTATATATAGTTGCAGGTTCAATTCTCGTGATGAAACAGGGAATAACCCTTTATTGGGGAGCGACCGCATCCTTACTCTGTCTGGCCCAATATGTGAACCTGAAATAGTAACATAGTTATTACTTCGCTCTTGATGACTGGCGCTTGTTAGCAACTCTTGGGTGACTGAGTACATGAGTAGGATAAAACAGAAGACACGTTTGTACACGTTATTTAACTTTAGTATGTCACTATTAGTTACGTTACACAGTTTTTAACATATTTTTCATTGTGCACCGTTTAGTCGATTTCAACAGCATTTTAAACGAATGTCACGGGCAGCGTTCAAGTCGACTTCGAAAAACCGTTTCGCGTAATTCCTTTAGTTTTCCTTTGTTTTAGCCGACCGCCGGATGCATGGAAAATGAAGGCGTATTTTGTTTATCGTTTTAAATAATGCCAGATAGAGAAACTAATTGAGGTAGATATATATTACCTACGTAAAATGAAAACCAGCCAAGTGTTGTTCAGGCGTAGACAAAGGGTATTATTCCTTTTAGTTGGTAAGCGAATAATTTAAATCATTTCCCTACGTTAGTCTATCGGTATATTTCAGCTTTTCTTTTCACGTGTATCTTTTTACCTGGAAGATTTGCAAAAATAAACATGTGTGTGGAAACTATCAGTAATTTCTCATGTGTATTTGTTATTGATACTGCTCTTAGACGCTTTTGTCATGAAGTCAGTTGTTGAGGTATAATTAATTTTGACCTTACTAGTTCACGAAAGCACCTCACTCTTACCCTTCCCTAAAGTAACTTGATTTTTTTATCGGCACCCCTTACCTAAATAATATACCTACATGCATATCGAATCCAATATACAAAAGGATTGACCGCTGCCCGGTTTCTTCTACCAAAACCCCAGTCGCACAACGACAGTATGATTTTCTGGCACCCCGATTTTACAACTCCCTTAATGCTTTAGGCCCAATAAAGAAACCATTAAGTAATAAACTGTATCCACTTAATTATGAGGATACAGAAGCACTTCTGCTCACTCTAAAATAAAAATCTTAACATTGCCTCGCATGCAAAAATAAATAATAAATACTATTAATAATTCCCCAAATATCGTTATCAAATCCTAAATTAAAATAATATAATGTAAAAAAGACTTTACCAACACACACACTCACAATAACACACGCACTTTTACATTCATCCACACACTTGCACATACCCACACCCGCACACCCTACACACACACACACGCACACACACACCCAATTGCAAAATTCGCTGTGGCAAATTGCGTTTATCAATAAAGATATTTGTATTTTTTTTCCATCTTTTAGTAGATGACCTAAATGAATTCTGGTCGGGTTGGTGCGAGGTGGCTGAGGACACTGCTGGGCGAAGGCCTCCCATGCAAGAAAGCCTTCGCCCAGCAGGGGGACACAAAAGAGGCTGAGTAAAAAAAATATACTAAAAGCTTTCCCACAGAAATTCTTCAGATTTTTTATGAGTAAGTCAGTTAGCAGCAAATTGCTCATCCATATCTGGGCAGACATAGGCCTCTTCCAGGGCAAGCCACAAAGACCTGCAGGCCATGCGGGGATTTCACCCGTAATCATCACGCTGGGCGTCTGCCTGTGCCTAGGTTAGTGATGGCAGTAGAGATTTTCAGTAGATATTCAATTATCTAGATGACAATATACAAATATACATAAACTCACGCCTGTATCCCCTACTGGTAGGCAGAGATCTGGGTCTGCCACTTGCCACGATCCTGTTAGACCTCACAGAATATAGAATAATTAAAAACAATACTAGTAATTTTGGAAAAAAATGTTTATATTTCGGAAATTCCCGGGAACGATATGTCTCAGCACTCACTCGCGGCAATTCATGATGCTGTTCGAAAAACAGCATTTTTATAGCGCACTTGAAAGCGATGCGCTTTTTTATTACGAGCTTTAGTTTGTTAGGACATACAGGGGAATCTGATAAGAACGTGTTAAAAAAAACATAATAAGCACCTTTTTGTATTCTCCTAAAATAATAAGATTACTCCTACGAGTACGTTATAAGATTTTTGCGATGAAAGTTTTTTGCGTCTCTTAATTTGGCCCCTAAATCAGAATTATTGTATTCATGCCACTGTTAAACCTCACGGCATACAGAATAATTAAAAACAATACTAGGTCCCAGGTTCGATCCTCAGTGCGGGCATGTACCTATGACTTGGTTTTCTAAGTTATGTACATTTGTGAAGTTATAGTAGCAATACCACTCGCTAACTGTGAAGGAAAACATCGTGAGGAAACCGTGTCTGAGCTATTCACATACCTCAGCGCTTGAAATCGCCAATCCGCGGTGGGCACGCGTGGTGATTAAGCCCATACTCTCTCCCTGAGAGAAGGTCTGTGCCCTACAGTGGGACGTATATAGGCTGCTTATGTTATGCCACACGCCCCTGATTAGGTCCATAACCGTATAAGTATAATGTGTAATGAACAACTGAGAAATACTAATGAGACATCATTGCACTAAGTTTCAAGAAAATCTGGCTACAAATATGTTACTCTTCGTACAAACTTTGACATCCCTTTTTTCTTTCACACCCCTGTGCGCAAAATTTTGAGAAACTGGAAAGTCATACGTATAAGTAAGTATCAACTGTGTTATACTTTCTTTATACTAAGCTTAAAAAAAATAACAAATATTCAATTTCGAGGCGATTGGGAATCGGGATTAGGTATTAGGAGCACCGAATTTTGTAAAACCGTGAAATACTTATTTAATAATAACAATTGTGTTGACACACATTTATTTGTATGTAGTTTCGTATAAAGCTGACAATAAATATTTTAGCTTCCCCTCAAAATTTGATTCCCCCTTTTACCCGTTTAGAGATTATATTCAGTTAAAATCCAGCCTTATTACTTCTCTACATCATAGAGAGACCCTCTGTGTAAAATATCAGTTTTCCAGGTGCAACGGTTCGGGGTAGGCGTTGATGAGTCAGTCAGTCGCTTGTATAAAATTTTATATGAGGGGAAAATTAGCAAGAACTGAGAAAAGCATATTGCGTTAGTTGAAAAGGATGAAGGAAGAAAAACTGACAAAATAAATCTTCCACCCAGGAAGGCCCGGCAAGGGACGTCTCAGGCTGACAAACTTCGACGTATTAGCCAAGCACAAAATAAAAGTGCCCGAAACCGAGTGGATGCATGCATCGAATGAATGTTGACGAAGCGAAAGAGTTTCGTCATCATAGTCACAAGTGGCAAACCTTGGTGAAATACCCTCCAGGACACAGGCAAGAGCATGTTTGTATGAGGAAAATGCCTCTGACTGACGGACAGATGCGGGAGTGATCCCATAAAGGTTGGATTGGAAAAACAAACTTTTGATTAGGTTTAAGGACGCCAAATGGTGAAATTTTAATTAGAATCAAATCACCGATTAGCTTTCAATAGAAGATAGATGGTGGAAGAAAAATGCTAAGCGTTTTTTTCAGAAATTTGCTTAGGACACAATAATTTACAAGGAAAACAACCTAAGGCCCCAAATAAACAGCCACAAAATTAACGAGACATTGCGGGGTGATATTAAGACGCTTGAAAATTATCCGTAAGACAGAACTCGACAAATAGTTTCGTGCCAAAGGAGTTGATGCTTTGACACGGCTCGCAATTGAGGAGTTTGCTTCGAGATACTTTGCGCTTTCAAAGGTCATGTTTGACAGGTATTTTCTCGTAAAGTTATATATTTTGTTTGTCGGAAAAAATATCTTACAAAGAAACATGCGCTCGCTTTTATACAAGTTCTTTGTTATTAAGTGTTTTTATTTTATTGCAGCACCCCTACAATCAGTTTGCGTGCATGACCACTGTCGCTGATGATGCAGCAAAGAAAATAATACTAGGGACATGGATGCAAATTGATTTTGGATGAACTTTAGTACTGCTACAGTGGTCTTTTTACTGATGTGGTAAAATCAATATCTTACCACATCAGTAAAAAGACCACGAGTTATAATAGGATTACATACATATGTAATTACAGACCATGTGACGTCACGGCTGTAGTAAATAACGTTTTCGGTGAAATTAAAAATTTGGTTTATTAAATTGAATTTCTTTTGCCATCCTCCTCTATTATATCTGTGCAAATCGATGTAGGTACCTTTTTAGGTTCATTTGGACAAATAATAAAGGAAATAAATATTTTTTAATAAATTTTGATGTGAATCAAGCAGCGTGTTAGGCATTTGTTAATTAATACACACTTCAACGGAAGTTGCTGGTTAGTTGAGGGCCAAATTATGAACATTTATAACAAAACAAGCCGACAGCGCCCTCAGCCTTTAAGGGCAAACAGCCAATCGTATATTTATGAGAGAAAATTTGCAGCTGATAAAACTGGGTAGCCGAGTACGCCTCCACGCCTAATAAGTGAGCGCGAATGTTTTCTGTTTGCCGCTCTACAGAATTAGGTATACTCCCGTTTCTCCGGTGAAAAAATATAATTGCCATTCCTGAGTTCAAGCATTCAGTTTTTTCTTCGCGTAGAAAGTAATAAAATAGTCCTTTATTGTACATTTTGCACATTTTCGTATATTTAGTAAAGCCGGGAACTGATTGAGTACCTACGATATTTGCAGAAACTTGGAAATGTTTCCAAGTATCATAATTCCGAAAGCGATAACAAACATCAATATGTTTATAGTTTGCGAAAGCTTTGATTGAATAGTATAAACAATTGGCGAAAGCAATGGTTTGTTAAAATTAGCGAAGGTAAAAAATGAAGCCAAAACCGGCGGGCATGCACGCAGCGACTTTTGTTGATGAAATATCTCGGGGATATTGCAGGAATTTTGAGTAAGTACGCACGCTTTAAACATTATTGATGTTGTTGTACATACTGTAAATTACTGGCTTGCAATTAATAGTTTTAACTTAATTACGGATCTTAATTTAATTTTACAATCATATATTTGATTTCCAGGTTTCGCTCTTATTTTGGGATGTGTAGTGCTTACGATAGTTTTAGTTCCAAAGTTATTTATTTATTCAATTTCTTACAACTATCTTTACAGGACCAGCCTAACACGATAGATACGCTAATTTAGATTGTAATGTTAATTCTATTCAGATCTACCTATTAGTAAAGCTCTACACTTGAATTGAATTTATGAATTTAGCTATTACCTAAATTAATAAATGTCTTACTTGTACATTCTATAATATAGTTACTCATTCAGCTTCATCATCAACATCATCAGCCAATTGTCGCACACTGCAGCACTTAGCCTCCTTCGTGGTTTTCATAACCGTGCGGGGTTTGGCCATAATTGCCACGCTTGGCAGGCGGGTTGGCGATCGCAGTATGCGGCTGGAATCTCAGGAAGACGCTGCTGCCCGTCTCCTGGTAATGTATTTCCTTAATCGCCTTTACGACATCCACGGAAGGAAATGTTGCCTTATTGCCTTATTACTAACGCATGTTGTGGTTACCTTTAAGTTAGAGGTCACATGGCCTTTTAGATTTTAAGTTTTTATGCTATGTAATTTTTTTGTAACTATTGTTGATGGTCCTTACTAATATAAAAATTGTTGCAGGTTCCACATGTAAATGTAAGCAGATGCATCAAATTTGAATTTTTATGTATGACGCCAACCGAAAACTGGTTACCTATACTCCATTCCACGAAACGAACTCCCAAAGAGAATCGTTCATGTGCGCCCACTGGTTAATGCCCTTCAATAGCCACTAATCTACCCTATGAAGCGGACCGTCCTCGCTTATCTCTAGCCGCGTGCATGGACCATTGAAATGCGAGTATTTGTTCCCCTAAGAGTTCGACTCGTGGAACAAAGTATAATGTATTTGTTTAAGAGCGTTGTTATTATATCTTCCACTTTTCAGTTTCTTTATTCGTCACTTTAATTTTTTGCTACAAAGTTCATATTTTTAGAAAGAATTAATTCATAAGAAACCTAAATACTGTCAAAGCTAATGCAAAATATGCATAAGGGAAACTCGGCGCCCTCGTTACGAGTCCGTGTATTTTTTGCAGATGATACTGAGCGGAGTGTGCAATAAAAGCCGTTTATTATACGGATGATAAAAACGTCTTTACAATGAAAACAATAAGTGTCACAAATATGAGCAATACCGCGGGGCCGTGCCATAAAATTCGTTATTGTCCCACCTCCAGTGCCGTTTGCATAAAGGCGCGGGCACGAGACGTGAGAATTGTTTAACTCATCGACGTAGGTGGGGATGGCGTGGCGTGGAAATCACGTAATGTAGCCGTAAATGGAGACGTCTGTGATCGCGCAGGTATGACCGACGCACGCGACAGTCTCATTTCACTCTCGCGAACCGTGACAAGTGGCGAGCGGATTTTTTTACAGATTGTACCAGTTTTATTTTGACGAATTGGACAAACCATAAAATGTACAAAAGATCCCATTTTATTTTTTAAGTCTTTAAAATATTACAACAAATAATAAAAAAACTAGTCAAGTGTGGTATTTTTAATGACTCGCGATGCTCATACACAGTAATTATTAAACGGGTCTAACCGCGATTATTTATTTGGTAAAATGTAATTATATTCTTTTAGTTAACCGTGACAAGTAGCGAGCGGTTTTTTTTACAGATTGTACCAGTTTTATTTTGACGAATTGGACAAACCATAAAATGTACAAAAGATCCCATTTTATTCTTTAAGTCTTTAAAATATTACAACAAATAATAAAAAAACTAGTCAAGTGTGGTATTTTTAATGACTCGCGATGCTCATACATAGTAATTATTAAACGGGTCTAACCGCGATTATTTATTTGGTAAAATGTAATTATATTCTTTTAGTTAACCGTGACAAGTAGCGAGCGGTTTTTTTTACAGATTGTACCAGTTTTATTTTGACGAATTGGACAAACCATAAAATGTATAAAAAATCCCATTTTATTTTTTAAGTCTTTAAAATATTACAACAAATAATAAAAAAACTAGTCAAGTGTGGTATTTTTAATGACTCGCGATGCTCATACATAGTAATTATTAAACGGGTCTAACCGCGATTATTTATTTGGTAAAATGTAATTATATTCTTTTAGTTAACCGTGACAAGTAGCGAGCGGTTTTTTTTACAGATTGTACCAGTTTTATTTTGACGAATTGGACAAACCATAAAATGTACAAAAGATCCCATTTTATTTTTTAAGTCTTTAAAGTACATATTACAACAAATAATAAAAAAACTAGTCAAGTGTGGTATTTTTAATGACTCGCGATGCTCATACATAGTAATTATTAAACGGGTCTAAGCGCGATTATTTATTTGGTAAAATGTAATTATATTCTTTTAGTTGCAGTAACCCGTGACGAGGACAATTTTTTAAAACCTGTTTAGAGGCTAAAAATTTCACCCATGCCGGGACTTGGACCCGCGACCTCTGGCTAACCATGTCAGAGGTGAACTAATGGGTAAGTGCATGCATCGGCGAAATTTCGAGCCTCTTTACAAACTTTCTCTGTTTTACGTACAGGCAGCGACATCTGGTCGAAAAAATCTACATCACTTGCATCGATGACTGCATTTGCCCATTAGCTCAGTTGGGAGAGCTCTGGCACGATTAGCCAGAGGTCGTGGGTTCAAGTCCCGGCATGGGTGGAATTTTTAGCCTCTAAATATGTTTTTAAAAATTTAATTACCTTTGATGTTTCGGCAACGTTGCAGCTGCCGTGGTCACGAGTAGACTGAAGTGGCGAGTACAGTCAATTATTGTAGTGAGGGTAGGTGGTCTGCCCTATGTTACCTAATTTATAAACAATCGCGGTTAGACCCGTTTAATATATTACTAGTCAAGTGTGAATAGGAATACCACTCAGGGTCCTGAGCTAAATGGAAAACAACAGTTTCTTGCTAAATAAATGAATATATTCATTGTGTATATAAGAATATATATATACACAATGAATATATTCATTGTGTCACTCTGTTAATTAAGCACTAAAAAGAATTGGAGTTTCTTTTGACATTGTTTTTCCTAAAATGATCTAGATTTTGAAATGGACACCTAGTTTAACTTTTAATGTTCATTATGCCACAGTTTCTGTGTTATTTTGAATTAAAATATTTTGTTTCGATTTTATTTACACGGAAGCTTTAGTGCGAGAGTCCCACTTGGCTGATTTTTGTATTGTCTTATTAATAAAGCGCTCCTACGTCTGTGATGGCTTTTGGGTTTCATGTGATAGATGTAAATTAGCGGGAGAGAATTGTCCCTTTGCCCTGGTGGTAGCCTAGTGGGTAGAACATTGGACTCGGAAGCGAGAGACGCAGGTTCCATTCCCAGTGCGGCATGTACATACTTTGTTTTCTTAGTTACGTATATTTCTGAAGTTATATTAGCAATACCACTCGCTCACAGTGAAGGAAAACATCGTAAGGAAATCTGAGCGTCCGAGCTATTCACATACCTCAGCGCATAAAATCGCCAATCCGCGGTGGGCACGCGTGGTGATTAAGCCCATGCTATTTCCCTGAGAGAAGGCCTGTGACCTACAGTGGAACGTATATAGGCTGCTTATGTGATTGTCCCTTCAAGAGAGGCTCAGCCTAGACCACGCGCGAGGCGTGCCATGTTGGTTCACCTCTAACTCCCGCTTCAGTATTGAAGTGGCGCGTTTTTCCTTTGCAATAATCATTTATCGGCTGCGCATTATTGGCGAACGTGATGCGGTTGGGTATAGCGCTGATGCCTAGTGGTGGAATGGCCGAAATTGCCGCCGCCCTTTATGCGAGGAGCCCCTTTGCCGTAACGAGCGACGAGAGACTCTTTTATATTGACTCCGCCGTTTAGTTAAAGGTTCGCTGTTGTGTTTTCTCCACGTGAGTTCGAATTGCGTGGTTTGCTGTAGGCGAGGCTGTGATTTAAATGGTTTTGGTAGATATATATGGCGGACACACTTCGACCAAATAGGGCACGTATTAGCAAAGGCAAGATAAAAATTACCCGAAACAGACGTGCGTGTATGCAATGCCTAATGAAGCGAAAGAGACCTGTTAGGATCGTGGCAAGTGGCATACCCTGGTCTCTGCCTACCCGTCCGGGATACAGGCGTGAGTTTATGTTTAGGTTATGGTACATTTAAACATTTTAGAATTTCACAGTCTTAAAAACCTATTTAGAGGCTGAAAATTCCACCCATGCCGGGACTTGAAACCGCGACCTCTGGTTAACCTACTGAGCTAATAGGCAAGTGCAGGAAATTTCAGTGAAACTTCTCTGTATTGCGTACAGGGAGAGCGCTGGCACGGTTAGCCAGAGGTCGCGGGTTCAAATCCCGGCATGGGTAGAATTTTTATCCTCTAAATAGGCTTTTAAAATTGTCCTCAGCACGGGTTAGTGCGACAAAAAGAATATACTTTGATATTTCCAATGTCGTTCCTAAATAGCTTGTATCAAGGTATACATACAAACTTACATCGTACCGCAGAGCACAATGCTTTCTCTCATGTATGGGCTTGTTTACATCGTGAGTGCCTGAGGCAAAGATAGGTATACTGTTCAAATGCTCTGTCATACTACGTAGGTTTTTATCTACTATAGTTACAATATTAATTGTATGTCTGGCGTTACTTTGAATGACAGGATACGCAATAGTGTGATTAGAGAACGTTGTGGACTGAAAGAGGATGTAGTGACAAGAATTGAGAAAGGAATGTTGCGTTGGTTTGGACATGTGGAGAGGATGAAGGAAGAAAGATTGACAAAACAAATATATCGAGCGAATGTGGATGGAAGGGCCGGTAAGGGACGACCCAGACGGACATACTTCGACCAAATAGAGGATGTATTAACAAAGGGCAAGATAAAAAGTACCCGAAACCGGCGTGCGTGCATGCAACGACTAATGAATGTTGAGGAAGCGAAAGTGATCTGTCAGGATCGTAGCAAGTGGCACTCCCTGGTCTCTGCCTACCCCTCTGGGATACAGGCGTGAGTTTATGTTATGTTATGTTATGTTATTAATTGGTTAGTGTTACGCAGAAACATTATGTTATGCGTGACTTGCGAGGAAAACTATTTTTCGTGCATCAGATTGTTTCATTTATATTTGTAATCGCTATAACATTAAACAAAAAAAAAAAAACAAAAAAAACAAAAAAAACATTGCTATTCACAAAAAATACGCATTTCTCGAACGTTTATGTTTCTGCGTAACACGGTCCGATTAATATACGAGTTCGTTCCAAATAACCAAGTGTAATTAGAGCTAGAAGCAGTGCCCTACAGCCGCATTTTCACGATCTTTGTAAGCTCGGAGCGACTGACCAATTTTTGGCACTCGTAAGCTACTCGTATCGGCCATCTTAGTAAAAACAATGCCACTCGGATGGAAACGGCCATTGTTTGTTCACTCGGACCGCACTCTACTCGTCTTAGTTACTAAGATGAAATCGCAAAAACAAAATTGCACCAATAGTAGGAACTCCTGTGTTTCGTAAGGAAAAAGTGTAGTAGCAGTGAAATGTTGATGTCTGTGGCGGTACTTATGTAACAATCTCCAATTTTATATTCCCTAATGGCCGATGGGGCCGAAAAGTTCTCGAATGGAGACCACATATCGGCAAGCGCAGCGTAGGACGACCAGCCACAAGATGGACAGATGACCTCATCCAAGTGGCAGGAAGGCGCTGAATGCAGGCCGCTTCCAACCGGTCTTTTTGGAAATCCATGGAGGAGGCATACCATGGACATACCAGCAGTGGACTTCTTATGGCTGAATGATGATGATGATGAATGCTGATGATGTTCCTTCTCAGGAGCCCGGTTTCGGTGAAATTAAGCAACATATTCCGTTTCCGCTAACGAATATTTTCGTCGCATTACGAATATTTGAATCACTAGGTGGCGCTGCTATATTTAATTCATGCTATTCGTATTCTGACTATGGAATTGAACTAAAGGGCACTACTAGCACCTCCGTTATTCAAATTCAAATTCAAATTGTTTACAAATAATATACAGGGGCTGGACCCTCCTAGTAAGAATAGAAATACCTGTGTCAGGAGGGCCCGCTCTTCCACAAATATACATTTAGTAATTCGAATAAACAACCTAGTATTAAAATATAACATGCAGTTTAATATTTTAGTTCGTAGAATTAAGGATAGAAAATGTGTGTGTGTGTGAGTGGTGTGTGTGTGTGTGTGTGTGTGTGTGTGTGTGTGAGTGTGTGTGTGTGTGTGTGTGTGTGTGTGTGTGTGTGTGTGTGTGTGTGTGTGTGTGTGTGTGTGTGTGTGTGTGTGTGTGTGTATTTGTGTTCAGAGTCTTATATTAACATTTGCACACTATACAAGAAATTTTATTAAATGTTCTGTTTCATTGTAGCTTAAACTCTTAAGCCATTCGATTAAGACCTTTTTACACTCAAAGTTTGTTTTAGGATATATGTCTAGTTTTTTGTTAATTTTATTATATAAAAGAGCAGATTGTTTTGCCATTTGGCAACTAGCAAAAGTTGTCCTTGTGCGAACCATTTGTGAAACATTTCCATTTCTCTTCTTTTTATAGATATTTATATCAAATAATAGGGACTTATGCAGTCTAAGAATGATGCGTAGGATATATAAACGTCTTACTGAGAGCATATCACAAAGGGCATACAGAGATGCTGTAGGGAACCGATATGGCTTAAATAATATAGTTTTTAGTAAGGCTCGTTGTGCTCTTTCCAGTTCTATAAATTTTGTCTTGGAAGTCCCACCCCAAACCGGAATGCAATAGGTTAGTATTGATTGTGCTAATGCTGTATATATTTTAAATATCAGTTCTTTATTTGCTACATGGCGCAGGACCTTAAAAACCCAAATCATCTTCCTAGTCCTAGCCACCAAAAGATCTATATGGGCGTGCCACGATAGCCTTTGGTCAATCAAGACACCCAAATATTTGACAGCAGGTACCCGAGTTATTGTGGGGCAATCGCAGTTACTGGAAAAAGGGATCTCACAATTATGAATTTTTAAGCCGAAGCTACTATCTGGCTGTCCACGGCGATTGATCGAGAAACAAATGTAATTAGTCTTGCTGGTATTTAGGGTTAACAGGTTAGTTTCAAGCCATGTAGCGACCTCGGCGAGTCCTATTTCAGCATGATTATAAACATCTCGCCAATTTGAGCCTGAAAATACTACCGCTGTGTCATCTGCATATGAGAAGATATGACCACTACAGACATTGATACTACCTAAATCGTAAAGATAGATCAGGAAGAGAGTCGGACCAAGGACACTTCTCTGAGGAACGCCAAAAGTAATGTCATCACAGTCACTGAGCTTACTCCCTATTTTGACACTCTGTTTCCGCTCACTCATGTAGTCCCGGAGCAGTTTCAGTGGGATACCCCTAATTCCAACAAGCTCAAGTTTCCTGATCATAATGGGAACAGCCACGGTATCAAAGGCCTTTTTGAGGTCTAAAAATACAGTGAGGCACTTTTTTCCAGCATCCAAATTCTTAACTATTATAGAGCTCAGAGCTGCCACAGCGTCCTCTGTAGATTTACCTGGTCTGAACCCAAACTGTGAGCTAGGTAGTATATTAAATTCTTCTAAATATTGTACTAATCTATTATTTAGTATTTTTTCTACAATTTTTGAAATCGCTGGCAACACTGATATCGGCCTGTAATTGTTTATGTCTAGCCTGTCTTCGCCACCTTTAAAAAGAGGCGTGATAATTGACCTTTTAAAGGCTGCAGGAAAAATGCCTTTTGCAAAACATAAATTTGTTAAATAACTAATCAAAGGCACAACTATTTGTTTTGCAAGCTTGAGAAATTTGGTTGTGACATTATCCCACCCCGGAGCACTGTTATTATAGGTTCTTCTAGGATTTGAAAGATTGAAAGATTTCAAAATATTTCTTTGAGATCCATAACAGGTGCATATTGGTTTGTGAGAAACTCAGAAATACACGAATACCTCGAGATGCTCACTACTAAGAAGGAGTGATTTGTTCACAACTTTTGCGGCTTCACGCCTCCACGGGGTTTAATAAATTTTTTATTATTCTTTTATTGTTGAAATTCGACGATAAACATATTTGATTCCACTTTTATTTAACGTAGCAGCGTAAATTTTTGGTTATTTTTAGCACGATGAGCGACACCGTTCGCAACAAAACGCCTAGAAATAGGAGCAAAACTGGAGCTTCTTGATTACTTGCGTTGAAATATTCGTCTAAATAAATAAATCAATAAATAGTCTTGTGCAAATACACGGTTATCTATATATCTACCTAATGGAAGTAAGCAAGAAAGAAGAGTTAAAGAAGGCTGTGCAGGATAATGAGGTCATGGTTGTGCAACATTAAAGAGTGGACCGGTGTTAAAATCGCGGAGGAGCTGTTCAGAATAGCACTGAACAGAGACCATTGTAAAGAGCTGACTATCAACCTCCAGTGATGGAGAGACACTTTAAGGCTTCGGTCACACACAGCAACTAGTCGCTTCGCCACAGATACTAGTCGCAGCGACAATTCGCTGCCTGCCCCTCACACACAACGAGTTCTACACGAGAATTTTGACTGTCAGTGCGCATTCGCAGCGAGTAAAATTGAACATGCTCAATTCTGGTCGCGACGACTTCAACTCGTGGCGAGTGAATCTAGTCGCAGCAAATAGCCTGTCACACACAGTGAATACTCGCGGCGAGTAGACACTCGGAGCAATTAGTCGCTGTGTGTGACCGAAGCATAAGAAGAAGAATCAAGCAAGAAGTCTTACACCCGTCTCGTCTTTCCTGCTTCGTCCCCACCGTATTAATAAGCAACTTTCGGGCTCTAATTTGCCAATATTTCTTCATTACACGCCTCTTAAGTTTCAAGAATCTTAGCATGAATATCCCCCTCGCTCGAACTTTAAAAACTTATTTCAAGATACTTCGAAAGACCGTTAACACAACCTGCTCTCTGCACTCAGTGTAGGTATATAGGCTATTCTTTATTTAAGTAGTAGTAACAAGCCATCTTATCGTAAGCCATAAGACTGATAGAACCTGAAGAACCTGATAACCGATGGGGTAGTCGAGTTCTTAAGTGGAGACCGCGGATCGGTAAACGTAGTGTAGGACGTCCTCAGACTCGGTGGAGCGATGATCTTCGCAGGGCGGCTGGCAAGGGCTGGATGAGAGAGTAGCCGAGGACAGTGCTCAGTGGCGTGCATTGGGAGAGGCCGATATCCAGCAGTGGATAGGCGTAGGCCGATGATGATGATGATGATGGAATATTTTTGATTCAGCTATCATAGCAAAGTAACTTTTAATTTAATTTAGGTGCTAGTGTAATTTATAAAAGTTAGTCAAATTAAACTTATGCTGCTCATTATTCTGCTAATTATATTATTAACCAGAGAAATAATTTAATAATTTACTGTTATGTCAAAGAAATAAACAAAACATTTAATAAGTAAATAGGCTTTATTAAGGCCTACAATTCCGTGTGGCGCCGGATTAAGAATAGCGTCACTCCATTACTTTCCGTGGATGTCGTAGAAGGCGATTAAGAAAATAAATTACCAGGAGACGGGCAGCAGCGTCTTCCTGAGATTCCAACCGCATACTGCGATCGCCAACCCGCCTGCCAAGCGTGGTGATTATGGCAAAACCCCTCATGGTTATGAAAACCACAAGGGAGGCCTATGTCCTGCAGTGGGCTTCAAATGGCTGATGATGATGATAATGATGAAGGCCTAAAAATGCTTCTAAATCGATTTGATTCGTATCACCATATCAAAGTGTATCATACGCGCGATACTATAGCGCTCCTGTGTCTAACAAGGGAACCAAAATTGTTTCATCAACAGCCTTGAAGCCAGCAAAACTCAGTCGTTATTTACTCGGTGGAAACGACGTTCTAATGGCAAGAGTTATTTATCTCTGGAGTCTTAAAATAGAATTTAATTAAGTTAGGGCGTGACATTCTTCGTGCGCGGAATTCAGCGCGAGTGGGACTCGATACAGGGGCGTGTTAGTGCAAAATTATCACAGAGAGTTTACTCTCTGCCATGCTCTCCTAATTTGGTACTATGCTAGCAGTGCCCGTGACCGTTTCCGTATTTGCCTGTAGCTTATGTGCATTCGATGGTCCATTCTAAATATTGGTGAAAGAATTATTGAAATCGGATAAGTACTTTCGGAGATTACCCCCTACGTACAAGCTTACAAACATATAAACTTAGAAACTTTTCGTCTTTATAATATTAGTATAGATTTAAAGACAGTACAGATTTTACTTTGTGAACAGATATAAATATCCGTTTAATTTTTTATCTGTTTTATTTGATTTTTTGTATTGAATTTAAAATTTAATTATTCATAAGAGTATTCTTTTTTCTATAGGAGAGGCCTATGTCCAGCAGTGGACAAGCGTAAGCCGACGATGATGATTATATTCTTTATTGTATACTGGAAAAAATGTTACAGAAACAACAATGACAGAAGAAAAGACACATTTGGCGGCCTTATTGCTGATACAATTTCATCACTTAATACTATCGGAAAAAATTCAGACATATCTTTCAAATTGTCTGGAGAGCCTGCCGAGGACCGGCGGTGATGGGTGGCGTTAATGTTATGCATGTTAAGTTCATAAATTATCGTTGCTTAACTGATTACAAACTGTTTGGGGGTAATTCAAATTATTTTATAGCTCTCTATACTGTTCTACAATAAAATTCCTCAAGACATATTAGACTTACCACCGACGCGGTTTAAAAAATACCACTGTTCTTAATCGGTGGCCCGAGCAACAGATCGACATGAGTTCTTGCGTAGTTTACGAGACATAGTCTACTTTTAATAAGACTCTCATAGAAACAAAGACCTGAGTACAAATAGAACCATAAAAGAGGGTTTAAGTGTATAAAAATACTACAGTTAGATGCTCCAAGGTTCTGAATCCAAATTACTCCTACTCTACAAACCAGAGCGACGGCATTGCTACCAATACCAGTTTGATCCTAAATCCAGTTTCGTCAGACAGAACAGAGGGAATTCTAGTATTAGCGAGTGCCAACGTTGTATTCGCATAAGGCCTTTGTCGCACTTTGTGTGGCTCGCGCGCTCGTGAACATGGTGTCAGCGAGGCGCGGTACGTCACACTAGTACCCCCTGCCTCAGCCGCAGTGTGCTGCAAATTATTCTCGAGTTCGATTCGCGTCACTGCCTAACTTAATAACCTGGCTGCACTCAAACGATTTATTGCCTCGCCCATACTACGTTGTGCGGTTTTTAGTTTGGTAAATTCAAATTATGGGCGCTGTAGTATTGGAAAAATCTCACAAAAGATCGAGCAAAAAAAGGAACCACTCTCGTAGCACAATAATGAAAGAAGTGGATAGGAAAATCCACAATTATACCTTTACATCGGTAGTAGGGGTTCAGAACAAAATACATAATCCGGGGAGCTCAGGCGGGCCGAGTCGTATTACATTTGTCGCTAGACTCCCTACCATTTGCCCAAACTTGCCTCAAATACTCGTGGGACGGTGAAGTTCGGATTTTCTTTATTCGACTACTCCCGTGTCCCTTTGTGCGCCCCGTACCGGGATTCCGGGAGAACAGAGGGACTCCACTATTTCCGACAGACTGGACTCGGTATCATTCAAGTTTACTTTTTTGTATTATCTTTAGAACGGGTCAGTGGACTGCCGCGGAGATCTTTCGAGACGTTTTCGTCTTATTGATCTTTGTTGGAAAAAAGAATGGAATGATGGAACGGTATAATTGAGTCCAGCCTTTTTTACTGCGTGCTACATAATGTAAGTATTGTGTCTTCATTTAAATGTAACTCGAAGGGTCTCCAAATAATATCCAAAAGGCGTGTGACTGTTCCTTTAATAAAATCGCTACGCTTACTGCTCTGCCTAAAATTATCATTGAACATTGTGTACAGGTTTGGAGGCTATGGCTTCGATGGACCGTGCCTGATTGGCTGTGTCTGTTTGCCGATAGGTACTAATACAATTGCATCTGGCTCGACCCCTTTGACGGTCTTGCGTCACGAGTTCGTGATCGAGGTCATGACCTCGCAAATGAGCGAGGCGATTAGCACATGGCATATGTGGGTAACTAGCGTTAATGTTCCTCTTTATCTTTCTTATCAAACGTGTCGACTGTTCCTCAAAAATCTCACTCCTAAAAGTTTGCCACTAGCCACGATCCATGACCATCAATGATCCATTACATCTATGACCATCAATGATCCATTACATCCATGACCATCAATGATCCATTACATCCATGACCATCAATCGGGGCATGCAAATTTGTAGACTTCGGATGAATCTCATAACTCATAAGCAGCCGATATACGTCCCACTGTAGGGCCTTTTCTCAGAGAGTGTATGGGCTTAATCACCGCGCGTGCCCACCGCGGATTGGCGATTTCAAGCGCTGAGGTATGTGAATAGCTCAGACACTCAGGTTTCCTCGCGATGTTTTCCTTCACCGTTAGCGAGTGGTATTGCTACTATAACTTCACAAATGTATATAACTTAGTAAACAAAGTCATAGGTACGATTGCATGCCATGCCATCCCATGCCCGCACTGGGGATCAAACCTGGGGCTCTCGCTTTCGAGTCCAATGTTCTACCCACTAGGCTACCACCTACGTTTTATCTATCTGTGTGTTGAATAATTCTCGAATCAGCTCTGCAAATAATCTTATGAAAGAATCTAACTTCATTTCGTATTTTATCATCAATTTAATAAGAATGACTTCCACACAACACGAACACAGTTCAACATTTCGAATCATCTTTTCATAAATACGTTTTCAATATTATTTCCTACAAGATAGCGTCCTGAGAGAGTTCAAACCGGCGGCCAAGCGAGAAGCGCTCTTTGCCAAATCATTTGAGTTCCCAAATTGTTTATATTAGAGCGAGCTCTTGCTCCGAAATTTATCTTACCCCGTTGTTTATTCTAAAACTGAATTGCGATTTGCGTTCGTGTTCGGCTAGGCGCCACGCGCAAGTAGGTTTTAGACTACATACGAAGAATTGTACGATTTCTTTAAGTGCAATAAAAGTATCAATAAATAAATAAACTTGTCCTTATCCTGCCGTTGACAACTTTTCTCATAAAAATTAGACGAATTTAGTAAAATAAAATGCATATGCACCTTAGTTTGTAAGTTGGTATTTTTCCCATAACGCCATCTTTTGCGGTCTCTGGCCATTCGCTTCTACGGGCCCAATGTTATCTTTTTATTTTCTAATATTAGGGGTTAAAGTGTGAAATTGCCGTTTTATTGCAATAGGTTCTTTGAATTGACATAGAATCTTCATGGTTTGAGTTTTTCGAATGAAACTTTTTTCAAATAGTTTCTATGATGTTCTTTTTTTAAAAAATGTGAAACATTTGAATATCGACATTCGATTGTTTTTGTTATTCAATTTAGACAAGAAAGATGGATACTGCGAAAATTCGAGTGATTATGAGGCACCCATTTTTCGTAATTTTTATTTTATTGATTTGACGCAAGTGCGTCAATATTGTGGGTAAGGTAACGTTAAACCATGCCGCTAACCCCTACTTTAACCCCTATTATTAAGTAGGTAGACTTTCGCTTCCTCAACATTTATTAGTCGTTGCATGCACGCACGCCGGTTTCGGGTACTTTTTATTTTGCTATTTGCTAATACATCCCCTATTTGGTCGAAGTATGTCCGCCTGGGTCGCCCCTTACCGGCCCTTCCACCCACATTCGCTTGACATTTTAGACCGTGGCAAGTAGCAGTCCCTGGTCTCTGCCTACCCCTCTGGGATACAGGCGTGAGCTTATGTATATGTATGTATTAAATACGTATATGTATCCGTTATGAAGTTCTGTACAAAATATCAACTCTTTTTCATCTAGTAGATACGGAAAACTAGACTGAAAGACGGACTGACAGATAGAGCTGAGAATAATACTATAAGGGTATTCTTTCATATGTACCGAAGCCTAGAAGTATGGTTTAGAAAGGATAAAGGCAATTCGTAAGTTGTTTCAAAAGTTATGTATGGTTTCTTAACCCGGCGTGAGTGAGGAGAGTAATTTTATTGTTACACCAGCTATGAGGTGGGTACGAGATACCCGGAAATATGATGTAAAATTGTTGATACTATGATGGTACAATTATGTTTTTTTTACTTAAGACATATTAATAATAGTAATCATTCAACAAAATGAGCATATAAAATACCAGCATTAAGTACAAAAAACGTTCTTTTTTTTTCTTCAAATAAGAAAGTGCCTAATTTCCTTCCAAAAAATACAAGTTTAGTAAAATACCTAATGTTTTATGTTTTTGAGTTCTTTTCATGTAAAATCAAACAAAATTGAAAATTATATGATAAATCAACATAATAACAGTGTCTCCTTATTATTATAACTAAAAAGGATCCGAAAAGTCTTATGAGATCATGTAACATAGCACCGAAGTTGCACCTGCGAATCGTGTATCGACCGTCACCAGCGGCGTAACACTATACTCGACAGTGTACCCAGCCTTTCACACCCTTACCTCCAGCTACTGAAACGTCAGGACTCGCATGACAACAATAACATTAAATAATCTGCGATTGAAAACTTCCCGGGTATGACATACCCGACCTCACTTACGCCGGGTTAAGAACGTATTTTAGTAGCTGCAATGCTATTGACACAGTTAAGTAACACTCTTGTGTGAAAAACTGGAAAGGAATTGTAAAATGTCATCAAAACGTTCTCAAATTAAATTAAATTATTAAGGACCCACTTCAACCACCTTTTCGTATTATTTGTCTTCTCGATCTAAAGATTCGTAGGTATCTCATTGAAGAGTTTTACAAAGCAAAGTCTCATAAAAGTTGTAATTTTACTTTTCAATGGTTCAAAAGGCGATGCTGGTTTGTCAAACTGGAAATTTATAATAGATAAAATATTATGGAGCTTCTAGTTATTAATTTATTTTATTTTTAAAATTTTCTATACATATTTTATTTTATTTGTTGCATATTGCATGTTATAATATCATGGTGAAAGCTTAAAATCTAGTTACATAATGTGATGACAGCATGCTAAAATATGGGCGAGAGCCAAAACACATCAAGCCACGTACATTCAAACACGACAATATAAAGCAAATTAGGGGCGGTGGTAGCGTAGCGGTGGAACGCTGGCCTAACATTCGGACAGTTGTGGGTTCGAATCCCACCATGTACCAATGACAAGGCCAGTACGCTGCAGTGAAACGTATATGTAGGCTATAAAAAAACCAGCCAAGTGCGTTTAGGGCCACGCGCAATGTAGGGTTCCGTAGAAAGAGGGTTTCTTTTTATCTGCTTTACAGAACTAACAACTTCATCGAAGTCATTTTCAATGGATTTTGTGCGAAATTTTACTTTTATAAGTTGGTTACCTATTATTCGTTAACTAGTAAAGCCTACTTAGCCCTGATACTTTCCCCTTTAAGTTCATTAAATGTGCCCCCCCCCCCTCTTCTGGCTAAACTGTTCATTGTAGAAACGTGAAAAAATTCAGGGCACATATAATTAACTTAAAAAGAAAACTATCATGCCTAAGTAGGCTTTACAAGTTAACGAGTAATAGGCGACTAACTTATAAAAGGAAAACTTCGTACAAAATCCGTTGAAAATGACTTCGATGAAGTTGTTAGTTCTGTAAAGCAGATAAAAAAAACCTCTTTCTACGGAACCCTACATTGCGCGTGAACAATGAACCGTTTAGTCAGAAGAGGGGCTTCTGGCTAAACGGTTCATTGTAGAAACGTGAAAAAATTCTAACTTCTAAACTTAAAAGGAAAACTATCACGCCTAAGTAGGCTTTACAAGTTAACGAGTAATAGGCGACTAACTTATAAAAGGCAAACTTCGTACCTACAAAATCCGTAAAATTACGTTCATGAAGATTTTAGTTCTGTAAATCAAATAAAACCCCCTCTTTCTACAGAACCCCACACTGCGCGTGGCCCGACACGCACTTGGCAGATTTTTTTCTCGTACACTAGCAATCTCATAATCTAATTTTAAGAGCCTTGAGCCAGTTTTTTGTGAAAAAAAAAACCAAAACCGGCGTTCGTGCATGCAACGACTAATTTGCGAATGTTGATTAAGCGAAATATATTTGTCAGGATCGTGGCAAGTGGCAGACCCATCTCTGCTTACCCCGCCAGGATATAAGCGTGACTTTATATGAGTTTGGCCAACTGTCAGCTGTGAAAAATAGTTAACAGATTGTTAATGTACGAGAAACCGGCAGTTAATAATTTATACGCTGTAGTTTGATGTATATAATACTAGCTGTCTCGGGGAACTTCGTACCGCCACAGAATCCATTTATACGATTCTTACACAACGCCATCTATTTTTAAAACACAACGTTCGCTCGCGCAACGCCATTTATATTAAACTTAAAACAAATATTATCCCACGGGAACGCATAACCGGGATATCAAGTACCTATGCTATGTCTCAATTCAGGTCTTTGTCTATCTGTGCGCCAAGTTTCATGTTAATCCGTTCAGCCGTTATTGTGTGATTAAGTAACAAACATCCAAACATCCAAACCTCCGAACATCCAAACATCTTCACAAACTTTCACATTTATAATATTAGTAGGATTATTACTATTTTACCTAATCAATAATCTCGATTAGACCCGTTTAATATACAACTGAGCATGGCGAGTCATTAAAAAAATGTATATAATATTGTTATAAAATATTCGATACCCAAATATCAAAGCCTACAGGTGCATAGCTAACCGAACCTAACTACGCTAAGTAGGTCATTGAAATATGTTTAAATCGCAAATGACTCCATTGTTACAACCACATACATACATACGTACGGAATTGTAGCGCGCGTCACACAATGGGACAGAGTATCCGGGAGTCTGGGACTAATGCCTGAAAACGAATTGAGAGCAGGACAAGTTCATTGTGAACGGACCATAAATAAGCATTTGTCATGACGGCGGGGCCCAAAATGTTCATTGCAGCAGTTACTCTCATTAGCGAAGTGATACAATCCCATTGAGTATTGGACCCGTAACATGGTAAGTTCCAACCGACAATAAGTGATTTTTGGGAAAAACGCTTTTTATGCTTTCGTTCCAAGTTTGTGTTCCGGCGTTTTAAAACACATCTAACAAACACATTTGTGATCGCTATAATAATATTAAAAACGAATGAAAATAAAAAACATGGAACAAAACTATGTCTATAAATAATATAATAAATCTGTAATATAATAAATGTTGTCTCTGTCTGATATATATCTGTCTCACTCTGTTTCTTTGTGCGCCACAAAACCACTGAAAGGAATTGAATAAAACTTACCATGATTGTTGCTTAGGTTCCCTTGTAACATATAGGCTACATAACATCACGCTTAAGTCCACAGGGGGCGAGAAAGTCACAATGAATATCTTGAAAAACGGGTAATTGTATCCGACACTATAGAAAAACACATGTACAGTCGATGACCTCTCAGCTTTCAGGGCTGAGTTTCGTAACACTGCAATTTGTAATTTATTATGGCAGTTTGTGGTACATTGCTTAGAATATTAATTTTATTAATCTGTGTATCAATCGCTTTTGCAATGTATATCGAATTATCATAGTAAATATGACTTTTAAAAACATAACATAACATAAACTCACGCCTGTATCCCAGGGGTAGGCAGAGACCAGGGACTGCCACTTGCTTCGATCCTGACAGATCACTTTCGCTTCCTCAACATTCATTAGTCGTTGCATGCACGCACGCCGGTTTCGGGTACTTTTAGTTTTATGAAACAGGCCCCAGGTAGTAACCGAGTCAATAGGTGGCTATGGCAAACTTGTAAACATACTACTGTGGGCACTGGCCAGACGATTTAGTTTATTTTTAGGTTAGGTCTAATAATTATATTAATAACATGCGATACAAAAAATTATGGCTAATTTAATATCGATCATAATTTTATATGACTTATTAAAAAGTAATAAAAGAGCTCAATTATCGGTAAAATAATTATAATATTTTACTTCCTCCCAAATTAAAGTATGGCTAGGATGTACAACTCAAGAATTCGACACATTCACCGATTAATGCACAGATAAAACATACATACTCAACCTATTAAAAGAAATCGCTGTATTTTTATGTACAACGTGATAAAGGAACTGATTTATTTATTTGAAGAGAGAAACTAAATGAACCATGAAATTATTATTTAGAATAAACTTCACTTTTTTTAAACGTCGTTGTTTTGATAGGCAAAGGTTTCAAACGTACGACCTCATTATATGTGAAGTTTTTTTTCACCTCACTAGCTCGTAAAAGCTCTGTTTATCATTCGAAATCTGCGTGGAAAATCGCACTTTATCCGCTAGCATGGAAAGTGTTTTTAAAATTCGAATATTTTTATTCAATAAAGGTTTCGTACAATAAATTACATATATATAGAACCTCATTGGTTTCGTAATAGTTTATATTCTCTGCAGCCAGTCCATTGATGATTGATATGCAAATACTTATTTCATGTCATGCGCCAGCCTCATTTAAAGAATCGCACTGGCCGGCAAGAAAATTTGATATAAAAAAAAAACTTTAAAATTTTCTTCTCTTTATTGAATTCACTTTACTTCCATTATTTTGGTTTGTTTTTTGATAAAATCGAAAGAAATCATAAAATATGAGCGAAGCTAGCAGCGACGAAGATATAAATTAACAGTAATTTAATATTTATTAAAACTGTTTTTCTTGCACCTAACATTTTCCTCGCTTTAGTGAGGTGAAAAGTTGTGTGTTGCGCTCGGCAGCAAAGTTATTTAGCGTCTCGTACCTTTGAAACCCTCGCTACGCTCAGGATTCTATATTTGAACCACTCGCTTCGCTCGTGGCTCAATCCTAGAATCCTTCGCTTGCTCAGGTTTCAATACAAGGTAATCGCGCCAAAAATTAACTTTGCAGCCTTGCATAACAAATAACTATTAAAGCGACGTAAGTCATAAGTCAGGATTATAGAGATAGTATATTATACCGTTAAGATAGACCACATAATAATATCCATGCTTTTAATCTGAGATTCATTTACAATCTGTGATCCATGCTAATGAAAAAAAAAAACAACTGGTATGTTAAAAAATCTTGGTAGGTACCGCAACATGAACAATCGAAAATATTGAGACATTTTTCACCTTTTAAGCACAGATGTCAAAGAAATATTACACAAAACTATGTATGATTGTACAGACAAATTACTTAAACGTTTTTATTATTTTATTTTTTTTATTTTTTTATTCACTTTAAAAACAAAATGTTCATTTAACGAACGTCAAAGCTGTTAGTCTCACAACAATTAATAGAATTTTTTTTAAGATTATATTTCTTGCTAGAGTAAGTGCTGTGCTGTGTAAGAATAAGTGATGTTTATACTTAATATTTTTTTGGCTTGACTCAGTCCAATATTAGCTATCGTTCCAGCGCGAGTATTTATGTTGGTCATAAGCTTGCCCAATGCAAACCACATATTTTTTATCTCAACCATCTTTATCCAGCCGCTACCAGCAATCTGCCTTACATCATCGGTCCAGTGAGCTAGTGGGCGTCCTACGCTGCGTTTGGCAATATTTCGCAAACAGATCCAAATGACAAATCACTGTATTGATCATTCTATTCCAACCGCATGGGTAGTAACATCGCGTGGGCGAAACCACTGCCATTGGAGGAGTCTTCCCTCACACTATGGAGCACCTGTCTGTGTGTCCCTTGTACCAGTCCAAATGCACTCGAGAAGACTTGCTGGAGGCCACAGAAGACGCTGGAGTGCGCGTGGCCGAGTTCTGGGCCAATGAAATCTAACTGGTTTGGTCACCGACACTGTAAGATACGGGTAGTAAGACGTGTTAAAATCACGCTTTTCCTGTTTATTTATTGTCAAATTCTAACGTTTTAGCGCAACAGAACAGGTGACCCACACTTTTGTACTACCTATGCTGTAATAAGTTTGAGCGGGTGATGAGCTGCGCCGACAGGATCAGGCGTGGTAAGGTAGGATAAGAATAGTAAATTTAATAAAACCACAAAAAGGTCTCAAGGGACGAAATTTAGAACGGAGATAGACCATGGCCTTGACTAAGGGGCAAAGTCACTTCATATTCTAATCCAACGCAAACGTAGTTGCGCGCACAGCTAGGTAAACATAAAGGAGCGTTTCTCTCGTAAGTAACTTGTTGTGGATTGGAATGCTTCTGCGTAATACGGATAATCCATATCTCTAAACAAGTATGAAATTCTTTTAGGAGCGTTTATAACGTTGGCATTTTTCCTTGCTCACACATTCTATTATTTTTAATTTTGTAAAAGAATGAATACACTTTTGAAAAAATTAGTCTTCTTGGTAATGAAAAAAAAAAAAAAAAACTGGCTTTTGCATCTACGTAATGAGATGATTTATGCAGCGTTCAGTGGCACCTTCACTCATACTAGATGGGCGAAGGGACCACTCGGACGCTGCAATGCCTGGGACATTGTTCATCGGTTTTCCATATGAAAACAATGGAAAATATAATCACAGATATTTCCGATACGAGTGTGTATTCATTTGCATATAAATAGTTTTTGTACGACAAAATTGCAAAATAAATTAAGAATATCTTACGCCACATTTTTCTATCAAAAACCAAGTTTTTAGTGATCTTCTGTACTTGATAAACTTTTGGTGCCAAGGTGGGCCGGGCGTGTGCGACTGCCACAGTGGATCGCTGCTGTGGATCTGCCCGTGTTGGAAGCGTTGAACTCAGCATTGTGTTACAGTAAGTTATTCACCAAACCATTTATAAAATGTGTAACATTTTTGTTTAAATTTCTAAAATTCAATGAAAAACAAAATCTAATATATTTTTTATTTTTCGCACTTTCGGGACTCCAGAAACTCCGAAAAACATATTTTTATGGTTTTACATTCAGTTTTATTAATTTTTTTTATACCTTCTATGGTTAAAAGCGACGCCACTTCAATCCAAGTTTGACGCAAGTTCGCCATTGCTGGTAAATGCTGGCTTTCCTTGGTTACCAATTTATTTTATTTCATTTTATTTATTGCATTACGCAACAGATTTAGGCCGACTTGTAACACTTCTTAAACGTCACTTAAGTCTTAAGAACCGAGATATTTAGAGGCTAAAAATTCCACCCATGCACGGTTAGCCAGAGGTCGCAGGTGCAAGTCCCGGCGTGGGTGGAATTTTTAGCCTCTAAATAGGTTTTCTAAATTATCCTCAGCACGGGTTAGTGCAACAAAAAGAATATAATATTGTCACCTAAGTCGCCACTTAAATCAACCTTTGAATGAAGAATTTTAGTTAAATTCTGTCTAAGCCGCACTTAATAAAGTGGTGCAACACGGCCTTAAATTATTACAAGGTAGTTTTTCTCTTCTACCTTACCGTCCAGCTGCTTGAGATGTCTCTGTGACAATGTAACATAAGGACCGGGTCGATAAAACAAAGGTTGCATTGTCTGTCTGCTGAACCACTGAAGCGTAACTCCAGCCGCAATTAATTAGAAATTCACTTAGAACAGGTGTCGTTTCAGGGGTATTCTCTTGACGTCTTGAATATTACTTGTAGGTCAGTTAGTTTATATAAATTTACTTCCCATATATTTCATGTAGACCTACCTACCTACTCTCTTCATCGTTCACTTCTATCTATCCTAAAGTTCTCTGGAAGAGATCACTTTTAGCGATAAGACCGCCAATTGTATACTTCAAAACTTAGACATGTAAGCGTTTTATCTTGTTTTCTGGTGTGTAAAATAAAGTATTCTAATCTAATCTAATCTTAAGACAGTGCAGATAGCGCAATACCGGTGCTCAATAGAGACTTATGACTTGCGGCAGTGACCCTTCAACCTCTAGGGTTATATGGAATATTAAATCTTATTTTTGACGTTAGCATGTGAAAAATATCAGACAAAAATATTGTGTAGTCACATTTGACTCAATACTCCCACTTCTCTGGTTCATATTGTTGGGTTACTATCGTGTCGGTGATAAACTGGTCAAGTTTTTATGGGCTGTCGGACGGTCTTACCTTTGGCGGGGTTGCTGCCTGCACTGGCGCCTGTAGCCAAAAATAAGTCCGTCTCTTTTCGACCTATAACTATTATAAAGGTCAAAGCGCGAAAGACGTTATTACAAATTAAGGAATAATAAACATGCGTCACTCATTATGGCAAACGTATCTATACACCACCACAACACATGCTTGACCTAGCGTGGTGACTGTAAACATCAGCTTGTAACAATTTTTGGGGTTCCGTACCCAAAGGGTGCCAAACGGCACCCTATTACTAAGACTTCACTGTCAGTCCGTCTGCCTGTTTGTCTGTCTGTCTCTCCGTCTGTCTGTCACCAGGCTGTATCTCATGAACCGTGATATCTAGGCAGTTATAAATAATTAAATTAAAATAAAATAAATATTTAAAGGAAAGGGCTATGCTCGGAATTTCTCTACGAAATCGAATCACAAATGATGAGATCCGTAGACAAACGAAAGTCGTCAACATAGCCCAGCGGATTAGTAAGTTGAAGTGGCAGTGGGCAAGGCACATAGCACGCAGAACTAATGGCCGATGGGGCCGAAAAGTTCTCGAATGGAGACCACATATCCGCAAGCGCAGCGTAGGACGACCAGTCACAAGATGGACAGATGACCTCATCCAAGTGGCAGGAAGACGCTAGATGCAAGCCGCTTCCGACCGGCCTTTTTAGAAATCCATGGAGGAGGCCTATGTCCATCAGTGGACTTCTTCTGGCTGAATGATGATGATGATGATGATGATGAAATATTTAAGGGGGGCTCCCATACAATAAACGCGACTTTGTGCCGTTTTTTCTCGATCTTTGTGCCTAACGTTGTATAGATAATGTTACGGAACCCTTCGTGCTTGAGTTCGACTTGCACTTAGCCGGGTTTTTATTAATAAAAGAAGCGTTTTTTCTCGCAAGTTACGGTTTGTGGGTTGCAATGTTTCTGGGTAACACAGTCTAACTAAGAGTGGTACGAGAGTTATAGTAACTCTTCTACTGCGGCCGGCACTCTGGCCCGGTATGCTGGCATTCAGCCTTTCTTGATAGCGCAATCAGCTCTCTGGTACAGTACCAGCCGTATGTACAGCAGCCAATTCATAGTATAAGCCTAGTTTGTAAAACTAGGCCCTTCAATTTCATCTACATCTTAAGAGGCGCCCTCAGAACCAAAATTTCATACAAACGTAGTTTGATGTTTATTTAAAAACGACTCATCGGATTGCAATGAAACTTTGCCGATATGATTAGGCGATACAAATAGAGGTTTGCAGTAAACTGCGAATAACTGATTAAAAAGAAATTACAGCATATTGAAGTTATGAGATTTTTGCGCCAAAGAACTTTCAGCTACTATTGATTCTCGTAACAGACATTCAATTTTAAAAATAAAATGCACTTGTGAGAAAATTTAAAAAATATATAAAATCGCCTCACGCATCTATTCCGTGTGGCGCCGGATTAAGAATAGCGTCACTCCATTTCCTTCCGTGGATGTCGTAGAAGGCGACTAAGGAAATCAGTTACCAGGAGACGGGCAGCAGCGTCTTCCTGAGATTCCCACCGCATACTGCGATCGCCAACCCGCCTGCCAAGCGTGGCGATTATGGCAAAACCCCTCATGGTTATAAAAACCGAGGGAGGCCTATGTCCTGCAGTGGGCGTCAAAGGGCTGATGATGATCTATATCTAATAAAGTAATAGCGGAAAACATTTTATGTCAAATAAAATCGAAATATGATCGAAATTTCGAGTTTCGGGGTCAGTGACAATGTTTTTGACAGTTGGTACGCTTGCCTCTCACTCTTTACGCGCTCCCTCTTACTCTAGGTGAAACAGCAATAAAAATAACATATTGTGTGCCGTTCTAGCGATGACTTCTCAACTCCGTGAGGAGCAACCTTAACCTATACCTCTTGTTTGTATAATTCCTACCCGCAGAGCACCCAAGAGAAAACGAGACTTTATTTTTTGCTAGCTGTCCCGGCGCAGTTTGTTCCGCCACAGAATCCGTTTATACGATTCTCGCACAGCGCCATCTATTTTTGAAACACAACGTTCGCTCGCACAGCGCCATCTATTTGAAACTCATAATTATGTCTCGCTTCTTGTGTGCAATAAACAATATTCTTATCTTATCTTATCTTACCGGGATATCAAGTATGCTATGTCTCAATTCGGATCTTTGTCTATCTGTACGCCAAGTTTCATGTAAATCCGTTCAGCTGTCATTGCTCAATGTTGTTACTCAATCATGCAATAAACATCCGAACATCCAAACGTCCGAACCTCCGAACATCCAAATAACTTCACAAAGTTTCAGATTTATAATATTAGTATATAACCTTTATACATCCCACTTTAGGGCGCAGGCCATCTCATAGAGAGGGAGTACCAAACTATTATTTATTTCAAACATATATAACAATTGAAATTATGACACAATAGAGAGAGTTGAAGAATGATCCTGTCCATTTCTTGGCTCTATCGGCAGATCAGCTCGCTGATACGACAGTATAATTTAATGTCACCCAAATTAAAAACGCCTTCGAAGTTTCAAACTGGAACTGAATTCCTAGATTTGTAACATACGGACGTCAGTCTTAACCCCAGTTTCTCGTACACACTAACACGCTGCCTGCTGCCTGAGTGATCTTAAACGATCACGAAGGTTAAGCAACACAGGGCGCGTTCAGTGCATGGATGGGTCGCCGTCTATGCCTAACGCTAGTGGCATTTTTCTGAGCGGTTCCGTGCTTCGCAAGGCACGTTAAGCTGTTGGTGCCGGCTGCCGTCGATAGATGGCAGTCGTTAAGCCAAGTCAGAGGCCTTAGGGCGGCTTGACAACTTCTGACAGTAGACGAGCCACTAGTCTACAAGCCTCCACCAATCCGGACTTGGCCCCCGTGGTGGAGTATGGCCTATACCTTCCTCAGGGAAGAGACCCGTGCCCCTTGGTGGGGACATAATGGGTTGATGATGAACTAACACGCTGTTAATCTACTGTTAACAGCAGTCAATTGACCAAAGTGCAAACAAAAAAAAAACACTGACAGCTTTTAACAGTAGATTAACAGATTGTTAGTGTACGAGAAACCGGGGCTGAGTTTGTTAGCTCTATAAACATAAAAACGTGTTAAATATAACGTATAATAAGACGACATATTTTATCCAAGCTTATCCTACCATTCCAAAATTTATTCAATAATAACAATACGTATTGATTAGGAGACCCTGAAACTATTCGAGACCCATCTAAAGAACTCCGTGTGTTCTGTAAAGTGATGAGAAAACAGAATTTGTGATAATCATTTGAATTTGCGTGGAGCGTGTGTTTGCACTCCTAATCTGTTAATTGAGGCACTTTGATGGGAGATTTGACTAATGAACATTTTAGGACTAACCCTTGGGGTCGAGGTAACTTTTGTTTATTTTGCAACGTCTTATGTGGATAAGTCGGAGAACAGCCTCGAGCTAACACGGCCGATTACTCAACCACGGTTTTGGTAAACGTTAGGTATAAAGTTACACAATTAATGTTACATACTACGTGTGAGTACGGATAAATATCACTGTTTTGACATAAATTAAAGAGAAGTTGGATGTCCGGAAGGTAAAGACTGTGAAGTAAGTACCCTGTGACCTTCTTCTTTAAGTGCCATATCGTATTTGAGGTTAGCAGCCGATTCGGCTACCTTGCTTTGCCTGCGACCGGAGTGCTGAAATGAGGCTTTGTTCGTTTACTGGCTATCGTGTGTAAATTTAAATTATTGCCAAGTGGCCATAAATAAAATATTTACATCACATTATCTTTCAAATGATTACGTTTTCGCCTTACTGTAAAGCATTGTAAAGTATTAATTTGATGACAAAAATTTTGTAGAGTAATAACTTTCACACAACACAATTACTTGCCCTGGTCCCAAACAAGGATACTCTGCGCTATGGTAACCAGACAAGGACATCACGAATATGGAAATATACCCTCAGGCCATGTGTACAAATGTACAGCGGCCCCCAGAGGGAATCGAACCCACGACGTCCAGCGTTGTAATCAGACGTGATACCAACGCAGCAGTAAAAGTATCGTTAGATTTATTAAATACATAAGCCATGATTAATTTAGTGGAGGCTCCGAAGTTTTTTTAATATCATTCGGCTCCATCGTGGAGCCGAATTATTTCCGTACAAGCGGTTCAAAAAATATGTAAAGCGCACTTTGTGCTGAAAGGGCCACTATAGCATTAAGGATTATTCAGATGACAAAGGTGTCTGGAATTAAAGCCAGTTCAACGCATTAGTATTGGGTTTTAGAAGATTAACATAATATTTCAACTTTATTAATTAAGGTTCGTTTTTTTTCCAAATGATCTAGATTTTGAAACAGACACGTTACTTTGAATAAAAATTTTTGAATTTTTGAATTATGAGTCCGCATATTAGTTAATTGCAGAAGTTGATGCATAAAATCGCACAGAGCCAGGACATTTCAGAGCAATTTGAACAGTGGAGCCTAGATGTAGTCTGAAATCGAGTGTCGTATTTACTGTGAGGGAGGCTATTTGAGTGCAAAAAGCGATTCATTGGATACGAAGGCTGACCTGGTTTACGGATCATAGAAGCGAGAGTCAGTATTTTTTTTCTAGCTTGACTATTTATCTATACAGCCCATGCATAAAAGGTGACCACTGTTGGGCATAGGCCTCTTCGCCATCACGCCAACCTTCCTGGTCCCCTGAAAATAAATAGTACTACCTAATTTTGTATTATATTATAATATTAATATTATTATCGCGTGTAGCCTATTGGAGCCTCGAGTTCCTTTGTCTTTTCTCTGATATCGATTAAAATTGTTTGTGCAATTAACCATAACCCCGAACGCTAGAATTTGAAGTGTCAGATGACGGTAGGGTTGAATAGGCTTGAAATCTGCAACCCAAAGAAGGAAGAGAGCTGTAGAAAGATTTTAAATGGTTGTTTTAAAATAAAATTACGACGATGATATTGCATATTATTGGCTAATGTAAGCTTCATCGACCCATAGTTACAAAATTGGAGTCCATTTTGTGTCAGGTGAAAATCTCACTCAGTCTTACTCACACTATGCTGATATAATTTTTCCGTAAAATATTTTTTCCGTAAAACCCAAAGGTTTGACAAAATAGTCTGCTTATGAAATCATACACAAACTTAAAAAAAACACTACATAATCGTAATCTAATTAAAAACATATGCGCAAAATTAATATGACATCTACACAATCAGTTGTTCTGGTAGCCAATATCAACAACAAAGCGTACAATACACCGAGATAAAGCTCAGCTAAAGAGCAAAAAAAGGAAAAGTCAACCGAGAATCAATTTTCCTATAAACAATAATAAAACAAACTAACAAACAATGTTTTATCTATCCGATATAAAAGCCTATGTCTGCCTGTATCAATAAATTAATTATTCAACATTTTCTTTCGTTTCCGTATTAAATTTGTAGGCCAGGTTAAAGTCACGTCATTGTCATGGGGACATGACATTCACCAAAACAGTCGACAGTAAACCTTTTTTTTGGCATGTTTTCTTGTGCTTTTTTTTGAATAAAAACACTTTTTTTACGAGATTTTATTTGCACAAGACTAATTATGCAAATTGTGTGAATATTTGCGTTGCCATTGTAATTGTCAACTTATGTGTTTTTTTATATAAACATAAAATAAATTAAAAATGGCAAAAGTTAGGTAGTTGTCACATTGAATATTATTAGTATTCATTATGCAAGTAACGGCACAGTGTGAGAATATATAAACCGTAAATTTAGTTATATTCTTTTTGTTGCACTGACCCGTGCTGTTTTGACAATTTTAAAAACCTATTTAGAGTCTAAAAATTCCACGTATTTTCACATCTGTGGTAATTTTGTAAAGGGGCTCGAAATTTCGCTGATGCTTGTACTTGCTTATTAGCTCAGTTGGGAGAGCGCTGGCACGGTTAGCCAGAGGTCGCGGGTTCAAGTCCTGGCACAGGTGGAATTTTTAGCCTCTTAATAGATTCGTAAATTTAGTATTCAGCCAAAAATTACCACAATTGGGTCCAAGGCATTTTGTCCATGGTACAAAGTATTATTTGCAAAATGTAGTTCACAACTCTTTGTCACCAAAAATTCTCTTTGTGTCCCTTTGTTACCAAAAACGTTTGCTGCACTCTGTTGCAAATGAAACATTGTACAAACACTTATATAATATTAGAATATATTTCAGGCATCGCTGGCACTGTCTGGCAGTCCGTATATTTCGATTATTTTCACATAAACAGAATGAACTTATCGGGAATCAGTATATCACGTGCAATATTGCAGCTGGGAATTGCTTCGTGGAAATAACTTAGATATCGCGCTTGGTGGTGCTTCAAATTGGGATGTTTTCTTCCGATCTTGCAAATAAACAAAGTCATAGAGACATGCCCGCACTGGGAATCGAACCTGGGTCTCTTGCTTCTGAGTCCATTGTACTTCCACCAATTAGGCGGTATATTAACAAAGGGTGAGACAAAAAGTACCCAAAACCCGCGTGCGTGCATGCAACGAATGAATGTTGAAGAAGCAAAAAAGATCTGTCAGGATCGTGCCAAGGGAGACCCTGGTCTCTGCCTACTCCTCCGGGATACAGGCGTGAGTTTATGTATGTATGTATGTATGGAATCATCAAAATGGTTAACCCAATAGATTAGGCAGTTACGCAATAAGAAGGTTGGTCTTTCAGGGTATGGACTTTTTCCCACGTGTCCACAACGAATTCTAGTCTTCCTGAGGTAAGAACCTTTATTTCATTCCAGAGACGCTTTCCTTGGAAGTAAGCAAATCGTTGATGGAAATCGATAAAATATGGAATAAATATTAGGTCTACCTTTTGATTTGCTGTATTTTTGTGAATAAGTATGTTATGACTTCCATCCGATCTCCTATCGATCGCTTCACACGTAAATGAAAGAAGGTTTAGTATTTTTGTAAAAACTAACAACCAGGCTCAGATTTTATTTTTCACTTTAAAAGGATTTAATTTTTCACTTTAAAAGGAAATTGAAGCTGCCAAATTGAAGTTTTCGGCCAGGTTCTCAAAGTGACCTATTATTTCGAAAAAAAATTTTTAAAGAACTCTTTTTATTTTAGGACAATGCCCATACCGGAATTGAGTTATTATCGCTTAGCTTACCCGAAGTAACTTTCTGTGAACATCCTTGTTTGTCAGAGAGGACTAATCTGCCTGGGCCTGGCTTGAAAAGACGATTCATGTAATAAAACGATAACAAAATTATACTTTGAGCAGCAAGTCTCTTTGAAAGGGATTTAATTGTTTATCTCGATTTTGCAGTATTAAGTTAATAATCTTTTTTGCTAGTAGTCTAATTTTTTTAGGCTTTCGTAGTCAACAAGTGACCTTTAGTAGTTTCGCCGTGTCCCTCTCTTTGTCTAACTGACCGCGGAATAGCACAAAGAGTTAGTACTGAAATTCAGCATAAATATTTATTAATCACTATTAAACAAATAGTCCCGGCTGCCTGAGTGATCTTAAACGATCACGAATGTTAAGCAACACAGGGCACGTTCAGTGCATGGATGGGTCGCCGTCTATGCATAACGCTAGTAGCATTTTTGCGAGCGGTTCCGTGCTTCACAAGGCACGTTAAGCTGTTGGTGCCGGCTGCCGTCGACAGATGGCAGTCGTTAAGCCAAGTCAGAGGCCTTAGGGCGGTTTGACAACTTCTGACAGTAGACGAGCCACTAGTCTACAAGCCTCCACCAATCCGGACTTGGCCCCCGTGGTGGACTACAGCCTATACCTTTCTCAGGGAAGAGACCCGTGACCCTCGGTGGGGACATAATCGGTTGATGATGAAGAATATAATCTTTAATTTTTTTATGGTGCAGGGGAGATGCACCTAAATCAAGAATTTTTTTCTCATTTACCCCGTAGTAAAACACAATTGAATCGGCCTTTTAAATATTGCGAGTATATTAAGAACATTTTTTTTTAATTTACGGACCCATTTGCGAAATTTTATGTATTTACTTTTTATTTTTATTTATTGAAAGAAACCAAACAATTCTACAATATCATTACATGGATATAAATACTATGCTTTGAAGCGCAAATTTTTGTTACAGGAGAGCGTCCCCTCCTACTCCTGGCTAAACGGTTTATTGTAGAAATGTGAAAAAAATTAAATGAAAAAATTCCGACTAGTAGCACATATGACGAAGTTAAAACGGTTAACCTGTTAGATTATGACCTTAAAAAGAACCATTAATAAACATTGTTATTATGGTCCGATTGCGTCATTTACAATTCTACAGATTAAGTAGGCTTTACAAGTTTACGAGTAATAGTCACATACATAAACTCACGCCTGTATCCCAGAGGGGTAGGTTGCCAGACCGGGACCAGGGACTGCCACTTGCCACGATCCTGATAGATCACTTTCGCTTCCTCAACGTTCTTTAGTCGTTGCATGCACGTACGCCGGTTTCGGGTGTTTTTTGTCTTGCGCTTTGCTAATACATCCCCTATTAATTCATCCCCATCCCCTTGTAATAGTCGACCAACTTATAAAAAGAAAACTTCGTACATATTCCATTGAAATTTAATTGCGTAAAACAAGTACCTAACAACTTCATCAAAGTAAATAAAATCGTAATATCAATCAACCACCCCTTCTTCTAAGGTCATGTATTTTGACGAACGACCACAAAACCCTAAAATGCCCGTGGCTCGACATTTGCATTTATTTGTGTCATGATTTTGAACAATTTTAGTAAAATCAGAGTTATGTTTGACTATGTCGACATTAGTTTGCATCGATATTAGCTCCCAATTATTTTTCAGGACAATATTCAATGTCATGACATTAAAAGTACTCAATAAAATAGTGTCATGATACGTCCAAAATCGGAAGTGTCGTTGTCACTATTCAAAAGTAACTGATCGTTAGGTTGGCACTACTGCGGAAAAAAAATATGGCGGGAAGCCACGGTGAGTAGGGGAGGATAGAAGTGCGAGGAGGATCACTTTTACGTTATTCTTGGCGGAGAAAACACTTCACTACACTTCTAAGTCACTTATTTCGTCGCTTAACAAACACCGCTTAAGTAGAAATTTGACTGGTTTTAACATTTTAATGCCATTGGGTGCAGATTTTAAGCGCTAATGGATCACCTATAAGATTCAAGCATTCAAACTAATCAGCGACCGTTATTCAAAAAACTATAACATCGTGCAAATATTTTCTCTATGGAACAACGCAGAAACTGTTTACGAAGTTAAAAAGTTTTTTGTGTCTCCTGAAAATAGGAAAAAAATCTTGTGCGGTTTTGTTTGCTAAGTGGCAATTTTTACATCGTTTGACAGATTATAATATAATCAATATTATTGTCCTAAATGAATACGAGCTTAAGATGGATGAAACTTTGTCAACTTTGTCTTGCCAAATATACACAAAAAAATCATAAAAATCGGTGAAACTGTTTCGGAGGAATTCGATCACAAAAACAGTGACCCGAGATTTTTATTTACTAGCTGTCCCGGCGAACTTCTTACCGCCACAGAATCCATTTATACGATTCTTGCACAACGCCGTCCATTTGTAAAACACAACGTTCGCTCGCTCAACGCCATCTATTTTAAAGTTAAAATAAGTATTATCCCGCGGGAACGCATCACCGGGATATCAAGTATGCTATGTCTCAAATCAGGTCTTTGTCTACCTGCACGCCAAGTTTCATGTAAATCCGTTCAGCCGTCATTGCGTGATTGAGTTACAAACATCCAAACCTCCAAACCTACAAACATCCAAACCTCCACATCTTCACAAACATATTATTAAGTAGGTTTAGATGACGTAGATAGTATCAGATGTACAAACGTAGGCAATCACACGAGCCGGAAGAAAGGCGAGGGCTCGAGACACGTGGAAGAAGATTGCGGAGGAGGTCAAAACCCGTAAAGCATTTTAGCACCATAGGAAGTAAGTACATACTTCGACCAAATAAGGGATGTATTAACAAAGGGCAAGATAAAAAGTACCCGAAACCGGCGTGCGTACATGCAACGACTAGTGAATGTTGAGGAAGCGAAAGTGATCTGTCAGGATCGTAGCAAGTGGCAGTCCCTGGTCTCTGCCTACCCCTCAGGGATACAGGCGTGAGTTTATGTTATGTTATGTTATATTAGGAAGTAAGTAAGTATAGGCAAGCTATGCATCCAAAACTCACCCCCAACAAATTACAATGCAAAGTGAATTAACGTTCATATACAGGAGGGCGGCGCGACACGAGTGTCGGTGCAAGCATGCAATCAAGATGCGGAAGGCTTGATTTATTTCGCGTCAAAGTTGAAATTAATTCAAAACAATGTCGGGTAGGTAACCTCCGCTAGCTGTGCGGAGGCAACCGTGGCTACGCTATATCAAAAGATTTTCGCAGTGAGCTACAAAATCCTCCTATGTTCTCGAAAATGACTTGTGATGTCCGGATAACTTTAAAATCACAAACAAAATCAGCCGTTTCATACTAAAATTACCATATATCGAACTGCTGCTAATAATTATGCGATTTCAAAGTCCCCAAGGTTAAAGTTGTTCATATTGAGGAGTGAAAACCTTTCTTTTCGAAAAGATAAGAGGATTTTGTTCTCTCTACTCTCTCTCTGAGAGAAGGCATGTGCCCTACAGTGGGATATATATAGGCTTATGAAGAGGATTTTATTACACTCTAAATTCATATTTTGATGATGGTTTGTATTTGGATTTATCATCATCACCCATTTGACGCCCACTGCAGGACATAGGCCTCCTTCGTGGTTTTCATAACCACGAGGGGTTTTGCCATAATCGCCACGCTTGGCAGGCGGGTTGGCAATCGCAGTATGCGGTTGGAATCTCAGGAGGTTGCTGCTGCCCGTCTCCTGGTTCTACGACATCCACGGAAGGAAATGGAGTGACGCTATTCTGAATCCGGCAGCCTTTGTATTTATCTTGGCACGTAAACAGATCCTTACCAGATGAAGATTTTGGGAAATTGCTTGATTACCGTCGCGCCTCACGTATCTATTAACTAAAGTATTTTATTGATACATTTGAAGTGAGGGAGGCCGTTTTCGAGCAGCGGAATACAAACATAGAAAATACGTAAAAAAATATAGATTCGGCCGGTGCGGCCATTGTTTTAGTTTTGTGTGGTGTTATAAAATATTCATCATCATCATCATCATCAGCCACCCGACGCCCACTGCAGGACACAGGCCTCATCATCATCAGCTGATGATTGCCTCCCTCATGGCCCTTCCAACCATGAAGGTTTTTGCCATAATCGCCACGCGTGGCCGGCGGGTTGGCGATCTTAGTATACGGTTGAAATCTCGGGAAGACGCTGCTGCCCGACTCCTGGTAATGTATTTACTTAGTCGCCTTCCACGACATCCGCGGAAGGAAATGGAGTGACGCTATTCTTAATCCGGCGCCACTCGGCCTATATAAAATATTGCTTTAGACTAATGCTAAGCTAATACAGTTGACGAACAGTTAATACGCGTTAAATTGTGACAAGGAAATTAATTGATTTAAATTTTTTTTTTAATCGCTGACTTTTCAGGAGTTAATCGTCACGGTCTTTGGGGTGAGGCCTTATAAACTAACAATACAAAAATTATGTCATCGATATGTCCACTTTTGCAATGGATATGCAGATAATAATTTAATTTGTAATTTTCAAGATAAGTTTAATATGTTCAATATCGTTCTAAGAATTCCATTAGGAGAGCCTTTTTTAAAAATCTTACACGAATGACTTTCACATTTATAATAAATATAAGTAGAATTAAAGAATGGTAAATTCATATTTGGGTGGTAGGTACGAGAGGACCTTCTGGTAATTAATATTTTCGGTGGCGGTAGCCGCACCACAACATTAGCTTACCCGCTCGCTAAGCAAAATTTACACTTACATCTTAGGTATCACGAGCTATTTTTGCTAGAGATGATGCGTCTCAGAAGTATAGTGACATTTTAACAAAGCTCTATCGTGTTTGCGCAAATTGCTTCGGTAGTGTTGCATTTTATAATGTTGTTGCATTTGGTTAGAAAATTGTGATGTCAGGCACACCTGTTTCTTTAGCTAGTCACTGTGAAAAAGCGCGTAACTCAACTTAAGTGGGCCACACATGTCATGTGAACATATATAACCAGCAATAGAAAGAGTCAGTCAGGAAGTCAGGAAGCTTTTCTATTTCATTGTGGACTCTCGTGACAGTAATTACTGTTATTTTATACTTTGGGTAAGTGTTCTCAAACTTTCCGTTTAATTTTTAAGATTATGTGAATGTTGTGTCATTTAATAAATATTTTTAAATTTTAATTTTTAAATAAATCATGAAGAAAGAAAAAAATATATTTCGTGAATGATGCGATGGATCGAAAATTATTAAATTGCAATGAAATTTATTATACAGTCCTTTTTAAGAGCGCGTGTGGAGTGTGGAGGTCACGTCTGCAAGCGTCAGTTTTACAGTCCTTTAAGAGCGCATTTGGAGGTCACCTTTGAAAGCGTCAGTTGTACATTCTTTACAATTGTGCGTGTGGAGGTCACCTCTGCAGGCGTCAGTTGTACAATCCGTGCAAGAGCTTTTTTTAAGAGCTGTACGTGTACCTACATGTACAACAACAGCATTGAAAAAAACTGGCCAAGTGCGAGTCGGACTCGCACACGAAGGATTTCGCACCATTATCTATACAACCTTTGAATACTTCAAGAGTCTACCTGTTGCCGTTATTAATATCAAGCAAAAAAGCGGCAAAAAAATCACGTTTGTTGTATGGGGGGCCCCCTTAAATATTTATTTTATTCTTTTTCTATTTCTTTGTCATAGCGGCAACAGAAATACATAATCTGTGAAAATTTCAACTGTCTAACTGTCACGGTTCATGAGATACAGCCTGGTGAAAGGCGGACGGACAGCGGAGTCTTAGTAATAGAGTCCCTTACCCTTTGTGTATGGAACCCTAAAAAGGAAACAGATGCAAATGACGCGTGAAAAAATATCCCATCGTCGTCCCCACTGATAAATATGCGGGACACAAGTGAAAGGCAGCGCTGCTCTAATCACATTGGTTTATTTTATCGGGCTACCTTCATATACGTCATCAGCCATATCAAATTACTGAAGATGATGATTTATTTTCTAACTGAGATGATTAAGACTAACCTATTAATAGTAAAAAAATAAATCATATTAGATAAGTTGGAAGGAGATGGTCAGAGTAGGTATGTTCTGAACTAAACAATGTATCGCACGTGGGATGAAAGTTCAAAGGTCCTCTTCAAACAATGCCAAACAAAATTTATGGTCTTGAATGTCGAGGGATTAAAATATTAAAACTGCTGAGGTGTTCGCTGCACGGTTATTTATGAGGCGGCCAATCGGGCCTGTGCGATTGCCCGTTGCCCGTTGTCACGGTCTACTTTTTGTTGAGTTATTATTTTCCAATCAATTTTATTTCGACCGGTAGAACGCTTGTCGCTGTGTCCGGTAATACATTGAGATTGTGATTTGTGGATTTGTTTTGAGGTTTTTTATGGTAAACATACGTAGCAAGGCTTTTCAATGCATAGCAAAGTTTTAATTATGTAAGCTTATGTCTATATTTATGTACAAAGTGTGTTTTTGGCAATAAATGTAGTTCACTTTCACTTTCACTTTCACTTTCACTTTCACTTTCACTTTCACTTTATTTTTTTATGGTGAACAATACGCAACAAGATTTCTACATGTCACGGTTATTTTCCTCTTGTATCATATACATATGAAATTATTGTGACGTATTTAATACTGGAGCATATTGAGACAGTCGATTTTTACGGTTCCACACCCAAAGGGTAAGGGACCCTATTACTAAGACTCCGCTGTCCTTCCGTCCGTCTGTCAAAGTACCTACCTACATACAAAAAAGAAGCAACAGACATATTTTACTTAGATTAACAGATTGGCACTGTACAAGAAATCGGGGTTAAGTCGACGACTACGCATCATTAACAGGTTTTTGATTTTGGTCTTAATGTATGTATCGGTTTAATGGTCGCTTTCCACCGTGCGGCTAATCACTTCACAAAGCCGCATCGCCACCCCACTTACACAGGTGACTGAAATCGCAAGCGCCGACGTCATTATCTTCGAAAATGTTAAGCGAAACAGATGTTTTACGTGCCGGCATTTAAATATTATTAATTCGTGAATATATTCTTTTTTTGCACTAACCCGTGGTAAAGACAATTTTAAAAACCTATTTAGAGGCTAAAAATTCCACCCATGCTTGGTCACGGGTTCACATGTGTAGAATTTTTAGCCTCTAAATAGGTTTTTGAAATTCGTGAATAATTACGAATTGCTTCAAGAACGAAGAAAGATGAAGAAAAATAGAAAGCGACTCACCATTTTCAAATGCGTGGCCAAAAGTCGGATCCTAGTCTATTTTAGGGCTCGCGACTTTAGTCACCTGCGGCTTAGTTGAACTGCCATTTAGACGGTCGACTCTTAAATCGTGCGGTCATAGTCACCCGTATAAATCCCGCTTTAGTTTACATTTTTAATTCTTATGTAGCCTATATACAACCCACTGCAGGGCACAGGCCCTCACTCAGAGAAAGATTATGGGCTTAATTACCACGGATTGGCAATTTTAAGTATGTCAACACCTCAGACGCTCAGGTTTCCTCACGATGTTTTCTTTCACAGTTAGCGAGCGGTATTGCTACTAAAACTTCACAAATGGTACATAACTTAGAAAACAAAGTCAAAGGTACATGCCCGCACTGGGAATCGAACCTGGGTCTCTCGCTTCCGAGTCCAATGTTCCACCCACTAGGTTATTAATAATACACTAGCAGTAATGCGACTGCAAAGTCACAAATGTGCGTTACTTAGAAAACAAAGGCGTCGGTATTAAATACGCTTTAAAATTGTTAGCAAGTTCAAACGTAACGGACTGACAAGGATTTGTCCAAAAAATGATTGTTTAGCAAAAAAATGAGTTTGCGAATTGTCCGCTCGGCAAACACTCGGCCGCCGGACTCAATAAAGCAAAGACATTTTTGGCAGGTGTTAAATTTGTATCAGGGACCACCACATAAGAACGTCGCTGTTTCAATGTGCTTACGTGAAACATTGTAAAAAAAACCACCACATAAGAACGTCGCTGTTTCAATGTGCTTACGTGAAACATTGTAAAAAAATTACGGACTTCATAGTAGGTTTAGAAAAGGCTTGCGGTGTGAGGACTTATAGGCGAGAGCTGAATGCAAGAGGTGGCGCCAGATTTTCTTTCAATCATGACAAATTTTAAAAAAAGTAACCAATTAATAGTAAAACAACATGTTTTAACAATAAATTATTTCATATGCTCTATTAAAACAAAAATTACAAGATATCTCGGAAAATGTATCTCTTTTGCTCAATTACTAGTTATTAAAAATTTTAAATAGATTAAACCTAAAAAGAGTGCTCTGAAATGTGACGTCATACGCCATTATTTACATACAAAATTCCGTGTTAAAAGTTGATATTTTGTCAAATACCCAATTCAACAAATTGTCAAATCAAATAAAAGAAAAAAATTGTACGCCTCACGTCATGTGACAAGCCGTTCATATAAAAAATCATCAAAAAACATAAAAACAAGATAGTCGTATTTATTTTAAAATTACAACTCCTTCTCATAAGAGATTGATTGATTGAAAATTCCTTATTGCACAATAAAACATTTCTACATACGTGAGCTTAAATCAAGTAAGAATTTTCTTCCAGCTACCCTTTGGTGATGGGGATAGTGGATGGGGTAGTGCCAGAAGATATTTATTTATTGGCATGATCCTGCTTTACTCGAGTGAGTAACATAATTAATATATTATTATTATTATTAATACGTTTATTGCACATAAGTAAAAAATACAATGGCAATGTGGCGGACTTAATGCTATAAGCATTTTCTACCAGTCAACCACAGGAGGTGCAAGAAATTAACTATTATTAATATAAGTTTAAAAACATAAAAGAAAACTATTCGTGACATGATCAGACGTACCCATAAAAAGTGTATGTGGAATATTCCACGGGTCGAATTTAATCAGTTATAATTAACGTAGCCTTGGCACTAGGTTTGCACGTCTGTTCGTTTGTACTTTACATTAGAATGTTTGTAGAGACACAGACGCTGCCAGGAGATGGGTGGAAGCACTCACGTCGGATGGTAGGGCTCGCACCGGCTGGAACTTACGTTTGGACCTTGGATTGGCAGCCGGGTGCAATCAGAAGTCTTATTCAGAAGTCAGAATTAAAAACCGGCCAAGTACCTACGAGTTGGCCTCGCGCACGAAGGGTTCCGTACCATTATGTATACTTACAACATTAAACAAAAAGATCGTGAAAAAATGGCAAAAAATCACGTTTGCTGTATGGGAGCCACCTTTCTTAAATGTTTATTTTATTTTAATTATTTATTTTTGAAGCAAATATAGAGCCAAATATTCTATTAATATTTCAAGCGTCTACCTGTTGCCGTTATTAATATCGAGCAATAAACGGCAAAAAAATGCGTTGGTTGTATGGGAGCCCTCCTTAAATATTTATTTTATTTGTTGTTATAGCGGCAACAAGAATACAACCCGCTGCCTTTGGTTGAGGTCGTAGTGGAGCATCTTTTCTCAAATCATTATTGTAAGCAACCTATATACGTCCCACTGTAGGGCACAGGTCTTCTCTCAGGGAAAGAGTATGGGCTTAGTCACCACGCGCGCCCATCGCGGATTGGCGATTTCAAGCGCTGAGGTATGCAAATAGCTCAGACACTCTAGCCTCTGCTCTACCCACGAGGCTACCACCGCCTTCTCTCTCTATATTCAGTATAATTCATATTTCCCACAAGTTTCTCATGCATAACTTTTACGTAGGAGTGGTAGTTTCCGAAAAAATCTATCGGACTATTCAGACCAAAAAAACAAAGTAAGTGAATCCGGAATTAAGTTAATAATATAATACATTAGACGGCTCAAGTGCCTACCTAACAACATCCCATGAGTGCAATCAACAACATGCAATGCTAAAAGACTGACATCTTTTCTCAAATCATATTAAGTATAATGCATTTGTGAGTTCGGGGACCTTCCTGCCGAAATCCCATGAGTGCAATCAACAACATGCAATGCAAAAAGACTGACATATTTTGTCAAATAATATTGAGTATATTGAATAATATTGGGGTCACACATTTACATTACTATATTCAATGAGGATATATGGAACTATGCCTCGCATTGATGCCAAGTTTAGTTGTCAATGAACTTGTCAATGATTCATTTCTGTCAAAACCGTAAAATAGTACATTGTTAGTCTAGGGATGAAAGTAACTTATTTAGTCTCGAGACGATGCAGAAAAGTGATAGGGATACATTAGTTAGTTCGGGTGCCTACCTAACAATATTTCATGGGCACTATCAACAATATGCAATACTAAGTGAAAGTGAAAGTAAAATACATTTATTTCCATTGTAACATAAAAATAAAACAAATTTACGGAGAGACGTACCCAATACAATCATGCCGAACACAAGTGCTACAACTGAAAAAGGCTGCAGCTCAGCAAAATGTTAGACAAAGGCAACTGCAGGTTTCCGTGGCGGAAGCTGCCCCACAGTCACGTCGTTCAGTCGCGAGGACACGACCAAATATAAGAAGAATACTAATAAGACATAAGTATGTTTATACAAAAGCAGGAAACCACCAATGCCGCCGCCAGCCCCCTGGCCCTTCTTACTCATGGTCCACCTCCTAAGATCACCTGGGTGAACCATGGGATTTTTTTACAACAGTGACAGTCCACCTCAGACTTTGAAGAGTTTCGATATCAAAATATTTCCCAAGGAAGGCCAAGGCGAACATTAGTGGTCCGTTCTAAAACAAATTCCATGGTTCACCCAGGTGATCTCAGGAGGTGGACCATGGGTAAGAACGCTCAGACATACGGTGCAACAAAATCTCCGTATACATCCAAAAAAGGAGGAGTTCTACTAGTCAATACAAGCGACTTTTACTTCGGGGAAAATATATCAGCTGTTCCATACTAATCGCCACTTGCGGTATTTCTATACGATATTATTAAAATCAAATCAAATAAAAAAAAATTTCAAAATTTAAAGAATTTATTTACATTCTGTTTGCTGAATGTCAATGTACTATTTAAGCCGGTACCTTCGGGCCTTATTTGTAGTGGAGAAAAAGGCATCGGGAATAACAAAAACTCCACTCTGACCATCGTTTCTCAAATCATCTTAAACTTAATACATCAGTTGCCACCTATAAATAAGATTCCATGATTGGCATCAATAGTTTTAAATGCCAAAACATTAGTTATTTCATATTCTTTTTGTTTCACTAACCCGTGCTGAGGACAATACGTAATACAGAGAAAGTTTGTAAAGAGGTTAAAAATTTTACCGATGCCTGCACTTGCCGATTAGCTCAGTTGGGGGAGCGCTGGCACGGTTAGCCAGAGGTCGCGGGTCCGAGTCCGTGCATGGGTGGAATTTTTAGACGGTTGAAATTTTCACAGATGACTTATCTCTGTTGCGGAGACAACGGTTCATGAGATACAGACTGGTGACAGATAGACGGACGGACGGATGGACGGACGGATGGACAGCAGAGTCATGATAAAAGGGTCCCTTACCCTTTGGGTAGGGAACCCTAAAAAGATCAAAGGTTTACGTGGCTAGGCGAAAGGATGTAGAGCTGTACTCAAACAATAAGAAAAAGATAAACCTTTGTTATATTTGAGAATAGCTGTCGTCGTCATCGTGAGGAAACCTGAGGGTCTGAGGTGTTCACAAACCTCAGCGCTAGAAATTGCCAATCCGCGGTGGGCACGCGTTTAAGTTAAGCCTATACTCTCTCTCTGTCTCTAAGAGAAGGCCTGTGACGTGTAGTGGCACAAATATGGGCTACATAAAAAAATACTGTCTGGAATTTATGAGGACGAAAGTTTACGTCCTGCTCAGGTACATCCCGATGCTCAGAGGGCCGGATGCACACGGGCAAACGTTTTATACAGGGTTAAACATTTACCTATGCTTGCCACTACTCAAACAAAATGCACAGAAATGCTCCTTCAGCTAACCAGGGCAACATTCTGAAAAGTTTACTCACGAAATGTAACAAAGTAAGTATTTATTTCTTAACGTTTTTATTATAAATATAATGTTTTTAGTATAATGACAGTAACTTAAATTTTTTGGATTTTCTGTGGTTAAAAAATAAATCATTAAGCAGTGATTTATAACAAAACAAATTTTCTTTCGTCACACATTTTTTTAACACTCACATGGTGTTTTAGGATGGATAGTATTATAGATTCTTATTACTTATTGTAACTATTATCCAAGAGGTTTAAGTTTCTATTAAACAATACTGGAATTTCAATGGCACTAGCATAAAGATTTCATCTGAATTGATTGCGTGTAACTAACCCCCTCCTTATTTCAATAAGTACAAGGTAACTTAGAATAAAATAATGATCCTTTTGTGTGGAACAAGAAATGGTTTTTCGAATTAAGAAAGTTCTTTATAACCTTCTCTATTCTTAAAAATGTTGTTGCTTTTCAATAAACTATCAGAGGATCAAAAGCAGCATCGATATTTAGTAGACCTCATCCCTCCGACACCCTACTGCCTATTTGTCACATAAATAGGGGTCTTTATTTACTCAGACCCAAATATTCAGTGGAAGGAAAGTTTCATTGATTTCAAGCAAAAGGGTGGCGTCCCGGGGCCCTACTTGAAATGATTTTGAAATCTTACTTAATAAAAATACTTAGTGCAGAAACTAAAATCCATAGCAAATGTGCCGTGGTTCACAAGAATGGAAGAAGTCCATAATTCCTTAAAAATTCCCACTGTACATGAGGAGGTACAAAACACGACCAAAACTTACAAAGAACGCATAATGAATCACCAAAATAAGCTTGCAATCCCCCTTAATGACCAACTCCAAACAAGACGTCTGAAACGACGACACATATGGGACAACCTGTGATGTATAATAAATAAAGGCTACCCAACTCTGGAAGGGCAAGCCTAACACGCCAAAACATCCATTCATAAGGACTGCTTATGGTCTGACGACCGATTGCATGTCAGCATAGCAAAAAAAAAAGTGTAGAAACCTAGACTTAGGTAGAGACCTAGAAATTCGAGAGTACAAAGAAACACGTCTGTTTGCTGAAAGCCGTTTACTGGAGAAGAGGATTTGGCGGTAGATACATCGAATCACGCAGTTAGTATGATTCCTAGATAACCCTATACTACACTTAGCTGTATCCGGATTAAATTTAATCAATTTGTTAATCCGTGTTCTGTTGTGAAGAACAAAAACAAACGGATCTCTACCATATTTTTTTTTTACTAAAAGACCTAGGTACCTCACGTTAAATTTAGGTCCCGCCTGCTTAGTTTTAATGCTCAGCAGTCGGTTATTTTTTATTTCAGTTTTTTTTTATCTTTTTAATGATTCTTTTTTTTTTAGATTTTTGGTGATTTCATGTAACCTGTGACACTCGCGCAAATACGACGTTTCGATTGAGATCTCATTTTTCAAAATCTTGGTCGTATTTTGACAAATGAGATCTTGTTTAAGCATACCTACTGTTGTTTAAACTACCAAACTGAAAATCGTTTCACGTCAGAAACATCTTCAAAGACAAACAAACAAAACTTCAAAGTGGAATGAGAGTAGACCGCCGATGGTTCCATATCCGCGCTGAATAAATAATGCTTGCCTAATAATATTTGGCCCTATGTATGGATTCTGTGAATTGTCATTGAAATTTCGTGTTTTTTTTTTTGTTATATTCTTTCAGATTGTTTTTGAGATTATCAAGTAGCACCTTAAACAATGGGGTGGTAGCCTAGTGGGTTGATCATTGGACTCGGAAGCGGAAGACCCAGGTTCGATTCCCAGTGCGGGCATGGTTGTTTGTTTGTTTTCTAAGTTATGTACATTTGTGAAGTTATAGTAGCAATACCACTCGCTAACGGTGAAGGGAAACATCGTGAGAAAACCTGAGTGTCTGAGCTATTTACATACCCCAGCGCTTGAAATCGCCAATCCGCGGTGGGCATGCGTGGTGATTAAGCCCACACTCTCTCTCTGAGAGAAGGCCTGTGCCCTACAGTGGGTCGTATATAGGCTGCTTATGGGTCATAAGCACAATGGAGGACTTGCACAAAAAGATGTTTTATTCTCCGAACATGGTCAGACTCTTCCGGCAAAAAAGAAAAATCAATCAGAAATCAGGTTAATAATAAAATTTTAATCTCATAGGTTACGCCGTGTTAAAGGATAATTAACTTGGTATTTTTTTTTCTCGACGACTAATACTTTTTTTATAATATATAACCTGTCGAAAAGTCATTCCAGTCACGAGGTACAAAAACGCGCCGTACATTTCGGGCTCAAACTATGACGTCACGACTTGCACGTAATACCATATCTATTCTATACTAATAATAAATCTGTAAGGGTCGGTCATGGAGTAAGTTAGTTTGTTTTCAGAGATATTGTGTTTATAGGCTCAATATATGATACTGAAACTAATTTCACGATTTTTAGAATTTTTTTCTGTATATGTGTATGTATGTATGTTCCTCCATAACTCTTAAACCAATTATCCGAATTTGATGAAATTTGGTATAAAAACATATAGACATCTGGGACACAGGATAGGTTATTTAAATTCTAGCTCCAGTTATGATAAGACGTGGCCCCCATACAAATGCTGCTTCGTAAAAATCGAAATGTACGCGAACGGAGTCGCGGGCACAGCTAGTAATGTATATAGCGTTTATCAATGTTTGATTTACTCGTAAAATAATGTTTTTGTGCATCTACGCCCTTATTAGAAAACGTTTAGAATTCAATGAAAAAACTAAATATAAAAAGTTTTTTATTACTTGAGTAACTTGAATTTTTGCATTTTTTGAGATCTCTTAAATAAAAAAAACTCTTTATAATTTTGTTTTCAGATTTTTTTCGTCTGCTTTATCATAAAAACAATGTCATTCCAATCTTAGTTCGACTCAAGTTCTCCATTGTAGTTTTAATTACTGTCGAACTGGTTTTTGTGGTGTCATTAAATTTAACTTCTGTATGTATATCTAATTAAAAAATTCAAAATTCGAAAATGTTTTATTCTAAGTAGCACAGAAACTGCGACTTAATGAACGTTATAAATAGGTGTCCATTTTAAAATCTAGATCATTGTTAACTAAAAATACAGAACTAAAATATTCATAACTAGCTCTTACCCGCGGCTTCGCTCGCGCACGTTTACTTTAGAACTTCTTTAACCTTTCTTTATAAGTACTTTATTAAAAAATCTCTAGGTAGTCAGGTGGGCCGCTAGAATTACATAAAAAATAATTAAGAATAATGAAATAAAATAATAATTACATATTCATTATATTTCATGATATAATATATTTTTTGTCATTTTATTATTAATATTATTTATTAGCTACTCTAAAAGTATTTTCACATTTCATTTAAAAACTACTTGTTCTAACCCCCCAGGTTAGTCAGTCTGAAACACCTTTGTATGCAACTTTCAAAATTGTGTGTTCAGTAAAAATTAAATTAGTCCATCATAGTTCTAATTAAATTCTAATTACCTAAGAATTTTGATTTAAATTATTTAATATTTTAGTATAATTTAGAATGAAATTAATCACATTAAAAACCACAATAAAACTGGCCATAAGAGAAACAGTCCTGCCTTAAATCCACACTTAAATCTACAAATCTAATCTTTAGTTTGACACTGTGACTTGTTTATCCCCTATTTCACCCTCTTGGAGGTTGAATTTTGAAAAATCCTTCCTTAGTCACGTCCTACGTCATAAGAGGAATACGTGTGCGAAATTGTAAGTTTCTAGCCTGTGCGTTTATTTAAAACTTTCATCCCCTATTTCACCCCCTTAGGGGTTGAATTTTATAAAACGCTGAAATATGTAACTCACTATTTTTGCCGTACGTTAGTCACCAGGCGTGTCCACCGCGTATTGGCGATTTCAAGGGAAATATATGAACACCTCGGACACTCGGGTTTCCTCACAATGCTTTCCATCTTAGTTAACGAGTGGCATAACCCAATATCAATAAGAAAGTAAGAACGCTTATGGTAATTTAAGCAAGGATATTGGGTGTATCTCCATGTTTGTGATTTACTTGCCTGGTTACCATAGCACAGGTTATCCTAGTTTGGGAGCAGGACAAGCAATTATTTTGTGTGGAAGTTATTATCATTATAATGCTGTTGAGGAGTTTTTGTGCATCACTAAATGAGAATATTAACTTTCTTACACACACGTACAATTTCTCACATACACACACACAAACACACACAAACACCCACACACACACACGCGCACACACACACATACACACACACACACACACACACACAATGAGCTGAGTGGCTAATATCATCATACCTTTTTGTTTTTCTGTTTATTTTAATTTAGTTTTCTTTGCATGTGATAGATTAAGTTATGTTTTTGTTGACTGACAGTCGTCCGCTCAATGCTTCTCGACCATATATGTACGCACTTTTAAAGGCTTAATTTAATTTCACCTTCTCCTAAGATACAGGCTTTTTCGCCTAGTTTAGGAGATAGGATGCAATGACAAGACTATTGTACAATAGATTAGCACCGAACGATTGTTGTCATTTTTAATGTAGTTTTTGGTTTAAAATAAACAATTATTATTATTATTATTATTATTATTATTATTATTATTATTATTATTATTATTATTATTATTATTATTATTATTATTATTATTATTATTATTATTATTATTATTATTATTATTATTATTATTATTATTATTATTATTATTATTATTATTATTATTATTATTATTATTATTATTATTATTACTATTATTATTATTATTATTATTATTATTATTATTATTATTATTATTATTATTATTATTATTATTATTATTATTATTATTATTATTATTATTATTATTATTATTATTATTATTATTATTGGGCACTACATTCTTACATCCGCCGTGCTATCACACTCGCACAATCTAACATCTAACACTAAATAAATAGATGTTTTTCTTCTTCTTCTTCTTCTAACATTTTAAGACATTGTAATAAAAATGAGTATACTTTTTGATAAATATGCTTTGAGGGTTGGTTAGATAATAACATTACGGGAACTTTAAATACATTTTCGTAACACTGCAGCGTTCAAGTGGTCTCTTCACCCATCTAGTGTGAGTGAAGGTGCCACTGGACGCTGTATAAATCATCTCGTTACGTAGATGCAAAAGCCAAAGTTTTAGACTTGGTCGACAGCACATCAACCTTTACATACGTGGACTCGAATTGGTTGCATTAAAGACGACTTTGCAACATGAGTGGGTCAGTTTTTAATTAAGAAAAGTTCTTACCTGAAAGGGTACAAAAAGGTCAAATAAGTGATGTTAGGAAAAAGTAATTCATTACATGATTATCTTAAAACTTATTGTGACACAAAGGGTTGTGGTCAAAGTCAAAGTAAAAAAAAATATTCAGTATAAAAACAAAATACATGTCAAAGCTTTTAGTTACACAATTAATAGATTATGCGGAGATGAAGCTAACAAAAAAACTCCACATTTTAAAGTGGTTTTTTGAAAACATATTACAATACAAATAAAGGAACCCTTGTTTCAATATTTTGTGAATCTCCAGTCTTAACCGTATTTTAGCAGTTTTTGTTTTGCCCGGCAAACGAGGCATCTCTTCGAAATTTAGACACAAACAATATATCTCCTCGGTGGCTCTCACCTAATTACTCAGGGTCGTAATGTTGCTTTTACGCTGCCTAGCGCCCCGTCAAACCACTTTCTGTAACGGAGAGCGAATTCAAATATTTTACACCTTCAGAGGTGGAGGCTGCGATCGTAACCTTTTCGTAGGCATTTTAATGACCCCCGCTCGCGTCCGCGGCCGTTACTTCAACTTCAATTAGATGATATCGGGACGTTTTTATAGTTCTTTATGCATTCAGAGCTTCAGATTAAACTGTTCTCCTCGAAGATAATGACATTTAACGGCGGGCCGATCATTACACCAGTTTCACGGGCACGTAATGAAAATTTTCTCCGTTTTACGACGGTATTCGGATGGCTACTTAGCTGCCTGGAAGTCACCTTAACGACCAGCCGCATATCTACTTCGCTCACTAGAAAAGAGAGTTATTACAACCGTCTCCTCTCTCGAAGCGATGAAACATTTGGGACTGTCGGTGTCTTTACGCAGTCGACTTTTAGTAAGGGCGCTAGCAAGCAGAGATGTCGTCTAAGGGCTAGTCGAATAAAAACTCGATTCGAATATGTTTTCATTAGACAGTTAGTTAACATTTAAAAACGTGGAATGAAAAGCTAATCTGTAAAACGAATGACTAATGAGTCAGGGTCGTGGCAAGTGGCGAAACCTGGTCTCTGCCTAACTCTCCGAGATACAGGCGTGAGTTTGTGTAATGTACTGTGTTTTTATTTTTTTTTAAAGTCCCTTAAGACTTCACACACGGCAGCTATAATCTAAAGATGTCTATTATAGCACAATACATCAGAATCTCATAACATCTTTCCATTTGTAACTTATGTAACTTTATAATTGTTGTACCTATAGATAGATAGACAACCAGGTGAAATATAGTATGTAAAGGCTTATTTAAGTATAAGTATGTAAATCAATATTCACATTTGCACTTACTACCCGTCTCACTTTTCCTTCAGCAACTCTCCATCGTCGGTTGCCTGGAAGAAATTGCTATAAGCAATGAGGCCGCCAATTGTATTGTATTTTTGTAAATATATCATGTTTGTGGTTTTCCTGGAACAATAAATAATATTCTTATCTTATCCATGTTATATTTTTACATCTTCGTATCTTAAAATACAGATTTAATAGCTTATACAAAAAAATATTGTAGTTTTGATATAAGTTTTAATTATATTAAAACTAGAATCTTTTTTTGTATTATAACAATGTTATACTTATATTGGCTTTGGTTTTGATAAAATAATTGTGTTTATTTTTAAAATATTTAAATTTCTAGGTTAAAACGATGAATTGATAAAATAAAAACTTAGGAATAACCAAACGTTTTAAAGTGAACTCCGGGCGCTGATTTTATTCGGGAAGATGATTGGTATAGCGACACTTAAACTTAGACAAGTCGCTATCGCGATCATAATTGAAAGAGATCGCGATAGACAATTAGGCCCCGGGATGTAATAAATATTATTATACATTATAGCTACCGTGTGGGAAGTCCTTTATTTGTAATAATGACACCTTTTTGGAACACAGTATAAGAAAAAACTAGTAATGAAAACACAATCTGCAATCACAGGATAAGAAATAATTTTCTACTTGTATAGATAGATAGAGAACACTTTATTGCACAACCAGGTGAAAGATATGCATTCTACTCAGTTAAAATACGGCTGACTTTGCTACGTAGTAACATGTGAATTGGAGAGCCCAACGTCCCCTGTTAAAAGAACGTTCTTCATAAAATTTCGCTATTCCACTAAATTATACAGAAACCGATTTTCTTTTACCGTAAGATTACGCCTATATCCCGCAGGGGTAGTTGGACGTCAGCGTTAGCCACTATCATGATCTTGACAATCCTCTACACAAACAAAGGGTGAACAAGTCCATTGAATTTGGTAAAATAACTTGATCTAAAAAAAAAAACACGGCGTATACGAACCGTGTAGGGTTTCAGGAACCGTATCAGGAAGTGATAGGCAACCTAAAACTATTCTGTATTAATTTCGTTGATGCAAGCCGCCCCAACTTCTCCTTGAAACTTTTGAGACCAGACAACCCCTTAAATGCACAAAATTTTACAACCAGAATATTTAACTCATAAAAACAAGGAGACTGCTGGGACACTCCGGAGAGCGTTTAGTGTTTTATATGCCAAAGGGATTTATGTTATTACCGTCCATATTTCTGCAAGCCGAAGCCGCTGAGAGGTCACGAAATCTTGCTGAAAGTCTTGCCGCCCTCTCTAGCCCGCTACTTCATCCCGCTCGCACTCATCTCGGTCGCTTTAAAGCGATGAATATTATGTGCGGTGTTATTCCGGTCACGTCCGCGAGCGTAGCTGCGTCGGGCTCATGAACTCTGATCCCTAACTGGGAAGATATGACGTAACAATGGAAAAAACTCGCCACCCGGTAGGCGGAGGTGGAAGAGTTGCGATGACAACCGCCGAGGAAAGTTTGTAATCAGTTGTCACGAATTTATGTTTCGCGCGCGTGGGGTGCGTGTAAGGCGCGGACCCTTTAGGTCGGCTGCGTTGGCCTAGTTTACTGCGTATGGTAAAAGCCTGCAATGGCCTCGTTGCCTGTTTCTAGCCCCTCTGTGATAGTTGATAATTGTTTTATTTTTAGGGTTCCGTGTCCAAAGGGTAAGGGACCCTATTACTAGGAATCCGCTGTCCGTCCTTCCGTCAATCACCAGGCTGAATCACATGAACCGTAATAGTTAGACAGTTGACATTTTCACAGATGATGTATTTCTGTTGCCGCTATAACAAAAATACTAAAAACATAATAAAATAAATATTCTAGGGTGGCTCCAATACAACAAACGTAACTTTTTTGCCGTATTTTGCTTTATATTAATAACGGCCACAGGCAGACGCATGAAATATTCAAATGTTGTACAGGTAATGGTACGGAACCCTTCGTGCGCGAGTCCAACTCGCACTTGGCCGGTTTTTAATTTAATTTCGGTATAATATAAGTTTTTCATTACCTAAATTTTCGGTCAGTTTTGATCCACTTCACTGTGAAAAGGTCTTGCCAAAATTTAATAATTAAACTCAAACTATAAAAGATTATTTATTTTCTTTCGCAGTGATAACCGGCGAGATCCAAACGGCACCTGCTTTAATGGGAAACTAAGTTAAAACGTATTAGGGAAAGAATAAAATGTGGAGGTTCTTTGTTTACTTATGTTCCACATAAAATAAAAATAAAAAATCACGACGTTGTCTCACAGAGAGAGTAACCACTTAACCACAGCCCTCTCAAGCGCTGAGGTATGTCAACACCCCAGACAGTCAGGTTTCTTCACGGGTCTTCTCCACATAATCTATTAATTCTGAAACTAACAGCTTTGATCTTAAATAAACAATTTGTTTTTATTGTGCAGAACAGGAAACAAATCAAAAACATTATAAATATATCCCTTTGAGTAACAATTTGCGCGAATTTACTCAAGTGGCCCCCATCAATTTTCACGTTTCCGAAGTGTCAGTATATGTATGTATTTGACAGTTCGGAGTAGGTTAAATTAGACGAGTCGATACCGTGGAGAAGTTACTTAGTAGCGCCCCAGGTGAGTCACAACTTGAGTAAATTCGCGCAAATTGTTTATTACGTAACTCTCCACTGAATGGGGCATTCAGTGGAGAGTTACGTAATAGGACGCACGATAGCACGCACGTCGCTCAATATTGTTTACAAGATGGGACCAAGATATTGCTTTGTTTACCGACCAAGCCGCGGGTTACTTGCCGACTAAGCTGTGTGGATGGTAAAGGTGCTGGGCAAGCCTAATCCATCTAAAAAAACGTCACCCATCTAGTGTGAGTGAAAGTGCCACTGGGACGCTGTATAAATCATCTAGATGCAAAGGCCAAAGTTATGTTTGCCGTACAGGAACAAGCGGCCGTGCGCCCGCGCGGCCTCCGCTTGGACGTTGCACCTAAAGCTTCGGTCACACACAGCGACTAATCGCTGCGAGTGCCTACTTACCGCGAGTATTCAGTGTGTCAGGCTATTCGCTGCGAATAGATTCACTCGCCGCGAGGTGGATTCTGCGAATGCGCGCTGACAATTGAAATTCTCATGTAGAACTCGCTGTGTGTGACAGGCAGGCGGCGAAATGTCATTGTGACTAGTATTTGCGGCGAGTGCACTCGCAGCGACTAGTCGCTGTGTGTGACTGAAGCCCTCGCCGTTTTAGCTAGTGTAGGCTATTATGCATCGCGCGGACTCAAAGATTACTTACTTTATTGTATGTGCCAAGGCCGCTGGCTAAACTGGTCCACAACCCGACTGAAGAGGGGATTGCGAGCAACTGAAAAGTTGCCTCCCTTTGGTAAGTAGACACGAATTCACATACCAACCTGATGGGAATACCAGTTAATTAAGTATCATAAACAATGCTCAATGTACAAGGGCCTAATGAGCATCACGACAAAAAGAAAGAAATTTCCGTTCAAAATTGTTTTCCATCATGAAACGCGGTTCAAAAAGTGTGTAAAGCACACTTTGTGCCAAAAGGGCTACTATAACATTAAAGATTATTTAAATGACAAAGGGCCGGTTTCTGAATTGAGAATTCACTAAGTAAATAGTTGAATGTAGTGCTGTCTCTTCGAATTTCTCAGAAAAAAGCGTGACAGAACGTTACTTAAGTATTTATTTAGTGAGATTCTCAATTCAGAAACCGGCCGAGAGCTGTCTGAAATTAAAGCCACTTCAATGCATTAATACTAGGTCTTAGAATAATTTGAGAAGAATTAATTTGGAGTTTTATTGTCCATTTTTTTTTTCCAAAATGATCTAGATTTTGAAATGGAGACCTAGTTTTACTTGTAACGTTCAATAAGTCATAGTTTCTGTACATACATAAACTCACGTAGACAGAGACCAGAGACTGCCACTTGCCACGATCCTGACAAATCACTTTCGCTTCCTGAACATTCATTAGTCGTTGCATGCACGCCACGCACGCCGGTTTCGGGTACTTTCCGATAACGTCGGATAGTTTCTGTGTAATAAAAAAATAATAATTCTGAACTTTGAATTTTTTTAACATCTCAATGCTGGCTGCTGGTTTCTACGACTAGCTGCTGGTTTCTACGGGGGCGAGTCTCTTAAATGCATAGTTGTTCGGTAGAGTCATATTAGTACGATAACAGTTTTGTCATAGACATTTTTGGTAGTCTACTAAACAATAAAATTCTAATGGCATAACGCGTGCAAATTAAATCGGCACCACCTGATTCGATATTATTCGCGAGTGATGCAAATAGGCATAATAAGGTTTAAAATAGGCATAATTTAATTTATTAAATAAGTGTTTTACTTCAAAACAGTATCAGAACGGAAAGCAATTTAAGTAGGCATGAGATTTGCACGCTGATTTCTGGGTGGTTTGAAAGCAGCGGTTATGTTATCAGTACCAACTAAAAATGGCATCAATTTAGACTATTACTTGTTTAGACGTAAATTAAAAAAAAAATTGATAAACCTTGTTTCGAGTTGAGAAATCTTGTTTAAAAAAATGCGTGATCTATTAGCGCGGTACTAACAGAACAATGACGGATGGCTACCAATAGTTCCAACAGGTTTGAGTTTGTGTCGAGATATTTTTTCAACGTGCGTTTTTTTAAAAAACAAACTAAGAAAGCAGCTATTTTTAGGCACGTTCATTTTACTACTTCTTTCAAAACCACTCAAAATTAATGGTGTAGTTCAAATGTCTCAATTGATATTTTACTTATTTACGCGTTGTGAACGAGCCTTAAAAAAATAACTGAGATGTCGTACTACCACGTTAAAAATCACGAATATTTACAAATATTTTACTATTACTATTACTGCCATTACTAATTTCTTAATCATTGCTATTATGCATCGTCTATGCATGTTTATTTAAATTTGTTTTCTTTTCAAATTATGTTTATAAGTTGAAAAGAAACCAACTATCCATCTCTCAGCTCCATTCGCCCTTTCCTCGATAGTAGTCTGGAAGAAATTACTTTTAGTAATGATACCGCCAATTGTACTGTAACCTATTATTTCCAGGCTCTAATTGTATTTTCTGGTGTACAATAAAGAATGTTCTATCTATCTGACTATTATTATGAAATTATCTGTTATTTGATTGTAATAATTAAATTAAATCAGGCGTTACTTTGCGGATTGTGGGATTTTGGCGGAATTTAGCAAAGTAATTTTCACGTTTTAATGCAATCTTTAGACATTTTTTGAGGGAATGTTCTTGTTATTATGATAAACAGGTTTATTTATGATTTATCTTTTTAAGTGGTAATACTTATATGTAATTATTCGTGGTTTTCGACCTTTGGTTCGAAACTGTAAATCCAAATTCAAAGTTGTAGGAAGTTTCGTAACGTCAAAAAATGTTTTCTTGTATGTTAAATGTTTAACAGTCTATCGTCCGACATGCGTAAACAAGTGAAAGAGCAATTGATTTGGCCAGCACCGACCATAAGACACTCGTACCACCCTTTTTTTCGATTTTTATTACGTTTCGTCCCGTGCTTATGATTAAGTGAAGTAACTTCGGGTAACAAAAAAAAAATTGTTTTTAACGCGCATTTTTTTTCCAAACCAGAACCATATGTTTCTTAACCATTGTTAAAATGTCCTCTTGAAACCTGTCGGACCAATACAAAGTCACCCTGTAGAAACGTAAATCTCGTCGATATGTCGTTTTTGCCTCGGTACGTGATCTCTGAAAGTATATTCAAGCATTAGACCTGCAGCGCAGTAAGCCAACTTAGCTGAAAATCTAGACTTAAAAGGGTATACTGTGAACTCGACAACAAACTTCTGAATGGCGTCTTTAGAATGCCGTTTCGAGTTTTCGTATTTCTTAATACTAAGCAAAGAGCGGGCGGACTAAAAGAAAATGCACCTTAAACGAATACGTGAACTCAATTTGCGAATAAAGTTTTGCCATTGAGCTGGCAAGGAGCCCACTCGTTGGCTGCTGCTATGTTTTCTGTTTGTGTCAATACATACATATCTCGTTGTTTTCGAATAAAAGCTACTTTCTTACTTCGGCTGTAGTGGAAGAAATAATGATAAAATAATTATTGTTCTAAAACAAAAACAATAATCACATGAACGATTGCGACATCAACCTCCTCAGTCCTGACCTTGAAAATAACAATTGAAAACCATTGTTATTTTCAAGGTCAGGACTGAGGAGGTTAAAACACGTTCAGTAAAGAAGTGTATAAAATGTCAGTTTGTCAAAATTAAATTCATACTCAAGATTCAACCCTGATCTTTAAAGATACGAAATTTTTTTTTCATTAATATGTCAATTTCATCTATTTGCATATTGGTAATGGTTTTATTATTGATACCGAAAAAAGTTTTTCGATTATTGCGCCAAATTCATTTTTTAATTTCATAATTTTATATGAATTTGCCAGGCAGTTGGTCGGTACATGAGACGCGAAATTAATAAATTAAAAAAAAACAAAACCGAACGTGCGACGGTTGACAGAGTTTCAAATGTGAAATCTCAATTAACCTTAACTATAATTATAACATAATAATTTAAACTTACACACAACAGTCACTTGTCCTGGTTCCAAATGTGAAAAACGTATTAACTTATGTCCGCCCTGAGTGTCTATTCTAAATACCCTTAAAAGATTTTTTAAACCGGATAAGCACTTTCGGAGATTAAACCCTACCTACAAACTTACGAAAAATTATATACTTACAAACTTTTCCTCTGCAATATTTAGTATTAGTATAGTAGCATAGACATGGGCCCCACTAGATGGTCTGACGACCTGGTTACGGTGGCGGGGAGTCGCTGGATGCGAGCGGCACAAGACCGGGATTCTTGGAAAACTATGAGGGAGGCCTATGTCCTGCAGTCAAATGGCTGATGATGATGATGATGACGATGATAGACATACAAGATGCAGAATAACATTTATTGAACGCCATTATATTATTACCTGGCCAGCTTCAACCAGGATCAATTTATTTGCGGAGAATAAGCGGCGACTAATTAATGTTGATGAAGCGAAAGTGATCTGTCGGGATCGTGGCAAGGGAATGCCCCCTGGTCTCTGCCCACCCCTCTGGGATACAGGCGTGAGTTTATGTTACTTTAAGAAGCGGGAAAGGATAGAATGGACCATCCTACTCGTTTACTACTTCCCCTGTTTACGTAATGTGCTTCTCTTCACTCTTTGGGTACGGAATACCCAAGTAAAGGACCCTATTGCTAAGACTCTGTCACCAGGCTGTATCTCATGAACCGTGTTAGTTAGACAGTTGAAATTTTCACAGAAGACGTATTTTTGTTGCCGCTATAACAACTAAAATAGAATAAAATACTAAAATAGAATAAAATTTAAAATGCCTTTAAGGGGGCGCACGTACAAAAAACGTGATTTTTTTGCCGTTTTTTGCTCGATATTAATAACGGCAAAAGGTAGACGCTTGAAATTCAAATGTTCTATGGATAATGGTACAGAACCCTTCGTGCGTGAGTCCGACTCGCACTTTGCCGGTTTTTATTTGAAAAGCCTTTCCTCTACATGTTGGCTTCCGTTCTCGGGAGTACACTTACATTTTTTTTTAAACGTAGTGAAGTTACTGTGATCGGAGTTCACACATCAGACGTGTTTCATGATGACGTATTATAATATAATCTGTGATGACATGCCAAGTTATTATTGGTCCGAGAGCTAATAAATAACCAAATAAGTGTCGCTCATTAATATTCATGGGCGTATTACTGCAGAGCGTGCCTGCGCCCGCCCTAGGGCTAGTTCCGGGCCGCTACTCACACTTTTCGCCACAAAGTACGTTTAAGATTTTAAGATCGAAACCTGACATGTACCAACTATTTGCTTTGTTTTTTAAGTTACGTACTTTGGTAACATGGTAGAACCATGTAGTGGACCACTCGCTAACCCTGAAAGAAAACATCGTGAGAAAACCCGAGTGTCTGATGTGTTCACATACCTAAGCGCTTGAAATTTCTAATCCACGGTGGGCACGCGCGGTAATAATGCCCATATTCTCTCTCTCTCTCTCTCAGAGAGAAGGCCTGTGCCCTGCAAAGGCTCGAAAGTAGGTTACATAAAAAAGTAGTTAGGTATAGCTTACGCTTATTTATGCTGCCGCTTCTACGTGTAGAAAAGACTCTGTGGTCAAAACCCAATCAATTTCAAATAGCATTTTAGGTGCGACTTGAAGTCCAAAGACAAGTTTTATAACAATGATTCAACATTACATCGTAAGCTCATAAGCGGCCTATATACGTTCCACTATAGAGCACATGACAGGCCTTCACAGAGAGAGAGAGTATGAGAGTACGCGTGCCCACCGCGGATTGGCGATCTCAAGCGCTGAGGTATGTAAATAGTAAATAGCCCCAGGTTTCCTCACGATGTTTTCCTTCACCGTTAGCGAGTGGTATTGCTACTACAACTTCACAAATGTACATGACTCAGACAACAAAGTCATAGGTGCATGCCCGCACTGGGAACCGAACCCGGGTCACCCGCTTCCGAGTCCAATGTTCTACCAACTAGGCTACCACCGCAACATTACATTAATATTAGGAAAAAAGATAAAAAGCAGACAGGCGGTGTGCGTACAAGCGGCAGCTGATTAATGTTGATGATGACATTATGCGTCGGGAGCAAACCGAAAGCGGTTTGTGGATCTGGGCCTAGATTCTGTTAATGCATTGTAGTAACATGACAACTGCATGAACATGGCGGTTTTCATTTCATGGCTGCTTTAAGTCTACGCGGGCACACCCATCAAACCTTCTAGGCGTCAATGGTACGAAAAAACACGTCACGTGACCCGACAGTGTACCTGTCATTATACTACAATGCACTAACAGAATCGAGGCCCAGGGTAAGTGGCAAACCTTGGTTACTGCACACGCGTGACTTGTTCAGAGTCCTATATGTAGTCCATTGCCTGTAAAAAGTAGTTCTAAAAATACCTAGCGGGAGGTACGTCAAAGAGCCCTTACCATACCGAAAAGGGGAGTTATAAATGTTCTCGCCAATACACGGCGTCGGAACCACGTTTACTGTTGTGACAACTTCGAAGTCACAAAAAAAAATCATTTAGGCACAGTGTCTGATAACGGTGTTACGACACCATGTATTTAAATGTACAGGCCGTGGGTTGGCCGTCAGTAACTTTTTATAATACGTTGTAGCACATATTTAGATTAGAGGACTGTATTTTTAAGGGCTGATAATTAATTAAAACCGATTTTTTCTATATTTTTGGCTATATTATATAATCAAACAAACCGCGTGCGGGAGCGGCAAGGCACGAACTCACATTTCAATAGTGACAACATCAGAATGTAAAACAAGGTTGCCACAATAAAAACATGGTAAAATAATCTATGTCGCGAACAACGTTACTAAGATCAGACCAATAAATTTAGGTTTATATGTGGTTTCTGGTTATGTGTGGTTATAGTTTCTGTTTTGGTGACGTTCGTGTCTTTTATTTGTGTACCTTTATGTTTACTTTGTGTTTCTGTGACAACTTTAATAAATATCCTCTTTGTTTCTTTCTTTTCTTTCTTTCTATATGTCTTCAGATTCTTATATATCTAGAGCTGTCAGTCCTAAGTTTTGTGCCGTCACCAAAGCAGTGGACAAAATTTGTGTATCTCACATCAAATAACGTTATTTAAAATGACTTAACATAATAAAAAATGCTATCCTCAGGCTTGGAGTATTTCATTGCGGAGTTTTCTGAACAAAAATAATTTAAGCACAAAACTCGGTTGGGGAAACAAAAAACGTCATGATCAGGAATGGAATGCAAAGGTTTTTGTTAATAAGATGACCTTTGACCTTTGTGAAAAACCCTGGTTTCTGCCTACCCCCCCGGGATATAGGCGTTGTTATTACTTATCGTCTCTGTTCTTAGCCGCGGACAGACAGACGGACATACAGACAAAGAGGCAGACAGACGGATAGACATGGCGAAACTATAAGGATTCCTTGTTGACTACGGAATCCTAAAAACGTTTGAAACACTCCATAAACGCAGTATAAATATTCTGTGGTAAAGGGAAATACTTTACGATAGACTATTTACACAGCAGCGTTTATAGAGTGTTTTAAGGAATCGTGTTTTTATAAATAGTATATTTACAAGTACATAACTGCTCCAAATCACTGTTCTTAAAAGCGAATCTAGAATCCTCTTCCGGTCGCGTCAGCCCCACATTAATATAATAAAGTAAATAAGTTAATTTATACATTCCTTTATAAAAAAAAAATAACATAACAATTTAATGTTCTTGAAACGAGCCACAGCCTTTTTGAGGCGCCAAACAAGCAGGTAGAGTCCCGACCCCCTAAGCCCGGGCGAATTGCCATTGGAACGAAGACAAATGAATATACATTATCCACTTTGAGATTTCGAGAAGCTTTTTGCACTCCACAATGATGTTATAGGGAGCAGAGGCCAGGGACATATTTAGGCCTTCGGGGAAGAGACTATGTCCATGAATCCAGCAGGCATATTATCTCTTTAGAGTTCTATAGCCGATGGGTGCGAACAACACTGTTAATATGCCTTCTATTTGCTTGTCGTATAAATGAAATTTTCTCCTATACTACAACAGGTAGCCGGTTGAAACTTTTACATATTTTGTGTTTTTACACCTAGCGGATTGACTAGAATTTACTAAAAAATAAAATAAATAAAAAATAAAGAGAGTGAACACTCACGTAAAATTGTACAAGTATCAAACTTGTAATGATAAAAGGATATAGTAAAAACCAGTCTAATAAAATCACCCTTCCCTCAAAGAAATAGAGTGAAAGAGAGAGAACACGATATTGCGAGAGATACGATTACGGTGTATATGAAAAAAGTGTTTGCCTTGTCGTCCTTAATTATCATGAAGCTAAAGAAAATCTCTCAGCGATTAATCTGCAGGTCCTTTAGAGGTCCTTTATAGGACCCGATCGGGCCACCATAACAATGGTTTTTAATTGTTCTAACAAGGTCATAATCTAATAGGTCAAGGCAAACATCTTCTGTCAAATAATACTAAAATAACTGGGATTGAACTGCAACAATATTTGAAAAACTCAACTTTGGCAACTTTCGACTAGTTAGCTCATTTTTCATAAAAAAGGAAGGCGTACTCTTTTTTTATGAACCTCCAATGCCCTTCCTGGGTACGGTCCTGGCAGAAGCAGATACTTAACATTAGATGGTAATATCGCGAAGGATTATGACAGTGCCTTTGTCTCGTCGCGTCTACGTACCTACACGCCTTTTGTTTTTGACATTGCGTGACTCGTTCCGCGGAATGGATGATCAACAAGTGTGCTTCGGCGTGGTGAAATAAAAAATAAGGGCAATGTGCTTTTGAGAGCCCATCGGGAAGATACTTTATGTCAATTTGGGCGGTTAATTCTGTAACTATACTGTAGATTTGCCGCAAATTGGTAATTTCGCCTGGACAGGAAACTTTAAGTAAAATGTGGGTTATACAGGGTGATTTAGAATTCGTTGGACATTCTAACCATGATTTAGAAACATTATGGTGCTAGATTTAAAAAAAAATGGAGCATCTATTTTGTTACCCGAAATTATTGACTTAAGGCTGGGTTCTCGGACATTTCCTCCGAATGAGTGGTGTTTTAAAATACAGTGTACTCTCTTATGGTTAGTATTTAAAATCTGAAAAAAAAAACTTTACAATGTCTAGGGCCGTCGGTCATTATTTTTATGATTTTTTAAACTTTATAACATCAAAATCGCGAACATGACTTAAGGTTATCCCAAGATAATGGTTTTATTTGAGATTTACTGAGTTTTGGATGTAAAAAAATACACTAAAATTGCTATCACTGAATGTGTTAGTGACGTTATTTTTTCACGTTACGAAACTTCCTACAACTTTGAATTTGGATTTACAGTTTCTAAGCAAAGGTCGAAAATCACGAATAATTGCAAATGTGTTTTAAACTTACTATTGAAGTATTAATAATACTGTTTATCGTAATAAAAAGAACATTCCCTCAAGGAATGTATAACGATTTCAAAATAACGCTGTAGATATATCGAAAACCCTTAATTTTCCCGAAAACAGGCGGTTCTACTCATCAATACTACTCTACTTATCAAGTTGAAAAAAATCATAAATGTTGTATAATAATAAATAAATTAATATGTGTATTTTAAATTACGTATTTACCGATAGAAAGATAACAAATAGAGGTTTTTTTTTAAATCAATACTTTTTTTTATAAGTATGATAAAACCTTTACAAAGCAAAATTTTTAATACTTTTTCCTATTACTATTATTATTAGTTTAGCTACTCCAACAGTATTTTCACATTTCATTTTATAAACTACCTACTTGTTCAAATGTGAAACACCTTTACAGGAGTATACATGAGAATATTTATAAAATGAAGATATTTGACTTTATAATTAGATAGAATTGTAGAAAAATTACTAGCGAGGTGCAAAATATAGCTAAGCTACACGATCATAACAATTGACCGTATACTTTTGTGTGCTTTGGTATCTTACAACTAGGTACTAGTAACTAATACTAAAAAGTTCCAGGAAACCTGACAAAATAGTATGCCTCTAAAAATTGCCAATTGTATACGGCAAAATGTATTTTGTTTTCTGGTGTGTACAATAAAGTGTTCTAATCTAATCTAATCTAATACAATCTACATATTGGTGAAAATATCTTAATGGTAAAACCCCGACGACATCAAAAGGAAACGTTAAACATGCATGAATATCAAAAATGACACAGCAGTAACTCTGGCATAAGGTGAGATTGAGACGATCTCAAGTTTTCGACTAGTACACTCGACAGCTTATTAATCTTCATATTTCTTATAAAGTAATTACTCTTTAAGTAAATGCATAGTCTGTTGTACCCTTCTTCTAGCTTTCGTATAAATTTGACACCTATAAGTAGGTAAGAACAGACTGAATGCCTACAGGCAGTTGACTACGGAACTCCAAAAAGATGTACTTGTACGAACCCTGCTTAGGGTTCCGTATCCAAAGGGTAAGGGACCCTATTGCTAAGACTCCGCTGTCCGTCCGTCCGTCCGTCCGTCCGTCTGTCACCAGGCTGTATCTCATGAACCGTGACAGTTAGACAGTTGAAATTTTCACAGATGATGTATTTCTATTGCCGCTATAACAAAAAATACTAAAAAACAGAATAAAATAAATATTACTCCCACACAACAAACGTAATTTTTTTGCCGTTTTTGGCTCGATATTAATAACGGCAACAGGTAGACGCTTGAAGTATTGAAATGTTGTATAGATAATGGCACGGAACCCTTCATGTGCGAGTCCGATTCGCACTAGGCCGGTTTTTTATATAGCGCATACCCAATTTATAATTCACGTAGGTACTTCTGGGGCAGGTTAAATACAGATCGTACCTACTACTAACAACATTTTCACTGCATAGAACTACTTATTTGTCTCATTTTAAATCACAGTGTATTTTATCCGCGCGTATGATTCAAACTAGGGACAGCACTGCAGCCGTCCTCAGGGAAATCAGTTGGCTGTACTCGTGGCATAATAATTAGTTGAACTAAACAGAAAGCTATGACTTGCAGTCCTTAGGTTTTAAGGGGCATCATGTAATAACACTAGCCCCACCAATGGATAAAATGATATTTTTTTTAGGGTTCCGTAGCCAAAGGGTAAGGGACCCTATTACTATGACTACAGTCTGTCCGTCACCAGGCTGTATCTCATGAACCGTAATAGTTAGATAGTTGACATTTTTACAGATGTTGTATTTCTAAATAAAAAAAGGAATAAAAAAATATTTAACCATACAACAAACATAATTTTGTTGGCGTTTTTTTCTCGATATTAATAACGGCAACAGGTAGACGCTTGAAATATTCAAATCTTGTATAGGTCAGTTTTAGGACCCCCGACCGAGAACCTAGAGTCACGGACCTGGGACTCGATAGCATTTATGCCAAAAACGGCCATTTGTGGCGCTAATGCTGTATAGTCCTCGGTTTTTTCGCCTCAGGTTCACGACCACGAGTCCTAAAATCGAGAGATTGACGGACACTTTTTTGCAAAATTGAGTACAGTTTAATATAACGTCTCATCCAAATGTTGATACTTCTGAGAAGTTCTGACAGTTAAGGTCTTCTTTATATTGGTTTAGGACGAGTATATGTACTTTGTGCGCATCGCTTGCATCTAATTAAGGCCAAGTTATACCTGAGAAAATGTTTGGTTGGTGACATTATATGTAAGTCTATGTTAATGGGTAAGTTTATTTAATTATACCTTATAAAAGCATATTTTTAAATTAACTTTACCTTTTTTTTTGCACGCCTACCAACTCTTTCCTTTACCTTTTGCTGTTGACTGGTAGAAAATGCTTACGGAATTAAGTCCGCCGCATTGTACGATTTCTTTAAGTGCAGTGAAAGTATAAATAACTAAAAAATATTTATATGGTTATGTTAACCAATTTTAAAAACCTATTTAGAGGCTTAAAAAATTCACCTATGCCGGGACTTGAACCCCGATAGGAGATGGAACTTAAAGAAAGAGAAGAACAAAATCCATACTAAAGTGACAAGCCATGATAAATTGTATGAGAGAACAAATTTTTTTTTAGGATGACGAAGGTGAGTCGAAGTCGACACTGAAGACACGGTTTTCAGACTTTAGTCTGTTTCAACAACACGTTGTAGAAGCTATGCACCACGAATTTTGGGTGGCTTGAGAGCCAAAGCAAAATTAACGTGCTTAAACAATATTGATACCGAATCATCATCAGCCCAAGCTTGTCCACTGCTGTACATAGGCCTCTCCTATTGCACGCCACTCAGCACGGTCCTCGGCTACTCTCATCCAGCTCTTGCCAGCCGCCCTGCGAAGATCATCGCTACACCGAATACGCTAGTTTAGTTTTTTTTTAAAGGCGCTTTATTTGCATTTTCCAGCAACACCTGACCTAAACTCGAATCTGTTAGGACCATCAGTAGCCCGCCCACCACAGCGGCACGTGCGCGCCGCGAATCTCCAGGTCGTTGTTCTGATAGACGGACAGAATATAAAGTTAAAATAAAAAATAGTGAGTAGAGAAATCTCATTTCGAAAAATTCGTGAGCAATCAATAATGAGTTGAGAAATCTCATTTCAAAAAATTCGTGAGCAATTAATACTGCTTATTAATTGTTGACGAATTTTTGAGCAATCTCATTTCGAAAAATTTGTGAGCAATTAATAATGAGTTGAGAAATCTTATTTCGAAAAATTTGTGAGCAATTAATAATGAGTTGAGAAATCTCATTTCGAAAAATTCGTGAGCAGTTAATACTGCCTGTTCGCGAATTTTTTGAAATGAGCTTCTTCAACTCACTATTTTTCATTTTACTTTTATACTTAAAATTTATAGGCTAAATAGATGGCATTTTTATTACTAATTCAAAACGTATGAGCACCAGCGTTTATTTTAGCTATTAATTTTTACGAAAAATTCAAGAGAGAAAGCTAGATATTGGACTAAGTGATCGCAAGGATGATTAAAAGGGGTTCCAAACACAATAAAACAGTCATTAGAGTAGCGACATTCGCTTCGTACTAGGGTGATTGATGATCCAAATGAGCGGACTGGCGATTTTTGCCTGTTCCTCGCTTTACCCACCATTTACTTCCCTCAAAATGCACCTCCGAGTACCCACTTTTAAGCAGTTAGGTTTTACCTCGGACCAATGGGTTTGTTTCGAAAGGTAAGTACGTAGTTTTGTGGCTTTGCAATAGCAATCATCATCAACCCATTATGTCCCCACCGAGGGGCACGGGTCTCTTCCCTGAGGAAGGTATAGGCCATACTCCACCACGGGGGCCAAGTCCGGATTGGAGAGGCTTGTAGACTAGTGGCTCGTCTACTGTCAGAAGTTGTCAAGCCGCCCTTAGGCCTCTGACTTGGCTTAACGACTGCCATCTGTCGACGGCAGCCGGCACCAACAGCTTAACGTGCCTTGCGAAGCACGGAACCACTCGGAAAAATGCCACTAGCGTTAGGCATAGACGGCGACCCATCCATGCACTGAACGCGCCCAGTGTTGCTTAACCTTCGTGATCGTTTAAGATCACTCAGGCAGCCGGGGCTACGAGCGATACGAGCAATAGCAATAACACTCGCTAAAGCAGGAAGACATTGCGAGGAGCCTGACTTCATAATGTAAATACTCGGTGTAAACATAAATTGTCATTTTCACGATTTTTTTAATACATCCTTATGGAATACTGTATAGAGTCCTGCAGCAAAATTCTTCAAAGATATATTAGATTTACTTCCGACGAGGTTTTATAAATGTATCGCATGCCCTACGCAAGAAGGCTTCTACAACCTTGGGAATTATTAAAAAAAAGAAAAATATCTACGTATAGTATTAAACAACACATAATGTTACCGTGCATTTGGAGGATGATTGTGACAAAGTGTTGAACACATTCATCAGTAACTGCAAACTGAAAACTCTGTTACTTAAGTTAAACTTTTTTTTTCATATGAAATAATTCGAGCTACTTTGTTTTCTTCTTCTTTTTCTTTTAATCTATTTATTTTGAAACTAACTACTTTGTCACTTATTATGTAAACATTGCACTTTTACTATACATTTAATTTTTTTATTGAATCGAATAGAACCGATTCTCTGTGGTAATGCTTTCAAACATATACACACACATGCATACATACTCGTATATGTTTTTTAATCTTACTGTACCGAATCGTATGCTGTTGTTCTGCTGAATAAAAAAAAATGTCTCAACATTTTATTAAGAAGTTGTCTATGAGAGCCGTAATCATAACCTTTGCAATGCACAGCACAAAGGTTGACAGGCACAAATACCAAAATAATATTACCTGGACCCGAGAACACACAAGCTCGAAATCACTGGCTTGTCCACTGTTCTGAAGGGAACTAACCCACTTTTCGATTTATCATCGTTATGGCTGCGAATGTGGTGAAGCTTCTGTCTACAAATAATTAAGGTGCGCCAAATTAAAAATATTTCTGCAGTATCACCAAAATATGGTGATATGGGACACTAGTTTATTAAATACACAGTGAGGACCATTCACGCTTTGAACCAAGTATGCAGTTTTACAGAGACATTAAAAATAATATATTTTGTGAAAAAGTATATCAAAATCGGATAAGAAATTACGAAGTTACAGTGATTCTAGTACACAGGTTCGAAAAACGGGCGCGAACTGACGCTGTACGTGTCAACGTGTCGTAGGTTCCTATGAACCGCGCGCTTGGTTGCCGCGTATATGGCATCTCGATCTGTCTTAGTGAATTGATGTGTGCGCGTGTCGTTTTTAACGTCATTGTAGGTGATGACGTCGCTATACAAATATTGTAATGTACCAAAAAATATTTTTTTCGGGTTACACACGGCGAAAAGGTTGGAAAGAAATGTTTAACGTTTTGTGTTTGGAGTTCCGGTTTCACTGCTTAAACTGAAATACTTATAATTTGAAATACTGGAAGAGAACATCCGAGAGCCAAATATCTTTTTTTTTTCTTTAGCAAATATGATTGCTCGAAAATCGGACCTTTTTCTTCCTGTGAAACAGAAATATTTCTTGGTAAAAATTTGGCGTGTTCGTTGGGAAATTGATTTGTGTTCCTGATAATATTAGGCTATATTAGAGACTCCTTTTTACATGCAAATATAAACTTAGCTGGTCTCAGTAATTTATACCTATGTTTTTAGTTTTTTCTCGTAGATCCTACTGTAATAGGTCATTTATTTTAGTATTCAAACTAAGCGCAAATACTGGGATCATTCGATAGGGACGTTCCCGGCGCATAATATCCTTATGATCATGAAAATTGGTACTAAATAACTATTTTAATTAAGACATAGGATTTGAGCATGCAACAAAATGCAATATTCGTGAAGGTAACTTGACTTGACGAAAAATAAGGTTTTGTTCGATCTTTAGGGACACAAATAAATTTACCAACTAATGTGCTAAATTTTGACTAAGAATTATATTTTCATGTTTTACGGGGCAAAAATCGATTTTTAAGTACTTTTTCTTCTTTAGTAGTTCTTCCATATAAGACAATATTATTTTAGCGTATTTACTGGCTATCTACAAAGCATCATGAGACCTGCCCCTGAAATAGGCGACAGGTGAACGGACCGACAGACAGCGTAGGTTAAGTAATTGAGTCTCGTTGATGCAGTTCCATGCCGAACAGTTAAGAAAGGTTTTCTGAGGAAAACCTAGGTTATGCAGACGTATACAGGAAGAAAACACAGAAAGGTCTTACTGAATTACTATGATTCGGAACAATGGAAAAATATAAAGTCAATTTGCTGTGTAGATACAAAAACCTGCCAGATACCAATACCAAACGAAATTTTGCTGTAGATTACTTACAGTTTACTGATTATTTCGTTGTAGATATGTTATCTACACTAAACTTGGTTTTTGGCTAAAGTGATTAGGTACTAAGCAAATGCCGTAAAATATTATGAAATCAGTGATAATTTTATCCGTAGGGGTGAGTTAAGACTCGTGACCAATCCGCACCATCCACGCTAGGGATAAAGCAGCGCAAATTGCCACGGATTTTCCCCGAACTTGAAAACAAGCTACGGACAGTATGCCGAACCAATATTTACATAGACAGTGCATGTAGTGCAGGCGCCGCCTGATGTATTCAAACCGTATGCATGGAGTGGCGACAGGGGAGATTTGTCGCCGATCCGTCTGCTTCGAGCGAGTGATATTAGCTCTAGGACGGATGAACTCCTAAAGTTATTTAAAATTACCTAGCTACAAACGTGACTTCAACCTCTAGATAAGTGATTGTGTTGCGTGGAAGTAATTTTTTTTTAATTTTATTACAATTTCACGTAGGCTAATGCCACAGTATAACCTCCTCAGTCCTGACCTTGAAAGTAACAATGGTTTTCAATTGTTATTTTCAAGATCAGGACTGAGAAGGATATGTAAGGTGCGTTGACTCAATGCACCGCCCAAGCATATTACAGTTCAATCTGTTGGATTACTAAATAAATAATATAAAATAACTCTTATTGTTCCCAAACTGTACCTTATCCTTATTTAACTCTACCCTGTCCCCATCTCGTTGTTAGGGTTTCGTACTCGAAAGGTTTACTCAAAGATAGTGTAGTCCCTATAGCAGAACAAAAAAAGTGGGTGGGGCTGTGTCGGGTAACACGGCCGTCGGTTTACGTGGAATTGCTCTACTGAACGATATTTAAATGAATTGTATACGACATGTAGTTATAGAGTTATATCCCTCGCCGAGGCGACATGTTTTCGTTGCATGCGGTTCCACCAAGTGACCCCTGACTACCTAACGGAAAGACGTGTCACGTCAAAAAACTCAATTTGGTTGCACTTATAATAAACTGCAGCACGAGGTTCTGAGTTGAGTTTATAATTTCGAACAACAACGTTGGAAATAAATAGATTTAATTTTGAAGTAAGGGTTTTCGTCTGTGTGACATACACGGCGTTCAAAGGCAGACCTAACGACATCTGAGAAGGTTGCACAGAATGAGGGGTAACCTTATAATTTAACATAATGAGCGCTTAACCGCACTCGCTGCAAACAAAAGCCCCTCTGCTCAAGACAAGACATCTCTCGTCTTCATTATCTCACTGTGGAATTATGTACTGTGAACCGCACTTAGTGGCGCGTATGCACTGGTACACATGACAGAAAGTCTTATGTACAACACATATACACGTCAAAATCTGGGTGATTAAAAATGCCATCTTTTTACATGATTACTTTTAAGCTTAAACGTACAGCTAAAAAAATTGAGTTGAGAAATCGTGTTCCCAAAAATTTGCAAACAATTGATCGTTGTACGTGTTTCCCATGGATTCGAGTTTGTGTCGAGGTAATTATGAAAAGTGGCTTTTTTAGATAAACAAACTTGCGTGCTCGATAGCTTTCGTGTAGGTGAAACTCCGCTTTAGCGGATGATTTTAACAGCGTGGTTGACTTAATGACTTTAACGCGCATCATTGCACAGTCTGGTTTTCTCGTGTCCACAACTGCCGGAATAATGACGTTGCTGCAGGAGTCGATCATTCGTGCAAATTACAATCAACCTGCTAAAATCCCGCCTTATACTATGGAGTTTTTTATTTTTTACTTGCTGCTGAACAAATAATTTGTGAAAACAAAATAAAAGTTTTGCTGAAAAGTTTCGTGCAAAGTTTAATTCTCATTGGAAAGGCCATATTAAAAAGATTTCGTGTATAATTATGACAGAGATTGTATGTCTACGACCAATACTTTTCATAATAATATTACGTAACCTGTCGAAAAGTAATTCCGTCATGTCGTATAAAAAGGCACTCCGCACTATACATATCGGGCCTAAACTGTAGCATCGCAAGGTGCTCTACCTTGTGATGTCACAGTTTACGACCGATTTAACAACATTTAATTATGCCTCGTATTGTATAAAGTGTTTATGAATATTTCAGTTATCTTGTAAAAAGGCGTCACTCCAATCTAATTATAAATAACGTAAGAAGGTGAAATCTGGATAAAATGAGTTTCACTTACAGAAATTTAAGACTACCTATGTTACTTATAAAAACACGATTCCTCTAAAGCACTGCTCAGAGGCAGTTTAAATAATCTATGGTTACGGCTTCCGCTTTATCACAGACTATATAAACTGCCTCTGAGGAGTGCTTTAAAGAATCGTGTTTTTATAAATAAGACCGTTTATTTTTAAGTTGATTGTTACATAATTATATAAAATACTGTAATTAAAAACTGATGAGTTAACGGGGCGTTTTGTCTACTTTCATAAAACTTTACCCGTTTTGATGGGAACAGTAGAAGCCACAGTACAAGGGCAGTCCTTGTCATTAATCTCCAGTTTCGATGGCTTACCTGTAACAATGAAAGACTTTATAATTGGACGGAGCGTGACATCGAGGGTGTTTACAAAAGTATTGCGTTACTCGCAATAATGGGGTTGTAGTTTCCATGTAAACTGTTGTAGCTTGTAAAGAATATGATAAGAGAAGAAAATTGTTCACTGCAAATAAGGAACAAATACACAGAAAAAAAACAATGGGAGGCCTTTTTGAGTATAATTAACTAGTTTTAAAAATGGTATGCCATTTTAATATTGTAAGCAAACTCATACTCAGGAGGAAACTGTAGATGTACTTGCATTTCATGCACCATCTTCTAATACATAAAAGTCTCGTGTCTCAGCGTTTCTTATCGAAATTCTCCAAAACGGCTTCATCGTTTTTTTTATGATTTTTTTGTGTAGGTCTGAGAATAGGTCTTAGGTTAATTAACATGGTAAAATAACGTTTGCTAGGTCAGCTAGTAAACATAAAATAATAATATCCTCAAATAGTACGGGGTGATTTTGAATTCGTTCGACAATTTTCAAGGGGACATTCTAACCGTTATAGTTGTTTGTGCTTAAGTGAAGTAATGTCGGGTGAAAAAAAATAGTGTAAAAAGTTTCTAAATCTTGCTTCGAATGACCCCATAAAAAGTGTGAACGAATTCGAAGTCAACCTGGAATCGTTAAAAAGGAACAGAAATTAATAGCAAGGCCGCTACAACCTCATCGCGAATCTCATCATCATCAACCCATTATGTCCCGACCGAGGGGCACGGATCTCTTCCCTGAGGAAGGTATAGGCCATAATCCACCACGGGGGCCAAGTCCGGATTGGTGGAGGTGGTGAATCTCATTTATTTGCAATTATATCTCATGGCACTTATCGTATTCTAGATGGACGAAGTGAACTCTCAGTGGACGTTTGGCTTGTCTTAGCCAATTCATTAAGTGCTCTGCTACTGTACATCAGCCATTCCCCTACAAGATATGCGAACTAGTCTCCACGCCGACATGACTATCCTTGCTTCAGAGGTGTTCCACGTAAGAGCATTAGCAGATATCTACTTAAATAATAAATTGGTCGTGACCGTTGGGATACATGTGTGAGTTTATATAAGTGTATATGTATGTTTGTGGTGATTACTATGACGGTTGCGGACATGCGTTACTGTAGTTGTCAGACAAATATATAAGGATTGCAACCCTTAATGTTCTTCTATCTTGGAAACCTTTATATAAGTTTCCACCAAATTTCCGTTGAAAGGTGCAGAAATCAAAGAATTGTTTCATGGATTATTTTACTATATAATAAAAAATATCTGGTCGATATACCTAATGAAAGATGGAGTCGAATCAGGTCGGGCAACGCAAACAGGTAGATTTAACCTCCTCAGTCCTGATCTTGAATATAACAATGGTTTTCAATTGTTATTTTCAATGCCAGGACTGACGAGGTTAATTTTCCATTTAATGCCCTCTTCATTCACGCCGTTATTATTCAAAAGATTTTACTGCCTTTGTATGCATATACTTTGATTAGTTCTCGTGTAACTTTTAGTTTTTTTTTTTTATTTCAGGCTAGCTTCTTATAATGTTTCAAGAACAAAGTTGTGCGCTTTTTTATATTAACCATCTTTGTTGTCGACTATAGAGTCGAGTGCTCCTTTTACAATTCGGGGTGTATGGATAAGTATCGAGTGAATTGGTAAATTCTTAAGTAATTTTTCGTTAATCTTTCGCGTTAAATGCAAATGTGAAAATATTGAGCACATTTGATTCTTGAATCAAATCAGTGATATTGAATAACTGCAGAATCTGATGGAATTATGAAATTGAAAGGCAGAAGTGAACCGTGTAAGAACACCTCGGTTCCTCAGGTTTCCTCGCGATGTTTCCCTTCACGGTTAGCAAACGGTATTGCTACTATAAATACACAAATCGTACATTATTTATTCTATAAATTAGATCAAGTGCGGACCCACCGCTGTGGGCACGATGGGCATGCCCACAAGCCTAATAGACTTGTGACGTCACATTTTCACAGTTTTTTGAGATCGATAGCCTGATGATATTATATACAATGCCTTCAGGGATATAAATTTAACTAGGGGGTGAACCCCCTGCGCGCTTCGCGCGCCAACCCCCAGCCGCTCCGAGCTTCGCTCTCCGCGGCGCTCGGCCTAGGGCCTCGCTAGACACTTGGGGTAGGGATTTGATAAGTGTGAACATGTATGGTCTCGGCCTTCGGCCTCGGCCTGAACGAAGCTCGGCCTTCGGCCTCGCCGCGGCGGGGTTCCTGGGGCCCGCTTCGCGGAGCTCGGCCTTCGGCCTCGCAAGTTTGTCCCATCTGGCTTTTGCGTTATTGCTTGTTCGCCGGAAAATGTATAGTCTCGGCCTTCGGCCTCGGCCTGAACGGAGCTCGGCCTTCGGCCTCACCGCGGCGGGGTTCCTGGAGCCCGCTTCGCGGAGCTCGGCCTTCGGCCTCGCAAGTTTGTCCCATATAGCTTTTGCTTTGTTGCTTATTCGCCGGAAAATGTATGGTCTCGGCCTTCGGCCTCGGCCTAAATGGAGCTCGGCCTTCGGCCTCGCCGCAGCGGTGTTCCTTGGGCCCGCTTCGCGGAGCTCGGCCTTCGGCCTCGCAAGTTTGTCCCACCTGGCTTTTGCGTTGTTGTTTGTTCGCCGGAAAATTAATGGTCTCGGCCTTCGGCCTCGGCCTGGACGGAGCTCGGCCTTCGGCCTCGCCGCGGCGAGGTTCTTCGTCCCTGCTTCGGCCTCAAAAAATTGTTTATTTGAAAAATTGTTCATTTTTGTTTAAAATTTTGTACTAAAGTCGATTTTCAGTACAAATTCTCCATACAAAATTTTCTCATTTTCAACCGTCGATATCTCGGCCGCCATCTTGAAAATCCAAAATGTCAGATTTTTCTCATATACCTGGGTCCTTTGACAACCCGATGCCGTTTAGGGCACGTCTCCAGCATGTGCCCAGTTGGCTGCCGACTTTTTTGCGCAGAGGTCGATTTTTTGGGCGGCCATATTCTCGCCCCTATTTTGAATTTCGAACGTTCAAAATTTTTTTCTTAAATTAGATCACGTAACAAACACCCGTTCCAAATTTCATCCAAATCGGCCGGTAAACAAAAGAGTTAGCCTATTTGTAAAGGAGAACGCGTTCGAAATTCAAAAATCGGCTTCATAGGATGGCTGTATATCATACATTTCCTACAACTTTCTCATACAAAATTTTCACGTAGCTCTTACCGTTTCCGAGGAAATCTATAGATGAT